>CM072926.1:100784354-101139354 GCA_036971965.1 Nyctalus aviator | reverse complement strand
AGGAACACCTGGTGGCCTCTGCGCGAAGACCCACAGCCAGGCCCGCCTGCGCCCCAAGCCCAGCTTTCCCCAGAGCCAGGCTATTCATTACACGCGTCCCAGTTAGAGCGTGCTGGTTGCTAGGCTACCGTCCCCGCCCGCCCCGCCCTCCGGCCCCAGCTCCCACACGGACCTCAGCGGGCGCTGCGGGCAGGAGGCCTGGAGGGGAATGTTGGGGGGCAGTCTCCTTGGCACTTGTTTCCTCGTCTGCCAGGGTCTCCCCGGGAATGTCTCTTCGTCCAGGCGGTCCCTTCCAGCGGCTCAGAGGATGCGGGTGACCCAGGCCCGGCCCAGCCTCCCTGCACCCGCAGGGACCCCCTCCACTCGGCCCCGCCTCAGGGCTGCTCCCCTCAGGTCCCCCAGCCCGGCAAACAGCCCCAGGCGCAGGCCCGCCCGGCAGAGGGTCCCTAGGCCGCTGCCGCTCTGTCTCTCTGGTCCTGCGGGGACAGCGCTTCCCGGAGGGACGGCTTCTGTGGCCTCCTGCTGCTCTCAGCCCTGTCGCCGGCTCCTCGTGCCCACGCCCTCGCTTAAAATCACCGGTGGTTTCCGACTCCCGGTTGGACCCGCCGGACGCCGGGAGCTGCCGGCTCGTCAGCAGGAACTTTACTTTCGAGGCTGACCACCAGGGCGGCAGCACCGTGCACTGGAGCAAGCGGACCTGCTGCCGTGCTCAGCGACAAGGGGGGAGGTGGCGGGCGGCCTCAGTGTGGGCGCCGCAGGCGGCTCCTGTCGCTCCGTCCGGGCCCGGGCCCCCCGCAGCTTCTCAGTGTCCATGCTGAGGACCGTGCTGTCACGTTCTAAAAATGACACTTGGACAAGGCGACCCTATTGGCCAGGCCCACTCCGTTTCCCAGAGGTCAGCTGGGCAGGAACGGGTTTCACAAGAGCCCGGGACATGCACAGAGACATGTGTGTGTGGGCCTGGGTATCGGTCACTAGAGGGAGCTGCGTCGCCCGGGGCAAACCGATCACAGGGAGGTTTCCCTCTGCCTATGGAGTTTTCATTCGGCGGCTGCTACTTCTTATTTTCGTTAATCCTCCTGAGGATATTTTTCCGTTGCCTTTACAGGTGGAGTAGAAGGGAGTGGGGGAGAGATAGGGGGGGAGAGAGAGAGAGAGAGAGAGAGAGAGAGGTACAACATGGTTGCCTCCCTCAGGTGCCCTTGACCCGGAATCGAACCCTAGACCCTTCAGGGGCAGGCTGCCGCTCTAACCACTGAGCCCACCAGCCCGGGCTGATTCGGTGGCTTCTGTCACCGGAGAGGGTGGAAACCAACCCTCTGCAACTGGGTCTTGGGCTCCGCTCCAGGAAACAGGATCCTCCCGGGGATCCGCGCCGTGGGGCTGTGTCTGCCCTGCCCCGAGCGGCCGGCAGGTAGGGTTACGGGCCTGCCAGCCGGGCGGCCAGGGGCCTGGTTTGAACGTCAGGCCCGGGCTCCCTGCAAGCCTCAGCCTGACGGCTCAGGTGCGGCTGCGAGGCTGACGTCCGTCTCCGCCGTGGGAGCCCGTCCAGACCAGGGAGGGCGGGTGGGCGGGTGGGCGGGTGCCCTCCCCGGCGGCCGGCACACCCCTCCGCGAATGCAGAGGCCCCAACGCACACACCGGCTCCCACCCACGGCCCAGCTCTGAAAGGCTGCGGGGCCGTAAGGAAACATGCCGTCAGCGTGGGGCAGCTACAGGCCTGCTTCTGTCTCTCTCGCTTTAAAAAATACATAAAAAAATAAAAGAAGGGAAAAGGGAGCCGGACTCATTTCTTCCTCCCACAGCTCGGCTCAGCGACGTTCCAGAAAGCAGGCAGAAGCCCTGAGCTGGTGGAAAGGCGGGCTGGGCCGGGACATTCCTCTGGCCACCGCGCTGAGGCTGCATACCTCCGGCACTAGCGCATGCCTGCGGGGCCGCCTGCCTCCTCCAGGCTCAGAGCCGAGGAGCGGGGACGGGAGGTCTGAGCAGAACCACACCGGCCCCCACGGAGGCCGCCCTCCCCGCCGGCCCGGCCCCCCCGAGAGGAAACCGGCCCGAGAGCAGCGTCCGCGAGGCCTGGGGCTGACGGCCGTGCGGAGCCCCTCTCCGGACAGAGGCCGGGCGTGTCCCCAGCCCCACGGACATGTGGGGACCGCCCCCGGGAGCGGAGCCGGGAGCCAGGGTGGCACCGGCGGCGACCTCCCCGCGGGGTCAGCCTGGGGGAAGAGCCTCCCGAGGAAGCGGAAAAGCTGACCGGCCTTTCTCTCCGGAGACGCGTGCTCCTGGCCCGCTTCCTGCGGCAGCCCGGGCTCCGCTCCCTGTTTGCCTTGGCAGCCAGCGCGGGAGGGAGGAAAACAAGGGTATTAATAATGATCGTCCGCACTGGAGCTTCCTGGGTACAGCATGTGCCTGGACCCAGGGCTGGATGGAATTTTTAAAAAAGATGATTTGCGTGTGTGCAAATGAGACTGCGTTTTGCCACGAAATCACATCACTCGGTCTCCTTTGTCCCAGAAAAGCAGTGTTGTCTCTGCGGCACTTGCATCGGCTCTTCTCGCCCCTCCGGCCCCAGCTCTGGCTGCCAAGGCTGGCTGTCACGGACGGCCTTTATTTATGTGTCTGCAGCCAGGGCTCCAGGCGCAGGGCGTGCCGGCCGGGAACTGGGCAGCGGAGACTGAGCCGGCCGATTCCCACTGGCCAAGGGCTTTCCATCAGCCAGCTCCCCGCAGACCAGGCTCCAGTGCCATGCCTCTGGTTGTCTTCCTGGTTTTGTGGTCAGTCCCACCTGCTGTGGCCTCGGCGGGTGACCTTCAGTGTTCGGTCTGACTGCCATCCATCGCCCCCCCATCCCCCATCCCTCCTCCTTGGAGAGGTGGGCACTCAGCAGGGGCCACAGGGCTGGAATCAGGGCCCTGGGAGAGCCTCTCGAGGGGGTACCATATATGGACTGTGGTGTCTGGGGTTCACATTCTGGGCAACACTAGTTCGCTGCAGAAACATGCCTGGCATAGTCAGAGAAAGACAAGGATCACATTGTGCCTCGCCAACACGGCCATGGGGAAGGCTTACAGATGACAGACAAGAGAATAAAGCGGGGGCTAGGTGGGACTCCGCCCTCTGGTTAGAGAGTGCCATGGCCTGCAGGCTGAGTCTTTATTTTTTTATTTTATTTTTAAAAATATATTTTATTGATTTTTTTTACAGAGAGGAAGGGAGAGAATGATAGAGAGCTAGAAACATCGACCAGCTGCCTCCTGCATACCCCCTACTAGGGATGTGCCCACAACCAATGTACATACCCTAGACCGGAATCGAATCTGGGACCCTTCAGTCCGCAGACCGACCCTCTATCCACTGAGCCAAACCGGTTTTGGCGAGTCTTTATTTTATAGCCAGATCCCAGGAGGCAAAGTAAGGGCGTGGCTAAGACATTTAAAGGTTCTCTCAGGTTTCGAATGTACTCAATTACAGGCACCTGATCAAGCTTTGTTTACTTGCTGCACCTCCCACAGCCCACATCACTCAGCCACGTGTGACCACAGGCTCGGACCATAAGGTCCAGCTCACAGCCATAGCTCATTAGTCTGAGGCTTGAACCTGTCCAAACACTGTGGCCGCTCTCCCACACCATATGATCTCACTCATAGGTGGAATCTAATGAACCAAATCAACTGATGGTGGAAAACAGACCCAGAGTCCTGGAAGCAGGAACAGACTCGGAGCCTCAGAGGGAAGGCAGGGGAGGGGAGGTGGGAAGAGATCAACCAGTGAACTGGTATACATACGTGCACCACTCAGGGACACTGACAATGGGGGGTGGTGAGGGTCTAGGTGGGGACGGGAGTGGGCTGGAAGAGGATCATATTACTTTCAACAATAACGGTTTAAAAGAAGAAGCCAGGACCGATTTGGCTCAATGGATAGAGCGTCGGCTTGGGGACTGAAGGGCCTCGGGTTCGATTCTGGTCAAGGGCATGTACCTTGGTTGCGGGCAAATCCCCAGTAGGGGGTGTGCAAGAGGCAGCTGATCAATGACTCTCTCATCAATATTTCTAACTCTCTATCTCTCTCCCTTCCTCTCTGTACAAAAATCAATAAAATATATTTTTTTTAAAAAAGAAGAAGAAGAAGAAGAAGAAGAAGCAGCCAAAACCAGTTTGGCTCAGTGGATAGAGAGTTGGCCTGTGGTCTGAAGGGTCCCGGGTTCGATTCCGGTCAGGGGCATGGACATTGGTTGCTGGCACATCCCCAGTAGGAGGTGTGCAGGAGGCAGCTGATGGATGTTTCTCTCTCATTGATGTTTCTAAGTCTCTATCCCTCTCCCTTCCTCTCTGTAAAAAAAAAAAAAAAAAAAAAAAAAAAAAAAAAAATTAATCAATTATATATATAGAAAACCAGGCCTATGAACTAAGAATTGATTTTTATCTACCTGGCAATGAACATCCATCAGTATCTTACTTTTGCAATAGCACGTGCTAATAAGATGAGTAATACCAGTTGCTTGTCACATTAAATTTCCACCACAGTTGTGTCTGTTTTTTAACTTGATTGCAGAGAGGAAGGAAGAGGGAAAGAGAAACATCAGTGATGAGAGAGAATCATAGATCGGCTGCCTCCTGCGCGCTCAGCTGCTGAGCCCGACCCCTTCCCACTCCCCCACCCGGCTCCACCCCGGTGTGCAGTTAGTGTTACTGATCGGGAGAACGTGAGAGTCTAACATCATGGGGAGAACAGTGAAGACTCAGGAGAAAAGAAAACGTCCTGAGCCTGAGGGTTAACTTGTCAGTGGAGGCTGGTACATTAATATTCACACATTGATGTCCTGTGTATTAAAGAAACGGGCTCCCCCCCAGCTTCTCTGCTGCGGCACCTGGCCGCAGCCGCAGGCAGGGACACCAGGGGGATGACAGGGCTGAGCTGGATGCACTGGGCTGAGCACCCGGTGCCGCAGTAACTTTCCTGCTGCTGGAAACACAGCCTTTCCCACGTCACAGGAGACCACGTCCGCCTTCTCCTGGCGGTGAGGGAAGCGCTCCTGTGGCCGCCTGCCCCCTCATTGTCGGCAGGGACGAGGGTCCTGAGCGCTGGTGGCTGGGGATGCAGCGATGAGCTGAGCTGAGTCCTAGCAGCTGTGCAAGAGCGAGGGTGCGGGCTGGTGGCTGCCACGGGCTCCAGCGGAGGTGTGTGTGTGGCACAGAGGCCACGAGGCTCGCCGAGCGCTGCTCCCGGCCGACACAGGTGGGTTCACAAACCAGGAACCCTGCCGGCCAGTGACCTCAGCCCCATTCCTGCGCGAACTGGCTCTGCCTCCCCGACCGGCCACAGCACCGCGTCTCCCAGGCCCCAGCAGCAGCGGTGCCACAGCCACCGGAGGGGGCGGTTGTGGTTAACAAGCTGCAGAGGGATGGCTGTGCGTGTGCAGGCCGCGGAGACCAATCTCTACCCACATTCTTGGGAGGTTTTTTTCAAAATTTTTAAAAATTGATTCTGAGAGAGAAAGAGAGATGAACATCCATCAGCTGCCTCCTGTACCTGACCCAATCGGAGAATAAGTCTGCCCCCCGGTCCTGTGCCCTGACCGTGAATCCATCCAACCAAGACCTCCTCGTTCATAGGTCAGTGCTCAACCACTGAGCGATGCCGGCCGGGCACTGAATATATATATATTTAGAGACCAGAGATAACGAATCAGAACTTCTAAGGAAGACCCCAGGTCCTGGGCATGGTTAACAAGCACACTGCGTGATTGTCCTTGGCGGGGAAATTTGGGAAATCTCTGTGCTGAGGACTCGCTGGGGTGCCGCAGACACACATCTGGACTCGGGCCCGGGGGCGGCTGAGTCAGCCCTCTGGCAGGCCTGGGGCCGGCAGACTCCCCGCCGGCCCAGGCACCGTTGGAGCAGCAGCTTCTGGAGCCTCTCCTGTCACAGCGCTCGGAGAATCAGGGAGAATTACCCGTAGGCTCACTCACAGCAGGCGGCGGGAGCACGGAGGAGCACGGAGGTTAGCCGCGACGGCGAGAGATCAGAAGGCCCCGCACCGTCCTCAGGCCACGGCGCATGGGACACCGGCCAGCCCGGCGCTGAGGAGGAAGGGACCGGCCTTGGGAGGGACAGCCAGCATGTAGGGCTGTGGTCCTCACCCTTCCTCATGCCGCGGCCCTTCAATACAGCTCCTCATGTGGTGGTGACCCCAACCATCACATTATTTTCATTGCTACCTCACAACCGTAATGTTGCCACTGTTATGAATCGTAATGTAAATATCTGTGTTTTCCCATGGTCTTAGGCGACCCTGCTAGCGGTTCTCAACCTGTTGGGTCTTGACCCCTTTCACAGGGGTCACCTAAGACCATCGGAAAACACAGATACTGACGTTACAATCCATTAACAGTGGCAACATTACAGTTAGGAAGCAGCAGCGAAAATGGTTTTATGGCTGGGGGTCACCACCACCTGAGGAGCTGTAGTGAAGGGTCGCGGCATCAGGAAGGCTGAGAACCGCGGCTCCAGTTCACTCCTCACAACACGCCCTGGAGGTGGACACTTCTCTCACCCTCACCGGGAAACGCCCCGCCAGGATTGCGTGATCCGCTGGAGGGCACAGGGCCTGCCTCCCGGGCCAGGTGTGCGGCCGCCGTCACCATGTGTGGCAATCACGCGCAGAGAGCGGCTCTGCTTTATTACATTTTTCCTGGAGGGTAACATGGGGGCTGACTGGACCTGAGGTTTCCAAATCCTGATGGGCACCTGTCTCCTGGTCACGAGACAGGCCTGGCCGCACCCCAGACCCTCCTCGGGCCTCACCGCCTCGGGGCGGAGCCCGGCGCTGCCGGCTGAACCAGCGCCTGGGGTGACCCCAGTGTCGGAGCCTCGGTGTCAGGCCCGGAGAGCTCACAAGGCCCCTTTCGAAGGCCCACGGAGAGCTGCACGAAATTCATAAAGTGCAGAACCGAGAGGGAGGTGCCGTGTGCGGGAGGAGGCGGAGGACCCGAATTCAAAGTCTCAGGCGGGGTGTCCCTGAGCCAGTGGCTGAGAAGGGGGACCCCCTCTGTGCAGTGGCCCCCGCGGTGGAGGACACGGGAAGCCTTCCCAAGCGGGGCCTGCAACCGTGAGAACAGGCAGGAGAGCAGCCTGCCCCCGCCCGCACCCGGGCCAGCCGCACCTGGGCGAGGGAACCCCGGGCTGGCATAGCCTCTCCTCTCCGCCTCCTGTTCACGCCGCTCTCACCTGCTGGTTCATCCGGGCCTTTTCCAGCGGCAGGTGCGGCCACTGCTGGGGATGGGCCTGGGACTGAGAGAGAATGCGGGCGGGGCCTCCCTCTGCTCTCAGGAGCGGGCACAGCGGCAGGGCAGGGAGAGGCCGGGAGGGACGGGCACAGGGCGCGGAGGACAGAGCTGGATCAGAATCAGGGAACCGTGTTGATTCTAAAATGGAGGGAGAAGCCGGGTTCCAGGTGAAGACCGGAGCTGATGGCGATCTCACCCAATGTGTTTCTAAAGGGAATGTCCTGAGGCCTGGAGTCTGGGTACCCACCGGCAGCTGGTGTCTGTGTCTTCGGGGACGGGCGTCGGGGAATCTCCTGGGAGAGGAAGTGGTGTCCCGGGCCCAGGTGTGGACTTACCGGGAACCGGTCCAGCACCAGCCGCGGGGAAAGGGAAGCAGGGGTGTCGGCGAGTGGGTGGCAGGGAAGGGGATGTGGATCCGCAGAGGTCTCTGGGAAGGTAGGTGTGAGGGCGCACGTCTGCTGTGCGGTTGCTCCCACACTGTGTGTTCGTCCTCACAGGAAGCCTGTGAAGAAAATGCCGTCCTCCCAGGACACAACGGGAGCTCAGGCCCTGGGAGAGCCGTGGGAGTGTCTCACCCCGAAGGAGAGCCGTGGGGAGTGTCTCACCCTGAAGGAGAGCCGTGGGGAATGTCTCACCCTGAAGGAGAACCTTGGGGAGTGTCTCACCCTGAAGGAGAACCTTGGGGAGTATCTCATCCTGAAGGAGAGCTGTGGGGAATGTCTCACCCTGAGGAGAGTGTGGGGAGTATCTCACCCTGAAGGAGAACCTTGGGGAGTGTCTCACCCTGAAGGAGAACCTTGGGGAGTGTCTCACCCTGAGGAGAATCGTGGGGAGTGTCTCGGAGCAGGTGGCCCCCCATGAGGCCCCAGACCTGAGCGCAGAGGTCTTAAGGTTTTCACTTGTGGACAGGATCCAGAGATCACAGAGACCTTCCCTCCAGGCCCTGGCAAAGTGAGGGGAGGCTGGGAGCCATCCACGCGGCTCCAGGAAGACAGGCGGAGCAGCAGGCAGCACGGTCAGGCCCGGACGCTGCGCAGCCCCGGCTGCAGACCAAGGCCCCGAGCCTTCGGTTTCCGGCCGCTGAGAAGCTGTGGCTTCCTCTCCCGCTCAGATCCCGCACCGCGCTGGTTTAAACACACGTCCTCAGAGAAAGGCCAGCACCACGTGGCCACTGACACGCGGCATCTGATGAGCAGGATGAGTGGCGAGCCCAGTGGAGCCAGAGCGTGGACACGGGGAACAGACCGACGGGGTCGAGGGGCCGGGGAGGGACTGGATGCAGGAAGATGAAGGGAAATGCCAAAACCGGTTTGGTTCAGTGGATAGAGCGTCAGCCTGCGGACTGAAAGGTCCTGGGTTCGATTCCGGTCAAGGGCATGTACCTTGGTTGCAGACACATCCCAGGTGGGAGGTGTGCAGGAGGCGGCTGATCAATGTTTCTCTCTCATCTATGTTCCTAGCTCTCTGTCCCTCTCCCTTCCTCTCTGTAAAGAAATCAATAAAATATATTTAAAAAAAAAAGGTGAAGGGATGAGCCAAAGCCATATACGCACAGCCATGGCACAGACTGCAGCATGGGGGCGGCCAGAGGGAGGGGTGGGCTGGGGGAGGGACTGGGGGACGTCTGTATTAGTACATCTGTATAATTTTAAAAAGAATTGATTAAAAAAAAAAATAGAAGACTGTCTTCAGTGAGTCACTCTGTATTTTTAGCCATTTTTCTTTCCTCCGGACACACTTTTTAGCAACAAACTTTCCTTCTAGAACCTTCCACGAGCCCTCAATGTGAGTCCTTGTTTCCAGGCTTTGCCTCCTCAGGGCTTCAGGCTCTGCCCTCTGCGTGGCCTCTGTGCTCAGACGGCTCTGCATCTTCTGAGCTCATTCCCGGCATTTTCTCTTTCCATCGACCCAGCCTGTTCTCCGTGGGCTCTGTGGCCGCAGGGACCAGACATTCCGCTGCGTTAGCGCCAGCACAGGGCTGTCTCAGAATAAATGGCGTGTGGTTTCTCGGTAACAGGATCCACAGTGCGGAGCCTGAACCAGCGCTGGCTCTGAGGCTCTCACCTGAAGTCCCCGAGGGGCCGGAGCTGCTAACCTCAACACTAGGAAGACCAGGGACCCTGTCCTCGACCCTGTCCTCATCCTCCGCCCACCCCTCCGTGCTCACAAACCACTGTGTCCCCGCCAAGGACTCAGCTTCTCCTCTGTCAGGGGAGCAAGTCCCGCCCAGAATCCTGTGGGGAGACTTCTGCTTCCATCACGTTTATTTTTTAATTTTTAGTTTTTAAACATATTTTATTGATTTTTTTTTTCTTACAGAGAGGTGGGGAGAAGGATAGAGAGTTAGAAACACCGATGAGAGAGAATCATCAATCAGCTGCCTCCTGCACACCCCCCACTGGGGATCTGCCTGCAACCAAAGTACATGCCCTTGACTGGAATCGAACCTGGGACCCTTCAGTCCTCAGGCCAACGCTCTATCCGCTGAGCTACACCGGTTTCTTTCGGCTGCTTCTGTCACGTTTAGAAAATGCTGCCGCAGAGCCGCCCGGAGGGAGGCGGGGCCGCAGCCGGGCAGTCCTGGGAGGCGAAACGTGATCACACCAAGAACCCGTGTCGCAGATGCACCAAGAACTGGCACCCCTTGGGAACAGTAAGATAGCCAATAGGAAAACGGGCAGAAGATGGGAGTAGGCAAGTGACAGCGAATACCTTCAGGAAAAGATGTCCAACCAGGTGAGTGATCGGGGAAATGCGAATTGTGGCAGTACTGAGATGTACAGTACGCCCACCAATTTAGCAGCGACCAAAAAAACCTCAAAAAATGAGATGTGCTGGTGAAAATGCAGAGTCTTGCCCACCCTGGCGAGGGGAGGGTAAAACAGTGTGACCCCTAGGGAGACGATCTGCGGTCATCTGGGGGGTCAGAGGAGGGCGTACCCACAGCGACCCGGTCCGCGCGGGGGCAGGCATACAGCAGCACGTCTGCAACCTCAAAAGCAGAAATAGCCCGGTGCTCGCTGTCAGAAGGATGAAGGCAGTGTGTCCACATGGCAGACTACAACTGCTGCAGCAACAGGAATGCAAGAAGGGGCATTCTGCCCGGCCGGTGTGGCTCAGTGGTTGAGCCTTGAACTGTGAACCAGGAGGTCACAATTCGATTCCTGGTCAGGGCACAGGCCCGGGTTGCGGGATCGATCCCCAGTGTGGGACGTACAGGAGGCAGCCGATCCATGGTTCTTTCCCATCATGGATGTTTCTCTCTCTCTCCCTCGCCCTTCCTCTCTGGAATCAGTAAAAATATATCTAGGGGGGGAAAAGGTAATTCTGAATGAAGAAAAAATCAAGGGCTGATGATTGCATATACAGCGCGATGTTTTTAAAAGCTAAAAAACAATACATACTTTCAGAGGTACACACACATGCAGAAATGCCGGAGCCAGGAGATAAACAGGAAATTCAGAGGTGCGGCCACCTGGCCCACAGTGGGGCGTGAAGGGCCAGAGCGCACAGAGTCGATGACACTGAGGTGGAGCACGTATTAAAGCCAGCAGTGGGCTCGCAGCTGCTTGTGATATCACTGTCTCCAGGACCTCCTTATATAGTCTGCATTCTCTATATTTGTGTGTCAGGCATCGCATGAAACTTTAATAAGGTGAGACACAAACCGCGTGGCAGTGTGTGTTAAGAGGGCTATAATGTGCGTGAATTGTGGGGGGTGAGGCGCGGCAAACACACTAGGGAAGGAGGCACTGTCTGTTGTTTGAGTTCACAATGCTCCCTGCGAAGAAGCAGGAGAGAGACTCGGCTGCTTCCGTGCAGGTGGGGAAAAGGGACGTGAGCACATGCAAACCCAGCACCGAAGGGCAGGCCGTCATGGCTTCGCAGACATGGATGAAACAAGCAGCAGCTGTGGGGACGAGCGGGAGGAGGCCCAGCGAGAGGACGGTGACGGCACGCAGAGGAGGGGAGCAGAGGGAGGACCCAGAGTCGGAAGAGAAAGTGAAAATGGAGGCCGGAAAAGCCCGTCTCCTCTTCAGCACGCTTGGTGATGAAGCAGAACAGAAAGCCAGAATCAAAATAAAACCACGCTGCCCAGCCCTTCTCCTCGGCGGGGCCTGCACTGCTGTCACGGGCACAAGTCACAGGTTCCCTTTTAAACCCAGGCCAGCATGACTTAACACATTTTAATGGACTTTGTTTTGCTTATCTATTTTTAAAGCTGTTCTCTATAACTCTTCCAAAGGGCAAAGAAAAAAGAACCTGTTAATATATCAACTATTTCTTTTAATATATTTTATTGACTGTCCACAGAGAGGAAGGAAGAGGGACAGAGAGCCAGAAACATCGTCCATGAGAGAGAGAAACATCCATCAGCTGCCTCCTGCACGCCCCCCAATGGGGACGTGCCCGCAACCAAGGCACATGCCCCTGGCTGGAACCGAACCCAGGACCCTGCAGTCCGAAGACAGATGCTCTATCCACTGAGCCAAACCGGCCAGAGCTATCAATTTCTTTACCGCCTTCTCCCCTAAGAAAATGCCTGCCGGCGTGGGAGAGAGAAGGGAAGCACCAGGCACGTGTCACTCTGGGACCTTTCCAGAGCTCCCTGCAAATCCCACTCCTCTCCGTGTGCTTACTGTGTACCCATGCACTGCCAACACGCTACCCGCTTCACCCCAAGCCAGGCTTCCTCCCCCTGCAGACGGCGCAGAGGTCCTGTCTCCCTCGTCTAAGTCTGCCCCCGGCTGTGCAGGGCGGCTCCTGTACTGGGGGCTCCATAGATGCTGAGTAAATGAGTGAGCAAACAACAAACTTATGCGTAAGATTCTTTGAGTGCTCGCTTCTGAAAAAGTATTTCAAAAGTAAATGTTTACTTATTTCAAAAGCTGTTTAAATAAAATGCCGTCGCTAGACTGTGCCTGGCCCACACTTCCCATCAAGGTGCTTGGAAGGAACACCTCATAATAGTTCCATTTCTGTGGCCCTGCCATCTGGGGGGCCTTTTAACCCGGAAGCCAGAGAAGCCACAGAAGGAGGGAGGCACAGCTATCTCAGGGATAAACTGCCCGAAGCTTTAAAAGATAAAAAAACAAAGGTGCAACCCCAAAATCACATTCCTTTCCCAGAAAAGCCTGCTTCTTCCCTTACGTGTTTGGCTGCGGGGGGATCAGGCGGTACTCAGACTCTCGAAGGGCAGCACTGCTAACTCTCCATTGATTTTAATTTTAGGGGCGTTTTGCAAGAAGCGTCTTAGAAGCAGGGAGTCCAGTTTTCCATCGGCATCTTACGTATTTGTATGAGGAGGTATGAGTAAAAAGGAAAGACTGATCATGAACATCGATAGAGGGCTTAGTTTAAAAAAAAAAACTGATTTCACAGAGGGAGAGGGAGAACATCAGTGATGAGAGAGAATTATTGCTCGGCTGCCTCCTCCCACCCGCCCCGGCGTCGAGCCCAGCCCGGGCCGGGCCTGTGCCCGGACCTGCGCCCGGACTGGCCTGGACCTGTGACCTCCGGGGTCAGAGGTCAGCCTCAGCTGAGCACGCGGGCCGCGGTCATTAACCTTCTATAACTCAATCACTCTTCCCGGCTTCCCGGCTCTGCCGGGAGCACAGCGCAGGGATGAAACAGCCCCTTTCCCAGACCAGGAGACTGAGGCGCCATCTCCCCGGGTTCCTCCGGCGCCGGGAGAGAAGCCGCGGACACTGGCTCGGGCCGGGACGCTGACCGCAGGCCGCGGAGGCCGGAGTGGGCTCCGGGACCGGCCAGGACAGCGCCGGGCGGGTGGAAAACTACCACCGCGAGCAGCGGGGCCGGCGGCCCGGGCGGCCGAGGGCCCCCACGGAGGAGGGGCGGCGCCGGCCGCTCAGCCCGGCGGAGGTGCCAGGCCCGGCCTGACGCGCAGGCCCGGGGGGGGGGGTCGCGGGAGGGAGGGCAGCCGCAGGCCCCGGCCCTGCGCCGGGTGGGGGGTGCCGGCGGCGGCCCCGGGTCCGGGCGGCCCCGGCGCGGGTCCCAGCGCCACCGCCCGCGACGCCCCGCGTGGGAGACGCCCCCGCCCCGCCCCGCTCGCGCCGCGGCCTGCTGGGGGCGGGCTCCGCCGGGGCGTGGCCTCGGCGCTGATTGGCCGGAGCGCCCGAGCGGCGGCCGCAGCCCCGCCCCCGCGCTCGCTGCGCCGGCGAGGCCGCCGCCGCCCCGCGCCCTCCCGCGGCCCCTCCCGCGGCCTCCCGCCTCCTCCCCGCCTCCCGCCGCCCGCCGCCCGCGCCCGTCCTTAAAGCCCGGCGCGGGCCCCGCCTGTTGAGGGTGCGGGCTCCGGCGGGCTGGCCGCTCTCAGGCCCCGCGGCGCAGGTCGGAGGAGCGGCGCTGAGGGGAGGGTCCGGCGCCATTGCCGCCCGCCCGGCCGCCACCATGTTCGACAAGACGCGGCTGCCGTTCGTGGCGCTGGACATGCTGTGTGTGCTGCTCGGTAGGTCCGCCCGCCCGCCCGCCGCGGGACCCGCTTCGCCGCCGCCGCCCCTGAGGAGGTGCCGCGGCCGGGACGCCGTCCGGGGGCGGGCCGCCCCCCCGGGTCCGCGGAGCTTGCTTTGCTTGGGCGCCCACCCCGCTGCCCGCCTCACCTGCCTGCGCTCCGCCCGCGCTGCCGCTGCTCCCGCCTGCGGAGCGGGTGCAGGGCCTTCCCCCTCCCCGTGTGTGCGGCCCGGGGCCGGGGCCGTGTGCATGGAGACCCGGGGCACCGGGAGGTGCGCGCGGCCCCCGCAGGCCAGGCGGCTTCTGTGGCAGGTCCGTGACCTCAGAGCACCCCGGGGGCAGGTCCGTGACCTCAGAGCACCTGGTGGCAGGTCTGTGACCTCAGAGGGAGCACCTGGTGGCAGGTCCGTGACCTCAGAGGGAGCACCTGGTGGCAGGTCCGTGACCTCAGAGCACCTGGTGGCAGGTCTGTGACCTCAGAGGGAGCACCTGGTGGCAGGTCCGTGACCTCAGAGGGAGCACCTGGTGGCAGGTCCGTGACCTCAGAGGGAGCACCTGGTGGCAGGTCCGTGACCTCAGAGCACCCAGGTGGTAGGTCCGTGACCTCAGAGGGAGCACCCTGGGGGCAGGTACGTGACCTCAGAGGGAGCACCCCAGTGGCAGGTCCGTGGCCTCAGAGGGAGCACCCAGGTGGTAGGTCCGTGACCTCAGAGGGAGCACCCAGGTGGTAGGTCCGTGACCTCAGAGCATCTGGTGGCAGGTCCGTGACCTCAGAGCACCCAGGTGGTAGGTCCGTGACCTCAGAGGGAGCACCCCGGGGGCAGGTACGTGACCTCAGAGGGAGCACCCAGGTGGTAGGTCCGTTGGGTGCTCGGTCCGTGACCTCAGAGGGAGCACCCAGGTGGTAGGTCCGTGACCTCAGAGGGAGCACCCCGGGGGCAGGTACGTGACCTCAGAGGGAGCACCCAGTGGCAGGTCCGTGGCCTCAGAGGGAGCACTCAGGTGGTAGGGCCGTGACCTCAGAGGGAGCACCCCAGTGTCAGGTCCGTGCCTCAGAGAGCACCCGGTGCAGGGCAGCCGGCAGGGCAGTGGCGCAGGCACAGGAATAGGACTCCTCAGGCCGCCCCATCGGACACTCCCGGTGAGGCCGGGCCGGGCTGGCAGGCCTGCCGGAGATTCACACTGCTCCCTGGCGGGTCTCTGGAGGAAAACCCTTTCGGTTATGGATGTGAACCAGGACCCTGCGCTGTCCTGCAGGGAGCTCTGGGAAGCAAGGTTAGGAATGGGCACCACTTTTATAGAGAGACAGGTGTCAGGACGTTTATCATTACAGTAA
Organism: Nyctalus aviator; assembly: GCA_036971965.1. Taxonomy (NCBI): domain Eukaryota; kingdom Metazoa; phylum Chordata; class Mammalia; order Chiroptera; family Vespertilionidae; genus Nyctalus; species Nyctalus aviator. Next base: position 101,124,262 of record CM072926.1, on the reverse strand, counting down.
AGTATGTTAACATTTACTTATTTCCAACAAAAAGCTTACCTTTGGCAGAGATGTTAAATTTTAATTTGGATTTTGATTTTCACTCGATGTCGTTGCCCTTCACCTATACTTTCACCGAGAAAGGAAGTTTCAGGCAGGACCAATCCGGATAATTTTCAAGTACGGGGTGGTACCCCGCCATTGCCAGGTGACACGCCACCTCCCCCTGTTCCGACCTCAAAAAGACAGACGTGGGTGTGTGTGTGTGTGTGTGTGTGTGAGAGAGAGAGAGAGAGAGAGAGGGAGAGATCTGTGCTGTTGGTAGGTGAAACTTCACGCTCGGAGGTGCTCAGGCTCATGCTGTTACACGCAGGCCATACGGTGGGTGTCTTACACGTGTGCATATGGGAGGGACCGTGTGCAGGCCGGTCTGAGAGAGGGTGGCCCCGGGGTCTGCTCCCAGGGGGATGCTAAGGGCAGTGTGAGCTAAGGGCAGTCACGGGATATCCATCAATGGCTCAGCAAGATAAGACTGGCCTGGGGCTGAATGCCTGTGATGGTTTTGGAAGAGGCTTGGTCTGGGGTTTATGCTTTCGGTATTTTCAGGAAAAGATCTATCTGAAACGTGTTTTGTCCGTTTTTTGTTACTAGAGTCTCACTGAAGGCAGTTCAGTGTGTGGTGACGAGACCCCCACCCCCCTTTTCTAACCAGAAATGCAGTACTGCCGGTTCACTGTGGTTCTGAGGTGACAGAGGTAACCACACCCGCTGACAGAGGGGACCCGGTGCAACAGGGAACCTGTCCGTGCAGAGTTCGGGAAAACAGTCTGTGTTATGGCAAACTCCTTTCTCTTTCTCGGGGAGGCTGTCCTTTACGTCTGTTCCTGTTCCTGTTCCCCCTCCTGGCAGCAGGAGGTGGGCAGCCAGAAGCCCTGGGAGCGGAGAGGGCGTGAGCCTGTCATGGGCTTTCTTCCCACGTGGGGAGGCCTGCAGGTGAGGGCTGACGGAGCACTCAGGTGTGTGAGCCCGGTCACAGCTAGGACATGAACGTGTCCCATCCCACATGGTGCGGTGTGCCCACTGTTCTGGGCAGTGCTGTGCGGCTGTGTACCACGGCTGCTTTATCGCTTTACAGAAGGTGACCATTAGACGTGTCCTCTGTGTGTGATGTGTGAGCACATGTGTGGGTGCAAGCAAACATTTCTGCCCCCAAGTCAAGGCATCATCTCTGGAAACACGAATTCCACACCCGGGTTCTTCCTGGCGTCGGGGGGTTGGCCTGACAGCGCTCAGAGAGGCTGCGGACGGACTCCTTCTGGGGGAGGGTGTCTCGCCCTCTTTCCCGCCGTCGCGGCGATGAGCTCCGGGATTGCAGGGGCGGCCACGGCACTCCAGGGCACAGGAGGCTGTGTGTCTGTCCAGGTGTGAAGCCATGGGCCGAATAACACCCAGGTGCTTCCTTGCTGAGGCTCTTTCCAGGCTTTACCCCCAGGGCCTCAGGTGGCCAGCAAGTGGGCGCCGAGGCCAGGAATGGGCTCGGTGTGCTGGAGGAGGCTCCCTCTGCCCGGTCCCCGGGAGGGGCGAGGGGCACAGAGATGACTAACACTGCCCCGCCCGTTGGCGCTCGGGGTCTAATGAGGAGGAGAAATAAGAGGTTACAGTCCATCGTGATAAGTATGATGATGGGGTGGAAGAGGTGCCCTTTAAGTGGAGGGAAGGGAGTGGTCTTAGATATGATTCATTGTAGGTAAACGGTCATCTGTTTACTCTCAGGGATGCAGAGGTGACAGAAGTCACTGGATGCTCTTGGACCCTCGCCCGGCAGGAGGGGAGTGGGAACTCCAGGAGGTGCTGTGTTTAGGGCTGCTCTGCGGGCCTCCCAGGAAGTGCGGGTTTGGTGAGCTGGCAGGCCTTTCCGCCGTGTGCGTGTTTACGGGGAGGTGGCCACTGAGAAGACCGTTCTGTGCTCTTCAGCCCTTGCGCCACCTGCCCTGTGCTCTGGGAATGACCTCTGGGGAATGAGAGGGCCTGGGAGAGCCAGCTTCCTGCGCTGGTTGTGTTGCCAGAGCTGCTCTGGGTGTGGTAAGCAGGTCACGGTGATCCGTGGCCTCCCTGCCGGCCAGCTACGGTTACAGGGCTTGCCGGGTCTGGTCCCTCTGGTGCCTGTGGGCCTGGTCTCGCTAGCCTGGGGGTGTCACCCCCTTATTGTCCACAAGTCCTGTTGCCCCTGGAAGATGGAAGATAGTGTGTCCCTGACTTCTCTCGAATCCTCCGTTGGGTGTGCTGGGTTTTGTGTTTGCCTAGGCACTGCTGATAAGACACTTGCTGCATTTGGTGCCAATGACAGCTGCCCTAGCAGCAGGTGTAGCAGGAGCTCATGGCCGCCCGTGAGCTTCCGGGAAGGGAGCGGGGTTTCCTCGGTGAGCTCCGGCGTGGGCTGACCATGTGCCGAATCAGAGTCAGTGGTCAGATGACACCTGGCATCTAGACCTGGGCAATGACCACGAGGGACTGTAGAGTTGTGTTGCTTCTCCCCGTGGTGATCACCAGAACGTGGCCTCATTCTGCCCCCACACCATACCCCTGAGGAGTGGTCTCGCTCCTGACCTGCAGCCTGGCCCCCTTTCCCTGGGGGACCAAGGAGTTAGCGAGAGGCACTTGCTAAATAGCCCCTAGCACTTGGGCCCTCTTTTCTCTTAACCTTCGTTTCTTCACTCGTTATCCAGTACATATTTGTTCACTCTGTGCATTGTGTTCGGGACGGAAGAGAAAAAGAAGTAAATAAGAAAGTATAGACAGCCCCGTCAGGACGGTTCGATTTTACAATGGTGTGACAGCGACACGCAGTCGGTAAAGCCATATTTGGAGTGCTAAATGTTGGTGAGAGGCGGGCGTCCCTCTGTGCTGCTGGCAGGGCACCTCGGGTGGCGAGGGTAAGAACAGGCATCCACAGGGCACCACAGGCCAGTGGTTTGGGATTTTGTGTTTTCCATCCCGTTACCCTGAGGCTGAAATTCAAGATGGTTGTCCAAGCCCAGGCCAGTGTCCGTGTCTGAGCACGTTTCCAGGCGGTGTGGCTAAGCAGTGAGATTCGGCAAGTCAGGTGTAGTCAATGCATTTTCAACCTAAGGTCTGTTTGACTTATGATGGGTCTGCGGGGCCTTAACCAGGTAGTTTGAGAGGCTCCTCCATGCCACTGAGCAAGTAGCACCGTGTGTGTGCTGGCTGCTGGCCGTGCGGCTTCAAGGACCAAACTGCTTTCGCTGCTGGAATCTCAGGAAGGAGCAAGAAGGGCCTCGCCTGGCATCGGGGCCAGACGGCAGTCCTGCCGGGCATCCCCTCTCCACGTGGCCTGGTGGGTCTGTGCCGTGCACTCTCCCTAGACCGCCCTGCTGGAGCAGAGGGAGCTGTTCCCGAAGGCTCCCTCTGTGGCTTTAAGAAATGTGAATTCCTCCTTCAGATTCTCTTGGGTTGCATTCTTTGTGAACTCTGTACACTCTGAGTCTTTATCACTTTGTCTTTGTAGTCATTTTGGCTGAGCTTTACCAACGTTTCCTAGTGTTACTCGGCTGGGGGTCATCCTGATTCTGTCGGGTGAGGAGTTTAAGTGTAATTGCTGCTGCTCACCCCACTAAAAAAGGCAGACATTAGCAGAAAGTCACTAAACTCCAAGAGTTAAAATAAACCCAGTTACCATGTAGTTTCCGTTTTATGGGGAGGAATTTGGAATGTTAATTGTTTGCTTCCTCCTAATTTAGGTGCTTAATTCGGCATTTAGGATAGAAATACACAGTCCTGGTGACAAGCTAGTTCGGGGAATAAAGGCCTGATCTTGTCTCTCTTTTCAGAAAAGCACACGAGCAGTGGCTCCTTCTTCCTTCTGCCCTCCTTGCTCTGTGGGCCCTCTTTTCATTTCTACTCCTTCCCCTCCTCCTCCTCCTGCTGCCCCTCCCTTCTTGCTGTCCAGGTATAAAGCCCGGAGGTGCGGAGTTGTTTTTACTCAGTGGAAGCCAGGCTAACGTTGGGAATGGCTCCTTCTTTATAGCTGTACACTTTTCTTTAAGACATTAGAGACCTCGGAGTCAGTGATGGGCGGTGAGCTCACATCCAGCGCCCCCCCCACGAGCTGGGGCTCTGAGCCTCAGTTTCCTCACTGCAGTGAGGCCAGGCCCTGCCTCCCATGGTCGCTGTGCGGCCTGAGCGAGTCCACTTGGGAAGGGCTGAGCACGGGGCCTGTACCGGGTGCAGGATGTTTGTCTGCGAACGAGTTCTCTGTAATCTTACCAACGTACCAGTTGATTTAGTAGAAATAACCAACTAATTTTGTTTTAGGGCAAAACACTTTCAGACTTTAAAACCTTTCCCGTGAGCAGCCGTGGAATGTCCTGAAGCTGACAGCATCTCTCAAGGGGTAGAGTCCTATCAGTCACGTGTGAAAACCACAGGTGTGACCTCCGGGTGGTGGTAGCCTGTGGTGGTGGAAACTGATCTGCCTGAGAGTGTGCTGGTGTGTGATTAAACAAACGGAGAGCTCTCACGTTGTGCAGTGGGCATTCCCGATGTCCGCTCCTCCAGAGAATGGAGTGCTGCTCTCCGCTCACCGCGCTGTTCTTACTGCCGGCCTGGGAAATGGCCCTCCCCGGGGAAAGTACGCTCAACGAACCTGACGTTGTTTAATGGCCTTAATTGTACATCGTCTTTGTGTAAATCCTACGAAGTTATTCCGCTCCGCCAGGAAGCAGGAGCTACGGAGGGGGCGGGGAGGAGGAGGGACACCGCTGTGCACACCTCTCTGTGCCCCTCTGCCTTTTCCAAGTCCGGCGGGTTTGCGGCGATGCGCTGTGATGTGGCATGAGCAGTGTTAGGCTTTGAAGTGCTGGCTTGTCTCCATCTTTCACTTGGTTATCTGTGAGCACCATCATGCTTGGTGCTGTGCTGGGAGCTGCTCCTGTCCCTGGAGAAGGTACGGCCTCTCCTGAGGTTTGCACGTGCGGTGGGCGAAGTAAGGGCGAAGTAAGGCGAGCTGGGAGAGGTGCTGTGGGGCCTCAGGGGGGGGCGTGATGAGATTTACGGAGCGGAAGGAGGAGGAGTCCAGGCCGAGGGAGGGCCAAGGGGCAAAGGGCATTGTCGCAGGACGAGGCCAGTGTGGCCGGAATATGGTAGCATCTGTTGTTTGCAGCAGTGACTTCTAGAACTCATTTCTAAATGTCATGTAGGTGGTAATACCTGCCATTTGTTCAGTGCCCACCAGGCCCTGGGCAGCCTCTGCTGCACCTGCTCAGGGAGGGCCTTGGCCATGTCCATTCTGTAGATGGTGGGGTGGTGGGAAACGCCCCGTGACAGCAGGTAGACGTGGGGTGGTTAGGAACTGGGGTACAGTTTGAGGATGGTGACGTCTGGGTTTGGGAAGGTGGTGAAGGGAGAGGGCAGAAGGAGGGATGGGGATTCCCTGGCTGTGAAGGCAGTGGTCAGACTAGGAGGCCGGATGTTTTAGGCTGTCGGCTCTGGTGAGGGGTCCCGGGTCCGTGTGTGCTTCCTGTATTTTGAGATGAGTCTGCTGTCTGAAGGTGGCGCTGTAATGTTTCTAACTCACACTCCTAAGGCCTGCCGAGAGCACAGGAGGGCGTGCATCCTGGAAGGTGGTGCTGAGGTGCCTGGTGGGGAGGACAGACCTCAACAGCGCCGCCGCTGGTGTGGCACCCTGCCGGGAGCAGGCCTCTGCTCTCCACGCGAGTCCACTGCCCTCAGGGTCCCAGCCCAGCTAAGCGCTCAGCTGTCACTGCTGGGCAGTGGGTCCAGGCTTCTGCAGGGCGGGGCGCCCAGGAGATGATACACAGAGCCGTAGCGATGAGCCTGGAGGTGATGGGCAGCTTGGTGAGCGTGAGCGTCCAGCCTTGCCTGGGCTCATGGAGCTCCGCTGGAAAGGGCGGGGCTGGTTGCCTGATGCTGGAAGGCGGACCAGGAGGGCGGAGAGCCGAGCCCTGCTCACCGAGCCCTGACCGGTCCTCGTAAACGCCTGAGGAACACCTGTGGTCTTCCCAGCACTGAGCAGGGCGCCCGTCTACAGGACAGGAGGAGGTCTGTTCTCACCGCCAGGGCACCTCGCCTTGTTCCCAGGAAGGGGAGAAGATGGCAGACCGGGCCTCCAGGGGCTCCTGCTCGCTGTGCCGGAGCCTGGAGAAGGGGCCGTGCGGTGTGGCCTGAGGGGGGCCGGACGGCAGCCAAGGCTTGAGAGAGCGGCAGGTGTGACGAAGACCCATTCGTGATTGCTCCCAAGACCCAGCTCAGCTGGCGAGCAGAGCCCTGCAGACCTCTGGGTGCGCGCTCTTGGCCAGTCAGGGTGCTGCGCGAAGCTCCTTAGACGTGCAGACCCCAGCTGCCCTGCGGGTGCAGACTGGGGGCTCAGCGCGTGGGCGGCGGGTGGAGGCACTCGGGCCTCTGCTGCCCCTGAACGCCACCACCCCTGAGCCCGCCGCTCTGCAGGCCGGTCCTCCCGTCTGTTCTGACTCCCTGTGCGGCTTGGTCCCTGCTCGGCGAGGGCCGGGCGCTGACGCTGCTGCGTGTCCTGTCTCAGAGTCCCTGTGTGCCACGGGGTGGGGCGGGCGTGGCCAGCCCTGCCTGGGCTGTGCTGTCATCCCGAGAGGGAAGCTAGGGAACCAGTTGGGTCCCGCTCACCCAGTCTGGTCTTGACATTCGGTGCCGGTGCTGGCTGCTCTCTTCTGGAACATTACTTGGTGAGGTTTTGGCTTCAGCTTACACGGCATTGAAGTGGAGCCCTGGTGTGTATTTCAGATGTTTGGTGGGCTAAAGAGATGTCTTGATTACTTGTAACCTATTTCTCTCTGGAAGCAGATACCGCAGTCAGATCTGACTTTTTAAAAAACACGTTTTTATTAATTTTTAGAGAGAGAAAGAGGAGAGAAGAGGGATAGAGAGAGACATCTGGGAGAGAGGAGCATCACTGATTGGCTGCAGGGCCCCTCCTGGGGGCCTAGCCCACAGCCCGGGACCTCGTGGTCCTAGGCTGGCACTTGGCTGCTGAGCCACACCCACTGGGCAGGTCTTTGGATTAAACAAACTTTGTAAAGTCCTCACCTGAGGGTGTATTTATTGAAGCTAGGGGGCCGGTGTGTGGGGAGAGGCACAGGAAGAGAAGGAGAAACAGGAAATCCATCACTGCCTTTGGCTCATGCCCCAGCCAGAGATCGAATCCATAGCCGAGTTTCTGACCCGAAATTGAACCCGAGACTCGGTTGGTTGGAGCATCACCCTGCACTGAGAGGCGCCTGTTTGGTCTGGGGGGCACCTAGCAGGTGATGCCGTGTGGCAGAAGCAAGCAGCCGTGGTGGTTTTTTACTTTTTTTCAAAACAGCATGGATAAGAGAAAGGAATTTTCAATGTCTCCTTTCCAAGTACTGTCTCTGTCTGACCCCATGGTCCGATTGGAGAAAAGGTTTCTTAAATTGTGATGTTATCAGAACTTGTTGGACAGGTTATGGGTACCACTTCACAGCTGGCGTGGAGAGCCCTGCCAGCGTGGTGCGCCGAGGCTGCCGTTACTAACGAGTCCAAAAGCGAGAGGGCCGGTGCCTCCCATGAAGATGCCGGTTTTTGCACGGACCCGCACACGCAGGGTGACGCTGGGGGGTTCAGTGAGCGGCAGCTTGCTTGTGTCACGGTATTTAAGGGCTTGAGGGGTGCGCTAGCAGTGGAAGTGGTTGCTTTGTCTCAGCTGGTTGAGATGCAAAGTAAAGAAATGACCCGTAAGTGTAGATGGGGACCTACGGGTGCTGTGGAGTTTGGGGAGAGGGGTCTGGATAAGAATGGGCAGCTTTGTAAGGTGATGCCTGGTTCAGGGTGGAGCAGCGATTAGAGCAGGGAGAGGGGTGTGGGGGCTCGGTTAGGGGCAGTTCACGTGGCGCAGCGAGCAGGAGCCCCTGGCAGACTAGCAGCCGGGGCAGGCCCTGCCGAGGCCGCAGCCCGGGGCCAGGGTTTTTCCTCCGGGGAGTGACCCTGCCGGAGGGTGGGACGGGGAGGCCGAGATGGTCGAATGCCTCCCAGATGCTCTTGGCCGAGAGCAGGGGGTTCTGATGCCACGTTTCCCTGCAGCAGGTGCCAGGTGCCAGGTGGGCGTGGAGCTGTGGGCGTGGCTTCACAGCTGCTTTCTGCCCGTTCTTGTGGGGGTCGCACGCGGGGTCACTCGTTCCGGCTAGGGTGAGGCTTCCGTTCTCCCCTGCGTGACGGGGAGAGGGCTGCCTCCTGGCCGCGGGGTCCGTCCTCTCGTTTCCCTGGGCTGCGGCTCCTGCAGGTCAGCACGGGTGTGCTGGGCCTTAGGAACGCTGTCTGGGAGTTTCCGTCTTCACTCACCTTCTGTATGAAATCACCGAGTGATACAGACATACACTTCTGAGGAAACATATGATTTGCTACTGCAATAATCATAACCATTAAAAAAAGAAATTTACCAAACGTTTTTGGCTTGTGTGCCTTTAAAAAAAAGTGTGTGTGTATTTTAAACAAAGCTTACTAATTTAGATATGCCACTTTGGGACTTCCTGCCAGAGTTGAGTTTTTATACTTTCCTCTGGGACACACCTTAGTATGACTTTATTTTAGCTTCTGGACCCTTGCCGTTGGCATAATTTCAGGCTAGACATAATGCAATTTACATAAGCACTCTTCAGATCTAAAATACACAATATACTCCGTAGTGGGGTTGGGGCATGGAAAAGGAAAAGCAGTTGAGGTCTCAGGTCTGGGTTTTATTTGGTTGTTTATTTAAATTTTTTATTTGTAGTTTTGGTTCTTGAGTTATTTCCTAGTACATTTGAGGCACTGAGATAACCATGTTTGTCTCGGAATGGTGGCATCCCGGCAGTCTGACTTCTTCTGTCCAAGTTGTCTCCTTAAAGGGTAAGAGCCGGCCCTCCCACCATACCAGCCCCTCGAGAGGCCTCTGTGCTGGCTTTTCTGGGAGATGGCGGCGTCTGCACTTTGCCAGGAGGCATCGCTCGCTCTGTGGACGGCGGGCCTGCTGCCACGGGTGTGGGAGGGTCGTGTGGGGGGGAGGCTCTTGCCCAGCTTCTCTGCGGGGACTTGCCGGGTGGGTTTCTGAGCTGGGAAGGTCTCACCTGAACACAGGGTGCTTCGTTTTACAAGCCGAGAGGACACTCCAGTGAGCCCTGCCCGTCCGTCACACTCTGGTTAAACTGCAGACTAAACAGGCGGTAGAAACACCTCAGAGAGGGGCCTCGCTCTGGTCGCTCCTGCGCTCCCTGGGAGGGTGGCTGGTTACCGGACGCCTTTCGAGCCGGTGCGGGGCCTTCTTTCCCAAGCACCGATGGACGACGTATCGCCACCATTCATGCCGTGCGCGTGGTCAGCTTACAGTCAGCCTGCGCTACGGTCACACATTTCATGAGCTCACCCCGAGGCCCGGCAGGGCCAGACCGGTGAGCTCTCGCTCCGGCCTCAGCTTTGGAGAAAGGCGTGTGGGTGGCCTGGGCGGCGCTCCTGTGCACCTGCTCCCGGGACTCCGTCAGGCCGGGTTCCGGACAGGGTTTGGATAGACTGCTTGGCTTTGGAAGTAGGTGGCGTTTCGTTGTATGTGGTTAGCATCGTGTACTTATGCTGTGGAATACTCTCCTCAGTAAGATCTAGACTAGCCTTCTTCTTTAAAAGAATTATTAATTTCCAAACTTTCTAAAATTAACATGTAATGTATTAGTAAACTCTAGAAAACCCAGGAAATAAAATAACTACTAATCTTCCCATCAGGCAGAGACACCCTTTTTTTTTTTTTTTTTTTTTTTTAACATTTTGGGTATATATCTTTACAGAGCTTTCTTCATGTGTATGAATTCACACTTGAAAAAAACACAACAAAAACACATGCTTTAAAAAATTTTGGGATATTGCTGCATATACTCTTTAATTTTATTTTTTTATTTTTAAAAAATATATTTTATTGATTTTTTACAGAGAGGAAGAGAGAGGGATAGAGAGTTAGAAACATCGATGAGAGCGAATCATCGATCAGCTGCCTCTTGCACACCCCCTACTCTAATTTTAACCATAGTTTTCTTTTTCTTTTTTTTCTTTTTTTTTTTTTTAATATATTTTATTGATTTTGTACAGAGAGGAAGGGAGAGAGACAGAGAGTTAGAAACATCGATGAGAGAGAGTCATCAATCAGCTGCCTCTTGCACATCCCCTACTGGGGATATGCCAGCAACCAAAGTACATGCCCTTGACCGGAATCGAACCCGGGACCCTTTAGTCCCCAAGCTGACGCTCTATCCATTGAGCCAAACCAGTCTCAGCTTAACCATAGTTTTCTACCAAATGCTTTGAATGTTTATGTGATCTTCTGTTTGTATTTTGGCATAATCCACTTTAACTTCCATTGTTTATATTTAGATTATTTGCCTTTTCGGTGCTGCTGTTCTGTATACAACACCCTTTGTACACTGGGAGCTCTGGGGCACCCATCCAATCATCTCACTGGGTTCTTGCCTCTTCTGTGCCTCCTCCTCCCAACACTCCCTGCTCTCTCACAGTAAGACCACCTCAGGGACACACCATTCTCACGCCGACGATGGACTATCGGCAGGAACGTGCTGGCCTCTGCTGAGTCGGGTCAGATGACACAGACTCGTTTTATTTGCTGGAGAGGAACTGCTCAGTACATGCTACATGTCGGGGCAGGTCTGTGTGTCCGGGCCGCTGGGACTCGGAGAGGCCGCGGTGGCTGTGCAGGTGGCAGGCAGAGGACCGTCGGTGAGAGCGTTTATTATTAAGTCCTCTTCCTGTGCCAGGTGCTGTGTCAGGCACATGGCTGGGCTCTGAGCGTGGGGTTCTGGGAGGTATGTAATTAGGACTTGTTCCCATTCGCCGTAAGAGGAGGCTGAGCTCAGATGGCAGGTAATTTGCCATGCACACTCGGAGGGGAGGGGGGAGGGGAGTAGAGCTGGGATGGGAGGGTGCCAGAGTTAAGCCCGGCCAGGGCATCTGACTGCAGAGCCAGCGCTGCCCAGCACCGCCCTGCCTCGCACACTGCGACAGGCCGCTGGGTGGGGCGTGGGGTGTGGGGCAGGAGTGAGGAACAGAGGGGGTGGCAGCTGAAGCCAGCATTCGAGCTGGTTTGCATTCTGCATAGTGAAATCCACTTTGGGTGCCAGTCCGTGGATTCAGACATGCTAGGATGTAGAGAGCGAGCCTCCACCATCAAGATACAGAGGAGCAGAAAAGCCCCTCCAGCTGCGCTCTCCCAGGCAGCGCCTCCCAGGCCCTCCCCTCCCAGGCCCTCCCCTCCCAGGCCCTCCCTCCCAGGCCCTCTCTCCCAGGCCCCTCTCTCGCAGGCCCTCCCCTCACAGATCTTCCCTCCCAGGCCCTCCCTCCCAGGCCCTCCCTCCCAGGCCCCTCTCTCGCAGGCCCTCCCCTCACAGATCTTCCCTCCCAGGCCCTCCCTCCCAGGCCCTCCCTCCCAGGCCCTCTCTCCCAGGCCCCTCTCTCGCAGGCCCTCCCCTCACAGATCTTCCCTCCCAGGCCCTCCCTCCCAGGCCCTCCCTCCCAGGCCCTCCCTCCGCAGCCACCTCTCTTATCACATCCATGGGATGGTGCCGCGCAGCCTCCGCACCAGCATCCTTCACTTCTAACGGGACAGCCGCTCATGTACTGCACGTAACTATGTGGTTTGCTGTCGTTTTTGCCTCTTTCAAAATGTGCTTGTGTGACCCCCAAACTATAATTCCATGTCAATGGCGTGTGTTTGGGCTGAGAAATTATTATAGCTGTCGCTTCAAATACCAAAGAAGCCCAGAATAGATTCCTGATCAGGGCCGAGGAGAAAGTCAAGTAGAAAACAAATCAGCCGTCTCTCCCCACACCCTGCTGTCAGCCTCCGCCTCGCTGCCAAGCCCAGCCCGTGGCCGAGCTGCCGTGACCTCTGTGGGGCGGCGGATGTGTGGCTGGCTCTGCCTCCGGCCGGGGTGGGACAGCAGGTGACGGCCACTGGCTCTCTGTGCGGAGACCTGCCCGCACGGTCGTTGGGAGTGTTTAAAAAGCTCGGTAAGTATATATATGCTTATTTTAAGTGTCTTAATGGACTCAGACTCCAGGGTTGAGGATATTATAGGTAATTGTTGACAGAAAACCACAGAAAGTGAAAACTTCTTTGGTAAATGTCACTTACATTCAGTGTCTTTTTCCCTTTGTCCCAACTTAAACACAAAACAAAAGCCAGCAAGACAGCCGGTCCTTTTATAGGAAAGCGTGCCAGCCAGAGAGCGGTGCCTCGGCTGTGACAGGCAGGTGTCAGGAGCTGAGGCCTGGGTGCCACTTCCGAGTCATTCTCAAATACAGCCCCCCCCCCATCACCGGGAGTGCCTCCCGGGACCCCAGGGGGTGCCTGAACCGGGGAGTACTGAGCCCCATATGTGCCGGGTGTTTCCTGTGCACTCGGACCTTTCCCCCAGTTTATAAGTGGGGCGCCCCCAGGTCAGCCGCAGCAGCCAGCAGTGACACGGACGTCCTGACCCCCACAGGACGGCACAGGACGGGGTCTCCCACACCTTCCCGTGCTGGCGGAGCTCTCCATTTCACACTTGTGGACGAGGCTGACCACTGAAAACCTCGGGACGTGACACCAGGGGGGGGTGAGGGGACCTCTACCACTGACCTCCCGCCTGGCGCCCGCCCTCCCCCCCCTGCACTCATCTGCCAAGTGCAGCTTCAGGCCTTCGCTCAGAGCCGCGTGGACTCTCACTTCCTTGGGTCAGACCCTCCTAGGCAGCTCTGCTGCCCCCGTATTCCTCTGGTGCCCCCTCCCCTCGCCTGATGTCTGTCCCCTAGCTTACTGCGGGGCGGGGCTTGGGCTCAGACCCCCTCCCTGCATTGGGCAGCGGCAGCACTCGTGCGTCTCCTCCTGGGGACCCTCCGCACCGCGCCCCTCACTTTCCAGCAGGCGGTGCTGTCTCCAGTGCGTTCGGGACTGAGCGGCAGACGGGTACCTGCTACTCCTGGGGCCCCGCTGACAGTGAGGTCTGAGCGTCCGCCTGCCCGCACCTGAGCGTCCCCTTCCCCACCCGCGGCTCCCTGCCCTCCTTTATTCTATCGATAATGACACCGTCTCCTGCATTCACCCCTTTCTTCTCCTCCCACGGCTGCGGCCTCTGTCAGCCCTCCGTGCCTGCGTCCCATCCTCTTCCTGCTCGGCTCTTTGAAGTGGCACCAGGCCACGGCCCGTGGAGCAGAGCCCGGGCGGCTGGCGGGGGGCACGGTGGATTTCTCCTGTATTGTACGGCGGCTGTGATCACGCTGTGGTCCTCTCTGAGTCACCTCGCCTGTCAGACAGGGTGATAATACCTGTTTTACAAGGTGCTCTTTGTGTTCAGCCTGTGCCCTGGGCCTGCTGGCGTTAAGCACTCACTTGGGTGCTGGGATCTGTCCGTGAACAAAGCTCAGCTCCCGCTCCGCCTCGAGCTGGCGTGCCAGGGTGGGGAGGGCAGATGCGGTGTGTGCAGACACAGGCGGCGTCCCGTGCTCCGCCCTCTCTTCCCCTTTGCCATCGGCCAAGGGCCAAGGGCAGTGTGCGGCCTGGGAGAGGGTGGGGCCAGCTCATAACTGGACTTGGCCTTGCCAAAGAGGACCCGGGCCTGACTGAACTGCCGAGCAGCACAACGTGAGCCACCTGGAGGGGGATGGCCTTGTCCCTGTGCTGGCAGCTCCTCCCGCTCCCCTGGACCTAGCTCCCCATCCTTATTCTAACACCTACTCCCCCCCCTACCCACCCCCTGTCCATCACCTCCTCCCACTTGCTATACCGACAAAAACAATTAATTTGCCTTTGAGGTGTGGGCAGTTCTCCCCTCCCTTTTCATTAGAAGACCAATAGCCCTGCGCACAAATCTGCGCCAGTAGCTCTCCGCTGCCTCCTCAGCTCTCTGCCCACTGCCCGCCCTCTGTAGGTCCCCCACCCCCTCTCACAGCTTGTGCCCTGCCCCTCCTGTAGCTCGCTGCCCACTGCCCGCCCTCTGTAGGTCCCCCACCCCCTCTCACAGCTTGTGCCCTGCCCCTCCTGTAGCTCGCTGCCCACTGCCCGCCCTCTGTAGGTCCCCCACCCCCTCTCACAGCTTGTGCCCTGCCCCTCCTGTAGCTCGCTGCCCACTGCCCGCCCTCTGTAGGTCCTCCACCCCCTCTCACAGCTTGTCCCTGCCCCTCCTGTAGCTCGCTGCCCACTGCCCGCCCTCTGTAGGTCCTCCACCCCCTCTCACAGCTTGTCCCTGCCCCTCCTGTAGCTCGCTGCCCACTGCCCACCCTCTGTAGGTCCCCCACCCCCTCTCACAGCTTGTCCCTGCCCCTCCTGTAGCTCTCTGCCTCACCCTCCTGCTGATCCATGATCCGGTAGTGACGTGGTTGGTCATTAATCTTCACGGCGTAACGAGTAATGACCACTTGCATATTGCATCTTTATTCTATCGGGTAATTACACTGTCTCTCCTCCTACCTTCACCCCTTTCTTCTGTCAGGCTGCTCCTCCCACGGCTGCGCCTCTGTCAGCCTCCATGACCTGCTCCCCGTCCTCTTCCTACTCGGCTCTCTGAAGTGGCGTCTGTCCTTGGCCCACGGGCCCGGGCAGGTTCTCCACCGCCAGCTGCTGGGATGTTCACCTTCACAGCTGCTGGAGGAGTGACGCCGGGGGCCGGGACGTGAAGACCTAGCCACCGGCACAGCGGCTGTGGTCCTCACCACAGCCTGAGCGCGCGCGCGCGCGCGCGTGTGTGTGTGTGTGTGTGTGTGTGTGTCTATGTGAGAGAGAGAGAGAGACAGACAGACAGACTCGGGGTTACACATGGCTGCAGGCCAGCAGGTGCTATTTCGGCGTCCTGTAGGCGGGCTGCCTGGTTATTCTAGGGCTTCCCGTCAGCTGACCTTTGCTACGGGAACGGGCCATGTGATCACGCTCTGAGCTGAGGGTGACAGCAAGCGTCCCACGTGGCGCAGTAGTGAGTGTCTCACCCGGCCTGGAGCGGGCCTGGAGCGCAGCCTGCGCGGCGTGGACAGGGTGCTCCTGTGTGTGTGTGTGTGCGCGCGCACGCGCGCGCGGCTAGTGGCACACACACACACACACACACACACACACACTGTGGCTAGTGGCTCTGGAGAGGCGGCTGGAGGAGCCGGCCTGAGGGGGCCGTGATGGCGAAGCCTGGCTGAAGGGTTCCTGCTCTGCTCTCTGCCGCCTCCTGTGGGAATGGGAGCCTCCCGCCTCCTGCAGGGGAGCCGCGGGCCTGGGGGAGCTAGGGGAGGGGGTAACAAATTGAATTGGGGCTCCACCTTCTCTTCTCGGGGAAGAGGGAGAGCAGTGCTCCTGGCAGGCAGCCACGTGATAAGCCGGCTCGCCCGCGGGCTGGCAGGGCCCAGGGACCCGCTGTCGGTGCAGGCCCGTGTCCGCAGATGCCGTGTGAGGCGCTCCCCGTGGAGCGTGAGCAGGGACTGTCAGTGCAGGATTGGAAGTGCCTCCCTCGTGGGCTGGGGCCTGAAGCTCGCTGACCTCCCCTTTCCTTGGTTTGTTCTCACGAGTCTTCTGGAGAGAAATCCCTTACGACTCTTCAGGCCGGAGTTGCTGGTGCACAGATTGTGGTTTCCGTGCCTCAGGCGTGTGCTGCCTGTGTGCTCACTTGTGCATTACGGCGAGTTCTCCAAGGTCCCAGTGAGCTGCCACCTGTTCCCACGCCGGGCCTCCCCGGGGAAATGACACACTTATTAGTGATAACAACACAAAATAAACTGTTTTACACACTCACAACTGTAAACCTACTTTTGCCCATCTGTAATAACCTATAATAATAAAAGCATAATATGCTAATGAGACTGGACGGCCTTCTAGACAAAGCCGGGGCTGTGAGGGCCGCAAGAGCTGAGCCCCTGGCTCGGAGTTTGTGGATCGGCCGCTAGTCCTATATATTAAGGCACCTGTGATTTTTTTTTTAATATTTTATTGATTTTTTACAGAGAGGAAGGGAGGGGGACAGAGAGTTAGAAACATCGATGAGAGAGAAATATCCATCAGCTGCCTTCTGCACACCCCCACTGGGGTTGTGGCCGCAACAAGATACATGCCCTTGACCAGAATCGAATCTGGGACCCTTCAGTCCGCAGGCCGATGCTCTATCCACTGAGCCAAACCAGTCAGGGCAAGGCACCTATGGTTTTTAAAAATATGCATTTTTATTGATTTCAGAGAGGAAGGGAGAAGGAGGCAGAGAGAAACTTCAGTGATGAGAGAGAATCCCCAGCACACCCCACACAACCCAGGCGTGTGCCCTGGCTGGGAATTGGATTGTGACCTCTTGGTTCACAGGTCAGTGGTCAGCCTTGCCGGCCAGGTGGCACCTGTGATTTTGAAAACATACTATGTGCAGGCGCCAGCAAATGGTTCTGTGTGATTGGGCCCTCAGGGCTGGGGTGAGGGAGATGGAGATGAGGCTGCGGTCTAAGAAGGTGCAGACCACCCCAAAGCCAGTCTTCTGAACTGAACACTGAACTCACTTCCTCCCCCCCAGCTCCACACTCCGCCAGTCGCCGCCTCAGCACCCCGCCTGCCTTGTGGGCCGGTCCGCAGGCTGAGTCGTTTCTCTACTCCGCAACGCTCTCTCACGCCCCCTTCCCGCGTTGGTCAGCACACACTGACCGCTGATTGCTGTGCTATTTCAGAGCGGAGTTCCAGCCACGTTCCTACCTTTTAAACATGTAACCCTGAAGCCCCATCTCACCCCCGTGGCCGACCCCACGCAGAGGGACAGGGGACTTTCCTCCTCCGGGACACGCTCCTTGGAGGCCGGTATTCCAAACCAGAACTGCTCCTTGAATGCGCGTCTGCAGCCACATCCTCCCGATAGAAGAGAGACGGCAGGGGTCAGAGCAGTCTGCAGAGGTTTTTACTGTGACTGTCACGGCTCCATGCTGGGCGAGCGTCTCGAAGGCAGGCCTCCCCACCGTCCTGCGTCGCCCATCCCAGTTCTGCCTGGTCCTGAGCCCGCCCGCCCGCCCGCCCGCCCCTGAGGCTATTTCCCCCCAGAGCAGCCCGTGCTGCCCTCCGGGTCCCCCGTGCTGGTCTCAGCAGGATCCACAGCTCTGCGCCTCCATGGTGGGTGTGACCACTGGGGGTCTGGTCCCTGTTCCCAGGGGAGGGAGGCTGGTGAGTGCTTGTCGCTCTTGCCTGGCGTGTGAGCACCCGTGCATGCTGGCTGTGAGCACCGCTCTGCGCAACTGTCCGTGCGCTGGGCCGTCTCCCTGACCTCCCCAGCCTCTCCGGCCTCCTCGGCCTCGCCGGCCACTCCGCCAGCAGGTCTGCTGCCCATGTTTACCGGTTCTCTCTGTCTGCCTTTTCCTCTTTCTAGCTACTCCAGCTCAGGCTAACCTCTGAATTCCCAGAGGGCCTGTTAAACCGTCTTAGAAGTTAGTCATGCTTTGTCTTTTATGGTATTTCCTTTAAATTCCACACACAGTAGGTTGAGTTTTTGGTTGTACAGTTCTTTGAGTTTTGACAAATGCTCAGAGTTGCAGAATTACCATTACATTCCAGATACAGAACAATTTCATCAGCCCCTTCCCCAAAAATACCTCCGGTGTCACTTCCAAACAATCCCCAAGTGCGCACTCTGACTCGGCATGTGCGTGGCCTGGCCTGCAGCTGTCATGCTGGCCGTCCTGAGGAGGCCTGGCCGTGCCAGTGGGAGTGGGAGACGGACACCCCAGCGTCCGATTGTTAAAGCAAAGCCTGAGCATGTGCATGGAGTGGACTGCGGAGCTACTGACTGAAGTTCGTTTCTCTTTCATTTTATTTGGGTGAGAAATCTCAAATGAACATTGTTCCTGTGTAGCTTGTCATAGTGATTTTGGAGGCTTGCCAAGGCTTAAAAAAGAATAAAACTTTTAATTTTTCTTTGGAATACAAAGGGCTTGGTTCTTTCTGTTTTTATTATCAAATATACTTATTGTTTCTTTTGTTTTCTAACAATATTTTAAATTTTAATGTGAAACAAAATTTTATACCCGCCCTCCTTAATACATTTGGCTGTTTTGATAATTATGATTATTAAACGTATTTACTAAGTTTTCTTTTTTCTTGAATATAATTAAGATACGAAGCAATTCAGTAAAAAGTGAATTGGTTACGAAATTGCTTCCCCGGGGCCGGCTGGCTCCCTCCAGGGATCCGAGGCGCCCCGGGGCCAGAGCATGTGTGCTCGGTGAGGCGGGGGGACCAGCGGCCTGCCTGCTGCCCGCTTCACTCTGGCCGGTGGATAACGGGTTCCTTCCAGGACCGGCAGAATGTGCTAAGACCCGCCCCTTCGGTAGACTTGACCTCCCGGTGAAGCGAACTGACTGTAACCATGTGTGTCTTTTTTCCCTTCCCCAACAGCTTCCATGCCCATGGCTGTTCTAAATCTGCGTTACATATACCCATTTCAGAGAGGCTTTTTCTGTACAGACATCAGCATCCAGTACCCGTACCATGACAGTACCGTCACCACCACCATGCTCACCGTACTGGGGCTTGGGGTACCCATTTCCTGTGTAAGTAAATGCACGCGTAGGTAGGTGGCGCTGGTGTGTGGTGCTGGAGGGGGGGAGTGATGGTGCTGGAGTAAGGCCCGGCCGGCCTCCCGGCCTTCCCGGCGTGGTGGGCGGACGGCCATCGCCGAGCAGCAGGCCCTGTGCTCACGAGGGGCAGCTTCTCCAGGACAAGGGTTCGAGGCCACAGGGAACGAGTGGGTCCTCCGAAGAATTAGGGTGCTGCTTAGCACGGAGGCTCACCCAGGCATCTGGAGCAACTCCTTTCAGGACAAGGTGCAGACACTGGCTCAGCCCGTAAGCGTTCCGTGCTGGTAAATGACATGCCGAGCTAAAGTGCTGCTTGTCTTGTCATTTATCACATGGGACTCGAGGCCATAGGAATCTGAGAAATGACACATATGCAGACTAGATCCCTCAGAGTGCCTCAGCCTGGTCAGGGGTTCGAGGTGGTGTGCTGGAGGGCAGCTCATCGGTCGAGAGGGTGGGCTTCATGATGTCAGATACCTGGGACGTTCCCTTCCAGGCGAAGTCCCCCCACAGCTAAGCTTCTGCACTCACTTCCTTCATCGTGGCTCCGGCCCCAGAATCCCGTGTCTCTAGGTGCCTGGACGCAGACAGCGGGGGCTGGGGTTTCTCCTCGGGCCGTCTCTTGCCGCCTGTCTTCCCAGGGCATGGACTTGCTCAGCAGCCCGTTTCCACAGCAGGAGGCTGGCTTTTCTTTCCGGGTGGGCCCCTCATTGCCTCTGAGTGATAACCTACTTCTTGGGTTTTCTAGTTTATATCTCTGATGTCTAATAATAGGAGACAACCCCTCCCCCAGTGCACACATTTTGTGCACTGGGCCTCTAGTATTAGAGGATATGTTTTTATTTACTTAGAGAGAGAGATCTATTGGCTGCCTCCTGTACACACCCTAACAAGGGATCGAACCAAACCCACATCCTGGGTGTGTGCTCTGCCTGGTCATCGAACCCTTGACCCTTCAGCCCTGTGGTGCACAGGACCAAGCTCCAGCCACCGGCCACACCTGCCAGGCCAGCTGGTCAGCGTTCCTGTCATTGTGACACTCACATTCAGTCTGTGCCTTGTTTTTACTTATTTGTATGGTGAACATTTTTGAGTTACTATAGATATAAAACAGCTAAGTTAGGAAAAATACAGCTACATTTTCAAAAAGTAGTGGAAAAAGACTTGGGTAAATCCTTGCGTTCTTTTTCCCAATATTGAAACGATGACCTGCAAAGGCTTTTTAATGAAAACGTGTTCCTAGTGAAAGAAGGAGCAGTGTGTGCGGTGGCTGGTGGGCCGCAGCGGACTTGTGTGTGTGTGTTCAGTTTACATGTGACCTTGGGTGAAGAAGGCGGTTTTCTGGAAATGACTAGTGTTGGATGTGACTCAGATGCATGCTTTGTAACTTAATGATGAGGAAAAGGAATTTGGATGATAGAACATTTTAAACCTTCAACTTAATTTTTACAATTTGAGGTCCATATTCTTTAAGAAAAAACAAAGGCACTCTGTACTGTTTCTTCCTCAGCTAATGGGAAGACGATTGATTTTTGTGTTTTCTTGGCCTAAGGTTTTTTTCTGGGACTTAAGGATTCAATTTCACACTAAACGTTTCCTTCCCCCTGGCTTTGTGTACCTTTCCTCCCGGGCCCTCACACATTTACTTTTAGAAAAAGAAGCTTGAATTTGTATGCAACTTTTAGAGTAACAATAGTAACAAGGAAGTTAAACCCCAAACCCCTGTATGCAAGGCATATACTTCTAGAGTTTAAATGTGTGTGGTCTGGGAAGAGGACACTTGCTCTCTGCATGTGCCAGTGATTTCACAGGACTGTGAGTAGCTGCTTTTCTTAGGTCTTGTTATTCTATAGCACAGCCTTGTAGTAAACATGTTCAGCTTAAAATAATAGAGGATAGCCGTGTGTGTGTGTGTGTGTGTGTGTGTGTGTGTATGTGGCCAACATACAAACTCCTACAGAGACATTGGATTATTCAGTGACCTAAACTGCACCATGCTGACTGGGAATGCATGTGGAAAGTGAACTGTCCCATATAACAAAGAGCTAATATGCTAATTAGACCAGACTGCAGACGACCTTCCGGAACAAACAGGGGCTGTGAGGGCCGAGCCCCTGCACACATTTCCTGTATCGGGCCTCTAGCATGTTAATAAACACTGTGATCATTCAGTGTGCATACGATTAGGACACTCGCAATCTGCCGAAACTCTAGAACTGTCCAGCACAGAGGTGACCCTTTTCCAGAGCTCTCCGCTCCCGGGGCGCCTGGCTTTCCACAGGCACTTAGAGTCAGTGTGTCTGCAGCAGTCCGGCTGGAATCTCGACAAGAGCTCCGGCCCCGGAGAGATGGGCCCTTCCCCTTGTTAACTCTTCCGAGTGTCTCCCCGAGGCCTCTGCCTTCCCTCGTTGTGTTTGTCACTGTCAGCATGCACACGTTCTGTGAGGTTTGTACCCAGGGTGCAGTGTGGTGGATGTTGTAAGTGCCTTGTGCTTTGAGTGTGGTTTCGGTTGTTGGTTGCTGCGGTATACAGCAGTCACCGGAGTTCTGTTGTCACACTGGAGGCCCAATGCAAGGAGTAGGCCTTCTTTCCCCCGCTGCCGGCACCGGCTTCCCGCACAGCCCGGCTTCGTCCGGAAGGATGTCCGGTCTAATTAGCATACGATGCATTTATTATTGTAGATGTAAGCAGAAGGAAAAGAAAGAAGGCATTAGCACATGCTGTTTGCTGCTTTATTAGTATGACTGTATGTCAGGTCCTTCGGCATCTTTGGACAAATGTATTTTCACAGCTGGTTTCCCTCTCGGAGTTTCCCCTTGGGGAATACACAGGGAGACCTCAGAGGCTACTGGAGGACGTGCATCCACACTCACGCCTCCCCCGCCGTCAGCCACGACTCGGCAGGCGGCAGCCCTGTCTCCGGGCAGCGGGGCCTCAGGTTCTTGGGGTCCTGCCTTCAGCTGTGCCTCCCCTTCCGGTCAGGCGTCGGCGAGGGGCTGGAGCCTGAGAACTCGCTTTCTGGTCGTCACGTTCTCTGCTCAGTGTCTGTCCCAGGAGGCGGTGCTGGCCTCGCCACAGGCCTCGGGGCCTGGCACCTGTCAGGGTTCTTAGCCCCGAGCCCGCCCGCATGCCCTCTCCGGGCACCCGCGGTGCAGGCCACATCACGGAGCCCGGGCCTACGGCCCAAAGGAGCAGCATCAGCCTCTGCCAGGGAGGAGCCTGTGGCGTTACCGTGGTTTCCCGTGAGCCAGGGCTCTCAGCCTGAGGGACGCCGTCACCAGTCCTCCTGCTAAGACACACGCGGGGCCCAGGCTGCTGCTTGTCGCTGTCTGGAGGCGGGAGAGGGGCCTGTGGTTGGAGTGTGGAAGCCAAGTGTCCGTGTCACACACTCTGGTGATGTGTCCTCACCGGCTGGGGGCCAGGGAGGCGGTGACTGTCCGTGAGCGTGTGCGTGCAGAGGGCCATTCTCGTGGGCTCACCACTGCGGACAGCAGCGGGCAGTCTTCCACCCGAGGCCTCTGCATTCGACACGGTACGTGCTGGCCAGCCCGAACGGGGTGTTACAGGGTCGCCAGTCGCCAAGGACAGAGCGGGGACCACCCGCGCCCGTCCTCAGGTGAGTGGATAAGTCATCGCGGGTGCCCACAGCACACTGCAGTGACCGGAGCGAGGGGCGTGACCCATCGTTGCGTGAGTGACAGCCGCCCCAGAACGCCACACACCACGTGACTGAGGCCAGTCAGCAGGCGGCGATGAGCGACCGGCCGGGGGTAGAGAGACCACGGCGTGTCCTGTGTGGCCTCAGCTCCGAGTCCTGTCGCGTCCGGCAGAACCTCGCACCGTGGATCTGCGTGTATCTGTCCGCTGGGATATGCCTGTTTTTAAAGACGGACTCATTATACCTGTGTGTGGCTTCATGTTGTTTTCTCCTATTCTAAAAACACTAAGAATAATTTCTAACATAGTTTCTGTGTCAAAGGGAAAAACACACAACTTAACGAATATGCTCCTGAAAACAGTTTTCAGTCCATTTGGGCCCGTAAGTGAGCATTTTTTCTGAGAACAAGGACATAAAACCTGCCAAGGTTTAGGCCCTGACTGGATGTGGGTTCTGTGCTCGGTGCCTGTTCTTGCTGCGGAGAGCAGTCCCCCTGGGAACAGGAACGCAGCTCAGAAGCGCGCGGTGTGTGCTGTGTGGGGTTCTTGCGAGTGAAGTGAGTGCTAGACGTGGTGGGTCCCCGAAACAGCAGCTGCTCAGCGTGGGCGTGGGTGGGGAGGCTGGCACCGGGCAGTCTGTGCTGGTGTCGGAACCTGAATGCAGAGGGGCAGGTGGGGAGGGTCTGGGCACAGTCAGCTCCAGTCAGGCTTTTCTTAAAACGTAGCGTTTACGAGAACGGGGCTCTGGGAACCCGGCGAGTGCCTTAAAGACTGCCGAGTTCCCACCGGCCAGGTGCTTCCCCGAAGTAGCTGTGGCCGGTGCTCCGGGAGAGAGAGAAATGGGGACGTGCGCTCCCTCCTGCCGGCCTGGCTGGCCCGGCGGCATGTGGGAGGCACTCTGCAGAGCAAAGGGCGGCCTTCGGCTCCCTGGGTCGGTGAGAACTGGGAGTGGTCGTGCGTGAGCACGTGTGTGTCAGGCTGGCAGAACGGCACTGTGGGGAGGGGGGGAGTAAGGGGGACCCTCCCCGTTTGGGGCGGACGGACTGTTGAGGTTTCTGCTAAACTGTCTTTTGTGCAAGATAGTCCTAGTTGGTGGTCTGCCGAGCTCGGTGAAGCAGAGCAGGGCTTCTCTGGTCCACGTTAGCTAGAGCTAGGGGGCGGGAGGCGACGGAGACCCGGCCGCGGGAGCAGTGTATGGTGCCGCTCCTGTGCGTGGCCAGGGTCTTTCGTAGAGACCTGGTCTGAAGCTCAGTCTCCTTTCCCAGCTGCTGTGCCCTCGTGACAGCCCCAGCACCGGGCAGAGCTTTCTGAGGCCCTCGGTGGCCTGGCCGGGGACGGCCTGCGTGTGGTGTGGCCTAGACCTGTGAGGGCCAGTGCTGGGTCTGTCCCAGCTTCTGGGAGCCACGTCGGTGACGGATGGTTGCAAACAGTGTGAAGACGGGTGAAATGACAGGGGCACGAGAAGGCAGGAAGGGAAGGAGTCCCTCTGGGTGTAGTGGCGCCTGGAGGCCTGGAGCCGACGTGGAAGCCGCCGAGGGGGCCCTGCCTGCACCTCCCGCCTGCACTGCTGCGCCCGCGCCTTGCTGACTCGCTCCCGCGGCAGACGTGTTAACAGCCCCTGGGGTCATGGTTGCCATTGATGTGTTTTGATGCTCCATTTTTAACAATGTTTTCGTTTATTCCCTTTGCTAGCTGGATTGCCTTTTGCAATTCTTACCACAAGGCACACCCCCTTCCAGCGAGGACTGTTCTGTAATGACGTGTCCATCAAGTACCCTTACAAGGACGACACCATCCCTTACCCGTTACTGGGGGGAATACTCATTCCATTCAGTATCATCGTTGTAAGTGCATCCACTTCTTCACGTTCTCCCTCTGGTCGGTGGCTGAATGTGGCTGTCTGTGGATGACTGCGTGCAGAACCTGAAACAGTGCGTGTGTGTGCGTGTGCATGCGTGTGTGCATGTGTGTGTGCGTGTGTGTGCACCTTTGAAGCTGTTATTTGATCCAGATGTCATTTACGTCAGGTGGGACCGAGAGAATAGCAATGTGTAACCGGAAGAGCTCGCCGAGTCTGCCCCTGTGACTGATGGGCTCGGTTCCCTCCTTCAGTAACTTTGCAGGAGTGGATGTCAGTATCCACGTCCCTACGTTAGATACAGGTTAGACGTTGGTTTATAACCTAATGAACCTGTGTATATGGACTTTCTGGAAAAGAAAACTTGCTAACTAATGTTAAGCCTTCATTTAACCCACTTTTACTTCAAAGGATTTTCAGGGCACGCCAGGACCGGTGAGGAGCCAGCCTCTGGCAGTTAGTGCCGAGGAGGGACTGTCCCCAGTCAGGCAGGCGAGACCCGCTCTGGGGAGGCCTCAGGCCCAGAGGAGGCGCTAGGATCTGTGCTTCATGACTCAGTTAAAAGCAGGAAATGCGGTCCCCTCCAGGAGATAGGCCACCATCACAGCCTCGTGCTGTGTCATTTTGGGAATTAATTAAAAATGCAGACACTTCTTAATTCAGAAATGTGATGCCTCGCTCAGGAACGGCCACAGCGCCTGAGCTCCCAGGTGAGTCCCTCACGATACAAGGAAACCTCTGCCCCGGGTTTCCTGAGCCCGAGGCCCTGAGCAGCCGGCGGCGCTCCTCGGGGCGTCCTGGCTCGGGGTACGCAGTGACCTCGGAGACTCCCCTGGGAGGGCGAGGGTTAGAAACTAGTGTCCCTTTAACCGAAGACCCTTCTGCTGAGGTTTACTACTGACGGGAAGAAACCACCCCTCTGCTGCTCCCACGGAGGGTGGGTGCGAGGAGGGTCTTCGCAGTCCGTGTTTGGGAGCCTCCTTTCCTGGGCTCCGCTCGGTAGCAGATGCTCTGCAGGCACAGCTGCCGAAGTCGCTGCGGGGCCGGGGGCCGGCCGCCAGCACCCAGCCCTCCTGTGCCGTCAGCGACGCGCAGCTTGGACGGTGTCAGCCCCCGTGGCTGAGTGTAACAGCAAGGAAACCGAGGGTCCGTTCTACACCACGGCCCGCCTGTCGCCGGGCTGTGAAGTGCAGCCCTCGCCAACACACCAGCCGGGACAGACTGCTGAGGGCAGTGGTTGGTGCTGGTGCCGAGTAACTGCAGTTTGTTAGCTCAGTCCCTCCAGGCCCACGTGGTCGCAAGTGCCTGTTGCACTTCATTTACTGCAAGTAAATCCTCTCTTTAAAAAAGCCTTTAGGCCTCCCTCAGACTGGTGAGAGGCCTTTGATGTGAAATGCAGACGATCCTCAGACACCCACCAGCACAAGGAGGAGGGCGAGGCCAGGCTCAGCGAGGAGGGCGAGGCCAGGCTGGCCACATCCCCGCGAAGGCAGCGAGGCTGCCCCTGCGCTGCTGTGAGCGACTGTGGGGGACGGAGGAGGGTGGGCCGCGGTGGTCAGAGGTGTGGAGGCAGGAGGGCACAGGCCAGAGGTCCCGGACGCCTGTGTGGGAAGGCAGGCTGAGCGAGGACGAACGTGCAGACAGCGTGGCGTGTACAGAGCTCGCTGAGCCGGCTCTCTGTGGCTGCGACCGGTGCTTAGGTAATGGTCAGCTTGACCTTCACAGCATTCTCTCTGCTCCCCTTTCTTTAGTTCGTGAATGCTTTCCTCTCTCTAGGCTCTGAGTGAATAACGCATGAGATCAGGCCACAAATTAGGTCACGGGAGTGTGGGCGTCCCAGGCTGAGCATGGACATAGGTGGTTCAAAAGCAGGAGAGAGTGAATGGACAAAACGATGCTGCTTGTCCGTCCGCAGACACACCTCCTCCTGAAGTCTCAGAGACGATGCAGGCGGGCTGCCTGGTCAGCATCGGGCCCGCCGAGCCTGCGCCGGCTCCGGCACGCCCAGGCCCTCCTCTGTCTCCAGGGCGAGAGCCAGGGCTCCGTGCTGACCGTGGTGAGGGCTCAGGAGTCCCCGCTCGGGAAGGTGGCTGACGGCCGGCGCAGCGACAGCGGGGCATGGAGGGGCCGCCTCGCTCGGTGCCCGCGTAAGTGGGTGCTGCCCCAGCGGTCCGGGAGGCGGAGCGGCGGCAGGCAGGGCCCGGCGGCAGGGAGACCATCCCCCGGGGCCTATCGGGACGGGCGAGGTCTGCCCAGGGCACCCAGCCAGGAGCCGCCGGTGGGCTCCTGTGTTTGCCCCGAGGCAGCCTCTTCCGTTAGTTATCAGCGCCCTCGCTGAGGTCACAGCGGCTGAGCCGGAAGCCCACCTGCTTTCGTAGGAAGGGCCATGGCCGCGGCAGGGCCCCAGCTCAGGAGGGGTTTTAGGGGCCGGGCGCCAGGACGGAGGGACGTTGGGCCGGGTTCTGAGCTCCTCCTGTGAGGCGGTGAGGCTCGCCCGCTCACCGCGCAGAGACCATCGTGTGGATGGAAGCAGGGAGCCAGGAGGTCTCGGGGAAGCGGGGACTCGGCAGCGGACTGCCCGGGCGCTGGTCTGAGCTCAGGCAGCCAGTGTGGCTTGCGTTGTTAGCAGATGTAATTGGCATACTCTTGCCACTGGGTGTTTGTAAGATTCTCAGGCTGTTAGTGCGTGGACTTGTCAAGCATTTGGAGACTTTTTGTGCCTCTGACCTTCCTCCACGGCTGCGAGCTGGTCCCCGCTGCTCGGGCCTGGGCGGCCCGGCCTGCAGCTCTGCGGGGCGGTGGGGAGGAGGCACGGGACGTTTTTCCGGGAGAAGGGGCGTCAGGGCCCCGTGTTCACAGGCGCACCGGCCCCCGCCTCCCGCTCCCTCGGCCTCCTCCGCCCTCGGCACCACTGGCCTCCGGGTTAGGTCCCTGCTTGCATTTTCCATGTTTTGCTCCTTGAAATTCTCTTTCACCTTTTTTCCCTCCCCTTTTCACGTGCTGGCTGTGAGCTGTGCGGAGTGTTGGGAAGAAGGAAGCTGTGGCCTTGCTTAGGGAGTTCCAGCTGGGGAAGCTGTGCTCTGAGACAGACTGTCCACATCGCTGTCTCTCCTTCCAGCACAAGAGGCGCAGCGCGGCGGCCGCCGTGGCTCTGGCTGCATGGCCTCGGCAGCGGCTCCGCAGCGGACGGGCACCCTTCGTGTGCGCAGGAGCCCGCGTGCACGCTGCATTCGTAAAGGGGAAGCGCTGTTTTTAAAGTGGTTTCACTGTGATTTGCCATTTTCTCGTTTATTTTTAGTTTTGTTTAAAGTGCCCGTTTGCTGCTTTAACGTGCTTTTCTGTTTCTTTTCCAGATGGCCATTGGAGAAGCCGTGTGTGTGTACTGTAACCTCTTGCACTCGAATTCCTTCATCAGGAATAACTACGTGGCCACCATTTACAAGGCTGTGGGCACGTTCCTATTTGGCGCAGGGGCCAGCCAGTCCCTGACCGACATCGCCAAGTACTCCATCGGCAGGCTGCGGCCCCACTTCCTGGACGTCTGCGACATAGACTGGTCCAAGATCAACTGCAGCGACGGTTACATTGAATACTACGTCTGCCGAGGGAACCCGCACCGAGTGAAGGAGGGCAGGTGCGTGTCTGGGCTGGTGCCTGCGTGCCGGCGCGGCTCAGAGTGGGTGGCAGCGGCTGGCACCGAGCTGAGCGCCGGCTCCGGTCTCTTCGCTGTGCCCGTCCTCCGTTTCCCGTCCTCGGCTTACAGCACGTGGTGCAGCTTTGCCTCCGTCGCGTCATGATGGACCGCAGACTGGTGGTCACTGCAGCCCAGGATGAGAGCCGTCTCAGCCCAGGGAGGCAATGCTGCAGGCTCTGCGGGCCGAACGGGCGTCTGCCACGGCCAATCCAGGCTGTCGCAGGGGAAAGCAGCCCTCGACAGCCTGGAGGGCCCAAGGCTGGACGTGTGCCCAGGGAGAATGCTAGCCCGTCGCCGTTTAGACCTCAGAACCTGTTGGTAAAAAGCAGTCACTTCCGAGTGCTCAGGGGCAGGGTCCTCAGGGCCGACCTGCGGTGGGGAGCATGCAGCGTGGTCCGTGTCTGTGACGCAGGCAGGCCCTGGGCCGGCTCTGGTGTCGGAGCTGCTGGGGCAAGCCTGGCGTCCTGGCCCGGTGCTGGCTCTAAAGGGGAAGGGGACGCCGGGGGCCGGGAGGCGCTGGGCCCCCGCGAGAGAACGAGCTGGTCTCCTCTCTTGCAGGCTGTCCTTCTACTCGGGCCACTCCTCCTTCTCCATGTACTGCGCGCTGTTCCTGGCGGTGAGTACACGCCTGCTCCCTGCAGCTCCCCTGGGGTGTGGTGTGCGCGTGTGGCCTCCCCCGTGGACGTCTGCCCCCTGCCCCTGCATGCCCGGAGCTCCTTAGAGCGGCTCCTGTCTGCCATGCAGAGCCGCCTGCTGCCAGCACGGCCCCTCATGCCCAGGCGGACCCGAAGGCTGGCTCTTCTCCAACTGCTTCCTGGTTCCTGATGGCCACGCGCCATCTGGGGAGTGTTGATTTGCTTGGACACGGGCTGGTCGGGTTCTCCTACCGGAGACGGGGGGTGGGCAGGCTTTGCGCTGCCTGTGTCTCCGGGAAGCCCACTCCGTTAGAGGGGGCGGTCCACGCCTCCTCTCCGGGCAGGTGGGCGGGGCCGCCAGCAGGCCTAAGCTAGCCAGCCCTTCAGGTCTGGCAGGGGCGGGGATTCCCCACCGGTGTTAACGCCTGTCCCGCAGGCACCACACCAAGGAGTCTGCTGTGTGACTGGAGTGCCGCTGCCCCTGCTGCTTGCACGAGGGTCACTGCCCTCTCCCTTCCCTCCAGTTGGCAGGGAGGGGGCTGTGGAAGCCGGCAGCACCTCAGCCCACTGCTGAGAGCCACCGCCGCCGGGCATGCATCTTCAGAACCAGGTGCTCCCTGGTCCAGCACTGAGGACAGAGCCCACAGCCGGGCGTGGCCTGTCTCTCTTCTGAATAAGCTCAGCCACAGACACTTTTCTGTTGGGTTTTTACGCCCTCACTGGATGGAAATTGGACCAAAAATGTTTTTAATGAGCCCAGATTTGCCAAGGAACTTAGGAAACCATCAGACTCCTCGGTCAGGCGGCAGGCCGGGAGGAGCTGCTCAGGCTCAGGGGGAAAGGTCAGAGCTGGAAGGGGAGCGTAGAACCCTGTGGGGTGAGGGGAGGCTACCGCGGCGCTGGCTCAGGCAGTGGGTGCACTTGCCCAGCTGCAGACGAGCGAGCCTCGGGCATTGAGGGCATTAAGCTTAGGGGGCTCAGCCCAAGACAGGCTGTCGGCAGCGCTGGCCTTCACATGAGCCCCCAGCAGACTGCGGGCTGCAACCCTACCCACAGGGCGCCCCCTGCCCTGGGCACGGAGCAGTGGCCTCCCTGCGGAGGCACAGATTCTAAGCACACGTTCCTGGGCAGTGGTTTTGTTCTGCTTAAAAGGATGAACTTCAGGATGCCTGCCTGGAGCCTCATTCCACATGGAATAAACGGTGTCCATAACTCAATGACTAGTGTCATGCTGCGGGTCACGTGAAGCACACCCGCTGTGCAGAGGGGAGGGCGCCTGACGGGAAGTGGAGCCGCGTGCTGACTGGCCCTCCTCTGTCAGCTCTACCTGCAGGCCAGGATGCGGGCGGACTGGGCGAGGCTCCTGCGGCCCACGCTGCAGTTCGGCCTCGTGGCCACGTCCATCTACGTGGGCCTTTCTCGCGTGTCAGATTACAAGCACCACTGGAGCGACGTGCTGATGGGGCTCCTGCAGGGGGCGTTGGTCGCAGTGCTGGTGGTGAGTACCGGGCCCTGGCACGCCGTGTGGCGATGGCACGTGGTATTTGAGTGGCGGTCCTGTGGAGACCTGGGGGCAGCACGCAGGGCTGCCCAGCCACAGCAGGGTGGACACAGGCGGACACGGGTGAAGGCTCTGACGGTGGCCGTCTTATTGGTGATGAGCAGGGCCAGCAGAGAGGCTATCCGCATCTCAACGCGGTGCATCCCTGACACTCCCGTGAGCCTGAGAGTTGTGCCCTCAGTCTTGCCCGCACCATGTCCTGCTCTTCACGCTGTTTTTACACGCCTACTGAGACGGAGCTGACGGCTTTTAAACTCACTCAGAGTGTATCTGTTCCCTGTAGGTGGTGTACGTGTCAGATTTCTTCAAGGAGAGAAAGTCTTTTAAGGAAAACGAGGAGGCTTCGCATACGAACCTGCACGAAACGGCCACGGGGGAGAATCACTTCCGGAACAGTCACCAGCCTTGAAGGCGGTGGGCGAGGGAGACTGCCTCTCCTGTCTGTGCCCAGCCTGAGGGACTCTGCTGCTATCCCGACGCTCACACCCCGTGTACATAGCTCCCCCCGGCGGCTGGCCACAGCTCCAAGTCCACGAAGAAACGCCAGCCTTTCACTCAATGCCTCACTGTACATTTTTATTAAAAATGCAATGCTTATGTACACGTCTGGTGCTGGGCTCAGTGTCTGAGGACCGCTGTGTGGGAGGGCGAGCCAAGTGCTGCCATGAGCATGTGGTCACCTGCAGTCCGGGCGCCTACAGGTAGAGGCTGGCAGCAAACACAATGTCCCTCTTGATCTTGGTGATGCCTGGGGGGAAACACGGCTCGGGTTAGCCTTTAGACCACAGAGAACGCCACCCCGCCCTGCTGTGGAGACAGCACCGGCCCTGCTGGTCCGAATGAGACCTGGGAGTTCACAGCCGGCCGAGGGGCAACCTGGAAACCACACCCTGGTCTGATGCCTCGACTCCCCTGTGCCCCAGTGTGTGTGTGTGTGTGTGTGTGTGTCTATGGGAATGGGGTGGGGGTGTCTAAAAATATCACAGAAACCTTATTTGGGAAAGGACTAAACTATCTAAAGAAGTTTGACCACGTGAGGTTCTTTCTGAGGCAGGACGAGTCCCTACAATTAGGCTGGAGCCGGAGTGGCGTAAGGCCAAGGCTGTGTCTGGTCTCACGGACAGGTGGCAGCAGAGCTCGCCGGGGACCCCGTGAGCCCACCTGCAAGCTGGTCCCGGCCACCCCCTGGCTCTAGCCATCCTGTCTGGAGCTGGACTCCCCGCTCTGTGCCTCTACAGGCGGCCTGCAGAGCGACAGCAAATGGGCCTGGGGAACCCGTCTACCTGGCGTCATCTTGAGGCAAGGGCGGGCCACACGCTCACTGCTTCCACCACCGCCCCTCCCTCGCCCGCTCGGCTCCAGCACACGGCCTCTTGCCGGTCCTCACGTGAACCAAGCACGTGGGAAGGGCCTAACAGTTGCCTGAGGGGTGCCTGGGCCATGTCTAGCCCCTCCCTCCTCCGTCCTGTCTCTTGCTTTGTTCTGCGGAGGGCTGGCTTATCTGTCTCTGATGCTGGGACAGGAGCTCCAAGCAGGCCGGGTCCATCCACTCCCTGTCCCTAGTGACAGGGGAGGTGCCCATAAACATCCATCATCTTAGAAATTTGGCCCAGACCCTGAAGCTTTACTTAACCACCAGAGGGCGCTCGTGGCCACCCCGGGAGACGGTGGACAAGTGCTGGGACAGCAGACACGAAGGACACTGACCTTCCGCGAACTTGTTCTCCAGCTCGGTGTTCCCGATGGCTTTCGCCGCCTGACACATCTGCCGCAGCAGCTCCTCCAGGCGCCGCATGCAGCGGATGATGCTGCCTGGACAGAAGGGACACGCTCGTCAGGGGAGGCACCGCGGTGGCCGGGAGGCGGCCACGCAGAGGGCGTGGGACCGGATGTCCCGGGGGTGCCTGGGTCCTCCCTTCAACCTCCACGGGACCCAAAGCTCCTCCCATCGTAGCCTTCTCCCAGCGCACCCTCTAGCGGACAGCATCCTGTGGGTGATGGACCACATGCACGTGTTCACCCACTGGCGGCCACGTGGGCACACGTGTGTGACGGGCAGCTGTCCTGGAACAAACCACCCTCTCCTTCCCCAGCAGCACCCCCCTCCAGCTTTCCGGCCCCCGAGTGCCGCCCACGGCACACCCTGGCTCCTGTCCGCGTGATTCTGAGGGTCTGACCCAAGGTCAGCATCGCGAATGTGCGTTCCTCACACATGGGCATGGGTGCGGGCGCAGGCTGACCCTTTCTGGAGGCGGCTCTGCTGTCCACACCGGGGCTCAGCAAGTCATCGAGTGAGCGAGCGCCAGGTGTCATTGCTAAGGCATTAGTACCAGCTGTGCCCAATTTAAGCACAGATGATACGCACTAATAAAAGCTACCGTTATTTTTAGCGAAGTATTTCTGAAAACAAGGCCAGTGGAAAGTCCCTCGTGACTCGGGCACCCTGGCCTCAGGAACCACGCCGGATGCCAGGCCTCTGAGGAGTGTGGTGGGCGGGGGGCAGCAGTTTCAAATAATGACCCGATGGCTGCCAGTGCAGGGCGGTGGGTGCAGCGGCTCTGTCAGAAACGGACAGTGACGGGCGCTGCCGGAGGCTGCCCTGGATCCACTCCGTGGGTCAGCAGCAAACCAGGGCTTTAGCCTCTCCACACTCTCTAAAGCGCTGCTCACATCCAGTCCGCTGGGCGTAAGCAGCGACTACAGCCGATGCAAGAAGAAACCATTGTTTATAGGAAGCCTTGAAAACTCCTCAAATGAACCCAGCACAGACACCCCTCCCTCAGACACATGCCCCAGCTAATGCCTAAAAAGTACTGACAACTACTTCTTAGCACCACGCTCTAACCAACTGAGCTAACCAGCCAGACGCCGAGACAACTACTTGAAATGATCGAAACCGTTTGTGGTTTTTTTTCACAGAAAAAGAAAATTAGGAATCTGATTAGAAACTGTGGTTTGCGAGTAGCTCGTTAAGTTCCGTGCGCTGCGCTAGGGCAGTGCTCGGCTTCCTGTGTTTCTCCAATTGTATAACCATGTGCGATCACATGAGGAGTGAAGGCCACTCTGCAGTGGAAGAACTGACAACAACGTGGCAAAGGGGGCAGTATGTTCAAAGAAGAAAACACTATCCTAAGTAACAGGTCTTCAGCTTTCCTTTTCTGGTTAATTAGCCTTTTTTTTTTTTAAGAGTTAATAGTCTACTCCCATTTTAGGAAAATTTGCGTTGATAGAGCGGTACGCAGACCAGAAAAAAAAGAAAACATGCTGATACTGGACCAAATTTCAGACTTAGATTTCTCAAGCAAGCTGTCCTGGGGAATGGCTCCAGGAAATGCAAGGGGTGGGAAGGCTCACGGCTGCTGTCCTCGGCCCCAGCAAACCCAGTGTGTCTTCTGGACTGTGAGAACTTCTCCATTTTCATACATTTTACAGCCCGGTTGCCCAGAGTTGTTCTTAAAACAATGCCTCCTCTCCTTTATGAGCCACGATGGCTGTCACTGTGTCTGACTTCCTATATAATAAAAGGCAAATATACAATCAACCGAATGGCAGAATGACGGGTCATATGATGCGCACTGACCACCAGGGGGCAGACACTCAACGCAGGAGCTGCCCTTTGGTGGTCAACGTGAGTGCCACTCAGCCAGAAGCCGGACTCACAGCTGGGAAGAGGGGCTCACAGCTGGGAAGAGCGCAGCAGTGGTGGCTGGAGCCAGCCGAGTGGTGAGGAGCAGGGGGGGCGGTAAGGAGCGAGGGGTCCAGACTTCGAGAGGCGCAGCCTGGCCTGCGGGACCGCCTGGGTGCCCGGACCTGATTTACCAGGGTCACCTGCTCATCGTGATGGCAGAGACGGCAGATGACACTGTCAGAGCAGTTTCCTAAGCACCTACAGCGAGGGCCTGTGCCTATGACACAACAGGGCTTGTGCAGGGCACTTTCTCCCTACACAGGCAGGAGATCCACTTTATCACCAAAAAGTAACGTTTTGTTAAAACAGCGTCAGCCTGGCATGTTGCTAGTCACTGGACAGACCTCCTCAGAGGGGGGTGAACAAGGGCGGGAACAGCCCCTGAGCAGTAAGCTCCAGGACAAGGAGGTTCTGACCAGCATCCAGTCCATCTGGGCCGCAGTTGTATTTCAGCCCCAGGCCCAGAAAACCAGCCAAACCAGTCAAGTGCCGCCCCCGTGCCCCCCCACCTCAGGACCAGGTGCACTGACCTATGACCCCCAGGTGCCTCTGCCTCCCCCATGTGTTACCTTTACCCATCTCTCCCCTCAGGCCAAGTCCTGCCTTTGTAGCCGGTATCCTGAGCCCTCCCTTCTGCTCACTGCCGTCTGTCTTTCCACATAACTCTCTTATTGCCCGAGCCCGTGCCCCCTCAGAGGAGTGTGCTCATGAGCCTGAGCCGCACCTTCGAAGACGTCTGTCATCTTGCAGATGTGGGCAAACGTCGCCCCCGTGGCCCAGGTGTGCACCACGTCCATTAGGTGAGGTTTGAAGGAGCTCAGGTAAGTCTCCTCATCAATTTCCAACTTGGCTTCTGCTGAGACTTTTGCAATTCGTTTGGCACATTCCTTTGAAGATAAAAGGACGGTTAACATCCCTGTGATCTCCCACCCACTTCTTCCTGACCTCCCAGGTGCCTACACTCTCCCATTTTCCCATTACCCTGAAGCAATACATCAACATCACCATTTTCACCAACAAACAGCAACTGCTGGAGCATTTGAGATTTTGCTCCCCAATAGTTTGCTCAAATAAGTTCTTATAAAAGTTAAAATAAATAAATAAAATAAACCCAGGAACTTCATAAACATTATACAATAGCACTTAACCAATCTCTAATTGTTTCATTAACGAATAAAAACAGTAATAAAACAGATTTAGAGAAACACCAATCATATAACAAAATGCTTTTTCCCCCAATAAAGATTCAGAGAATGTAATCTAAAGATGTCCTTTGCCATGAGAACCTTTATCTTGGTAATTACAGATGGAAAGCACCTGCAACTACAGAAGGCCTGGGCTCCGGGAGGGCAGGGAGGGGCTGCCGCTCCACAGGCCCTCTACTCCGCCCTTACAGCGTCTTACAGTCCATCCTGCCCTGCCTCTGTGTGACACTGAAAGGCAGACAAAAATCAGTTCTTCTGTGACTTTGAGAAGCCAGAGATAAGTAATTCCTTAGGATAAAACAGACTTTAAAACTTATTGTAAACTAGAATGGAAAAGTAAACCAAAGGTAACGCTAACTAAACCCTCGTCCATCCCGAAGGCGTTCTTCACCTTGAGGAAGCGAGACAGACATGGAGCTGCTGGTGTTGCCCTCTGCAGGTGGCCAGGAATCTGAACTCACAGCCCCCGTGCGACTGATTACACTAAGCCCGTGGTCGGCAAACTGGCGCTTTGGCCCCTGAGTGTGGCTCTTCCACAAAATGCCATAGCCTGGGCGAGTCTGCTTTGAAGAAGTGGCGTTAGAAGTTTAAGTTTAAAAAATGTGGCTCTGTGGACTAATGAGTTTGCCGACCACTGCTCTAGTGGAAAAGACTGTTTAACTGTTTTAAGTAAAAACCACATTAAATGACAAGACTGACGTCACGTGACATCTTCAACCCAGAGGAAGTGTCTCTATTGAAGGACATGCACGCTAGGCCGCCAAAAGCGGCTATTTTACACCCATAGCTCAGAAAGGGGCAGCTTAGGAACCCACCTGCATCTGACGGAGTGGCCCCGCCAACTGCTCGGTCAGTCTGGGCATCTCGCTGGACTGGGAAGGAAGGAGGGAGGGTCAGCCGTGAAAACCACACCCAACCAGGCCTGCCTCCTCCTGTGACCTCGCTGCCAGCCCAGACTGTGGGCTGTGTGAGGCCTTCAGGACCTGGAGCTGGGAGTGCCGCCTCGCCCGCCCTGATGCTGATGCAGGAGGAGCAGCGGCCCAGAGCCCGGCAGACCGGAAAAGCCCGCCGGGACGCTGTGCGTGCAGCCACGGGCCTTGAAAGCAGCAGCAGCTCACACAGTGCTGTGCGGAGGCAGGTCTGCTCTGTCCGTTTCCCCCACACACACAGCTTAAAACATGCCAAGTGAGACATGTCCGTGACCGTTTTAAACAGGTCACGTTGTTTTGGGTGAAGTGCAGGTGGTCCCGTGGACAACTCCGTGCGGACCCAGCGGTGAGGCGTGGGCCAGCCCGCACCCTGACCCGGCGACTCCCGCCGGGGTGGGAGCGGCTTCCCGGCGACCCCAGCTGCGAGGGGACGGAGACCCAAGATGCCCGTCATTCGCCAGGCCGCCAATTCCATTCTCACTCACCTTGTCTCTCCGGCAGTCTTCCAGGCCAGACCTCTGACAAGGCACCGGGCTATGGAACCAGCTTAAAGCCTGGTGTCTGGTTAATGACCATCCAGAAATGAAATCCAGGTCACTCTCCTGGCAATACGCATCTACTATCTGATTCTACTGTGCCCGAGCTAAAGCCGCACTGCCTGCACCTCACGTCACCCACACGGTGTAACGGGAAGGAGCGCGTTTACACTGCAGCTGGTGACGGCCGCAGGGACTCACGTTCTCCTGGAACACGAAGCAGCTCAGCAGGGCGGTGGCCTGCTCCGCCGACAGGTCGTTGAACAGCCCGTTGAACATCATCTCAGTGAGCAGGAGCTCGTCGGCACTGCGCCCACAGGAGAGAAGAGTGCATCAGGATGGGCACCCCGTACAAGCCCTTACAGGGCATGTACACACCCCGACATGGCATGTACATGCCATTACATGGCATGTACACGCCCTTACACAGAATGTACACATCCTTACATGGACTGTACACACCATGACATGGCATGTACATACCCTTACGTGGAATGTACACACACTTACATGGAATGTACACACCCTTACATTGAATGTATGCGCCCTGACGTGGCATGTGCACACCTTTACACTGAGTGTACATGCCCTGGCGTGGAATGTACACACCCTTACATGGATTGTACATGGCCTTACATGGATTCTTTAACAGGTGTGCCATTTGACCACAAGGAGTAATCAGTGATAGTGACCAGGGCTCATTAAGGAAAGCAGGTCACTGTATTGCCGACATACAAATGAACTTAACACGGGCGTTTCAGGCAAATACCAAGTTGCACGTGTCCGAGTTAAAGAGCATCACCTAACGCTCAGGAACCAGGAGGAAGTCATCACCAGCCAATTATTATCTGGGTCCATCCATCTAATTGTTTCTACCTCTTCCTTCCTCTCTAAAATCAATAAAATTATATAATGATAACATAATATGCAAATCGACCGAACAGCCCAGACGAAGCTGGGGCTGCACGATGAATTTTGTGCATCGGGCCTCTAGTGTCCTATAGAATAAGGAGGTAATATGCAAATTGACCCTCACTGTAACACCATCACAAGATGGCGGCACACACAGCGAGGGCAGGCAGCAGGGGTGGGGCTGGCGGCCACTGCACGCGGGTTCTGCCGGGGTGTCCGCAGCCCCCGTGCAGCCTGGAGGCAGGGCGGCGGGCGGCATTCCAGGACTCAGGGCTGTCCTGCGGTGCACTGGCCACAAGGGGCGGAACTTTGGGACTCAGAGTGGCCCCATGGTGTGGGGGTGGGGTGGAGGGTGTCTCAGGTCTCACACAATTGGCCACTAATATATATAATTATATAGCTATACATATATATATAACTATAATACACATACACACACACACACACACACACACACACACGGATTCCTAATGGTAACCTGATAGGACATGATCACTTTAATGCAGGAGACAGTGACCTGGTTTACACAGGTGACTGCATTAACAATGCTGGAGTTTGCAGAGCACGTTTTGGAAGGACATGAGGGGGAGCATGAGAAAAGCCATGCTAAGCGACAGACGGAGGGAGACGTGGCCACAGGCATATAGAGAGAGAAGGGGACGAACACACTGCATTAGGGAGTTCATTCGAAAAGCCAGAGAATCCCCAGACTGCTGCCCAGGGGGCACGGAAGGTGGTCTGCAAAGAACACCGAGAGGATGAAGGACGGGCACATACACAGACCGGACTCCCGCAGGAGGCTGAGGATAGCCTGAGAGGACGTGAGGAGACAGGGAGGGAAAGGGGTGGAATGCGGCTTGAGAGCCGCAGTTTGCCGTCCACGGTTCTAGAACATTCCTGAAGGGCGCACGCCAGCTCTGGACGTCCCGTGAACGGCTGTAAGAGCCAGCCCTCAGACAGCTCTCTCACCGACGAGCAGCCCTGCGCCAGCCTCACCTGCTGATCTCGCAGGCCACGCGCCCCTTCATCTCTATGACATCGGACGACGTGGCAAACCCCAGGCGCCTCAGCACGCGCTTGCGGCATTTGAGCTCATCCATCTGCAGGACGGTTCTTGCTTTCTTGAGTTCGCGCTTTGCAGATTTGATATCTATTGCGATCTAAAGCATCCAGAATATAAACGAAGCTCTGTTAAGTGAGCGAAGTAACATGGGACTTCCTCAGGACACAGAATACTCCCCGAGGACGCTCCCACACACTGCCCTGTCAGTGCTCACGGGCAGGGGGACAGGCGTTTCCCAGGCTCCGTTCCTGGGCCTTTCGAGGAAGACCAGGGAGGATGGTAAACTGGCAAGGCGGAGCCGAGCAGGAGGGTGGGCTCAGCCTCCAGAGGCGGCGGGAGAGGAAGGGCTGGCCGCGGGGAGGAAGCTGCAGGAGGAGCCAGGGCTGCTGAGTCCCCGCTCATCACCCGCTCCCCCTCATCCTCAGGGAAGAGGGGCTCTATTACTCTCATCTGTCTCCAGGAAGGGAGAGAAAGAGAGAAATGGAAACATGGATGATGGGAATCGCTGATAGGCTGCCTCTTGCGCGTCCTCACCAGGGAGATCGAGCCCGAAACCTGGGCATGTGCCCATGACTGGAATTGAACCCAGAACCCTTCAGCAGACGCTCTATCCACCGAGCCAAACCGAACAGGGCAGCTCTCCTCTGACGCCCTGGATTGTCCTCACCACCCTGGGGAAGTGTCCCTTCTCTTTGTCCTCAGATGCACCCCACCCTGGAAACGGCTCTGGCAGAGTCTTTGCCCCACAGACAGAGGAGAGCTTCCGAGCACGTGGACCTCGAGGCCATCCTCGAGTGGACGAGTTTTAACCTTCAGCAATCAGTAACTGTGACAAACGCGTCTGCTGGGACAGAAGCGCAGAATCCCGAAGCACGGGCTGATGCTCAGAAAAACACTGACAGGAAGGCAGTGAGGGGCTGGGAAGCTGAATTTTGCAGCCTTTACATTAAGCTTCAGTGAGAAGTAGCTGTTCTGAAGGCAAGGATGGTGGTCAGTGTAAACTGATGGGTGCCGTTTACAGTCACGTTGTCATTCTCACAGAATCCCACGCGGTGGGAACTGACATTCACCGTAGGCCTTACGAAGAGGCGTCAACAGCGTCAAGCAGGAAGTGACGTTTGATTGGACAAAAGATCCAGGTGCAGAGAGGTGGGCAGTGGAGAGGGGGTGTTCGCTTCCAAAAGCTTTTTCTGAGCTCACTATTCAGAATGGCTGTAAGAGCACCTCTCCCGCTTAGAGATTTCAGCTGATCACCATGAAAAGCTGAACTACCACTGGATGGCTACAATAAAAACCCAGACAACAACAAGTGTTGGAAAGGAGGTGAAAAATTGGAATTCTCATAATTGCAGGTGAGACATAAAGTAGTGTAGCCACTTTGGAAAAGCATGGCAGTTTTCTCAAAAAGTGAAACCCAGAGTTACTCTATGACCCAGCAATCCCACCCAATGCCATGCAGGAGAAATGAAAACATACGTCCGCACAAAAACGTGGACACAAATGTTCACAGCATCATCATTCATGGTCGCCCAAGGGGCAGAAACCCCCATGCCATCCTGACGGCTTGATAAACACACTGCGGTCCAAGAGGCCATGGAGCCCAGCCCGCGAGGGACAGCCGGGTGCCCTGCGGGAGGAGCCCTGCGGGAAGCGCCCTGTGGGAAGGCGCCCTGAGGGGAAGGCACCCTGTGGGAGGCGCCCTGAGGGAGGCGCCCTGCGGGAAGGCGCGGATCTGTGCGGCACACAGGGAACCTGCAGACACAGCCAGCACCAGCTGCACTCCACAGGACTTTCTGAGGGGAAACTCCAGTGCGGCCTGGCATGGGGCAGAGAGCAGATGTGCGGCTGTAGGATTGGAGGGGGAGTGGGAGTGACTGATAATTGGTACGTGGTCTCTTTCTTGGGGTAATGAAAATATTCTGAAACTAGACAGTAGTTACGGCTGCAGATAGCTGTGGATTTACAAAAAACAACTGAAGTGTGAGCTTTAAAAAGGTGAACATTGCCCTAGCTGGTCTGGCTCAGTGGATAGAGCGTCGGCCCCAGGTTCATCTCCGTTGAAGGGCACGTACCTCGGATGCAGGCTCCATCCCCAGCCCCGGTCAGGGCTCATGTGGGAAGCAACCAATCGATATGTCTCTCTCACATCGATATTTCTCCCTCCCGCCCACCCCCCCCCTCTCTCTCTCTCTACCTCTTCCTTCCAATCTCTCTAAAAATCAATGAAAAAATATCCTCTGGTGAGGATTAATAAAACAACAAAAAAAACTACAAAGAAAACGCCCCATCAAATGCCAAACTGTATTGAAATGATCTCCATCTTGCCTTACTGAGAGTCCGTAACTTCACTTAGAAGATGGTTTCATTATAGTTGACGAAACCCATCGGAGAAGAAAATGAACACCACATCCTCGCTGACATGGGGAACACACAGAATCCCAGACTCCCATCAGCCTCCGTACCTGTGCCTTCTTCTCGCAGAGCGTGTACACCGTCTCCAAGTCCGGGTCGCTGTGCAGCGGGTGCGAGTACATGCGGTGCTCGAAGGCCTCCGCTTTCTGGATGACCTTCTTCAGGCCCTGGTCTTGAATGCCCATGTCATCGATGGGGTCCAATAAGGGAACGCCATCCGGAAACCGTTTCTGAACTTCCTGAAACAGGCATTTAAGATTAATGCTTATTTGTAGACAAAATTAGTTAGGATTAAAACAAATCAGTATTTTCTTTTATGCTTTTCTACGTGCAAACATAAAAAGGCTGCGGCATTTCCCCAATCTCTCCCCTGTGCGTGCATTCCCCACGGCCTCTGGTTCTGGGAACGCCTGTGAGGACTTGCTGACCGGGGCGCATGGGACCAGACTAGGAACCCTGCACACAGAGCTCACCGTCTGGCTGTGGCACAGCTCGGTGGTAAGCCACTCTCTGGCATTTGGGTTGTGAACACAACTTGCCATCATAAACCATCATGTACTGAACATCTCTTACGTGTATCAATTGTTTTCAATTTCTTGATAAATACCTTGGGGTTGATACCTAGGGAGGAGCACAACTGAGTCAAAAGATGAAAATTTTAAAAGGGTCCAGAGATCACTCTTGCTATTTTTTTTACATGACTGAACTGTGAACATGGTGAGCATGGGAATTCAGAGGGAATGGTCCACAGCAGACTAGCGCCCCCTGGAGGACTTGAAGGTCTACGACTTCAAAGATGAGAGGATTTGCCGGGACCGGTTTGGCTCAGTGGATAGAGCGTCGGCTTGGGGACTGAAGGGTCCCAGGTTTGATTCCAGTCAAGGGCATGTACCTTGGTTGCGGGCACATCCCCAGTAGGGGGTGTGCAAGAGGCAGCTGATCGATGACTCTCTCTCATCGATGTTTCTAACTCTCTCTCTCTCTCCCTTCCTCTCTGTATAAAATCAATAAAATATATTTAAAAAAAAAAAAAGAGATGAGAGGATCTGGCCAGGTAGGAATTAAGATAAACAAGCAATAAATAGATACCTACAGCTTAAAAATGTCCCGTGAAAGTAGCCTGTTCCTTCTCTTGTCTCAGATTCTAGTATATAAATTAGCAAACGCTAATTTAAATGTTTATTAACTAAATAACAAAGTTCCTTTTTTAGTAGAAAATAAAGTTTCTACAAGTTCTCATTTTCGGTTGAAAGTCTGACCATTCTGAAAATGGCGAAGTCCTGGCCCGGGACCTGCCCCCCTGCCCTCCAGGGGCTCAGGGAGCAGGCTCTGCCCTCCGGGCCCAGGAGCCGCCTCCGGCCTAGGAGCCGCGCTGCCGGGGCTGCTCACAGCTCTCCCGGAAGGAGCGTGCCGGCGGCCGCACCGGGAGCTCAGTGGGTGTGAGTGAGACGGACTCGCAGTGCGTAAGGTCAGTCTCAGCTCTCCCGGAAGGAGCGTGCCGGCGGCCACACCGGGAGCTCGGTGGGTGTGCGTGAGACGGACGCGCAGTGCGTAAGGCCAGTCGGTGTACCTGTATTGACTTCAGGACGCTCTGCCTGTTGTCCAGGGGCCGGAGGTCTTTGGGGATGTAGAGCCGGACACTGCTGATCGCGGACAGGAGGTGCACCAGGACTGGAACCACCTGCGACGAAGAGTTCCACAACGCTGCCGTTAAACTTACACCTTGTCACGTCCTACCTTTCCCGACATCCAGTGTACGTCCCTAACCGGAGCTGAAGTCACAGCGGGACAGGCATAAACAGAAAATGATCACTGTGGAAGCTTTCATCTTAGTAGAGACCATACTTTAAAAGTAAAAACTAATTCAAACCTAAGTAACAGGCCTATAAATGGCACACAGAAATAAGTGAGCGCTCACTACAGAATCCATGCTTGATTCACCTTTGCTTCCTCCAGCTGGCCCTCTGAACCCCGATCCCTCCCACAGCATCGAGGGAGGGAGCCTCCCCAGGTTAGAGGCCCAGGAAGGGCTGCGTAAGCGTGGGGTGGGCGGCAAGGAGGGCGAGCAGTGCTCCACCGGACGTACAGCAAGGCCACCTCTCTAATGGTCTGCCAGGCTTCCCAGGCAGAACTCTCCCCCTCACCATTCTGCTTCCTTTCAGCTCAGAGGCCTCCCTGAACTGAGGTCCAAAGTCATCTGGGTCTCCTATGGTTGCCTTCACATAATCAGTAACAAACAACCATCACTGGCTTGCTGGAAATAAATGTGTTATTATAGAGTATCCGGGTTTGAATCCAATCTGCAGCTCGTTGTATGACCTTGAGCAAGTTTCCACATTTCAGAAATGGGGACAAACTCTTATCTGTCTCACGTACTTCAAATTTACAGGAAGAATAGGCAAAGAGCTCCCGCACACCGTTACTCAGCAATCATTCACATGTGACCGACCTGCTTCGTCACTCTCTCTACAGAGCACAGAGTAAAGATGGAACCGTGATGCTGATACAATGACATTGAATCTACCGTCATTAAACATGTGTCTACGTTCCCAATGTCTTTAAATCACCTCCCCTCTCCCCAACTAGTCCACGGTCCAATCTAGGATCATGCAGTGAATGTAACTGTAATAGTTCTTTGTTCTCCTTTCCCCTGGCACAGTCCCTCCGTTGTCTGTGACACTGACGTTTTAATGGGATGTCATTTGGAAAATGCCCACCATGTGGGTTTGTCTCATCACGAGGAACCACAAGCTTCAGGTGATGCATTTTTGGAGAAGTGGTTTTTTTTTTGGGGGGGGGGGGTCTTCATTCATTGGGCAACATTATTGGTGATGGTAACTTTGATCACTTGATAAAGTGGTATCTGCTAGCATTCTCTTTTTATGTTTTACTTTTGTCACTATTTACCTTGCCATAATTTGATTTTTTAAAAAAGAGCTTAAATCTCATTACTCGTTTTACTGATATTTAGTTTTAACAGACCTTAAATACCTTAAAAACTTCCCACTAGAAACGCTGACCATGTTTATTAGAATCACATTGGGGAAACGTGGGGCCTACAGGAATTCCCAGGTCTCTGGGCCCCAATGGAAGCTCCGCACACACCTGCATCTCCCCCTTCTCCTCCGGCTTGGCCGGCTTCGCAGCCTCCGTGGCTGAGTTTTTCAAGCTTTCTCGGCTGCAGCGCAGAAGCACTTCCA
Organism: Nyctalus aviator; assembly: GCA_036971965.1. Taxonomy (NCBI): domain Eukaryota; kingdom Metazoa; phylum Chordata; class Mammalia; order Chiroptera; family Vespertilionidae; genus Nyctalus; species Nyctalus aviator. Next base: position 101,080,323 of record CM072926.1, on the reverse strand, counting down.
CCACATACAGCGGGTCTAGCTCACCAGAGTTGGGCTGGAAAGAGCAGAGAAGATCATTAACTCCTAGACACCAGCCAGCCCGGGTCCAGGGTCAGTGCGCTCGGCACTGATGAGTTCAGAGGAGAAATATAAATTATCATGAAATTATAAGTAGTTGTTGTTAGGAAAATAACTCATCCATTTTAAGCACAACATTTAAGATTATTCAACAAATTATTTCCTTATGGCAATATTTATTATATCTTCTCTTAAGATAATACTTTCATCTTTGATCAATTTCATGAGTCTGAAAAAAAGATTTCATTAACAATTTATATAAAATTCTATTTTAAGAACCAATAGTTTACCTTAACATTTGACTTTTTGGAGAAATTCACGACTACTCCCCAGCCAAAATCGTCTCCTTCATTCTTCACCTATAAAGAAAGTAAAGCACATCAACAAGGACATTGCAGGCTAATAAAACTGAGTCATCCTGACGAAGTATTTTTGAGAGATCGCTGTTAAACTTGTGGAAAAACCGCTGCCAATTTCATAGACCCCTGGGACACCAATAGCAAGAACCTCTCGATTGGCAAAATGTCAAAAAATGAAACACGGTGTATTTGTTCTGAGAACATCCAAAGTCGTCCGTATTTTATAACTAATGAATTCATCCTACATAAAACCACCTTTACTTTAGATTTTATAACTGGAACACTATCTGACTCAATTTATATCCTATAAAATAAAATCTGATTAACGACTCCCTCCCTTAAGCAGAGTCATGTGAAATCAAAAAAACCATATAATTACTATAGCTCAACTGCTGTAGCAGAAAGCATTTTATCAATATAAAAAAATAGAATAGCTATTCAAAGATTATCCAATATTAAAATATCCAAATGTTTTTTTTAAATTAACATACCTTTACCAAACGACCTGGTTGTAGAAATGGTAGGCAATATTTTGGTTTGTGAATATATTCTTCAATTTCTTTACCCAGTTTGGCAAGCTGCTGTCTAATCTTGTAATAGATGACCACACTTTCTTCATTGGGTATGACTATTTTATTATATTGTTCTTCTGAGTTCCTTACCTCTGTCAATAAAACACATGTACAATATAAAAACTGTACATCCTGGACACTTGATCCTTATCAGGTATGTGATTTGGAAATATTTCCTCCCGGTCTGTGGGTGTTTTTTCCCCCACTTTGTTGTTGGTGTCTACTGAAGAATAAGCTTTTAATTCTGATGAAATCAAATTTGTTTTCTTTTGCTGCTTGTCTTTTTGGTGTATTCTCTAGGAAACAACTGCCAAATCCAAGGTTATGAAGATGTAAGCCTGTGCTTTCTAAGAGTCTTACGGTTTCAGCTCTTATATTTAGGACTGTCAGCAATTTCAGTTAATTTTTACGTGTGGTCTGAGGTACGGGTCCTGCTTCCTTCTCTTGCATGTGGCTCTCCTGTTGTCCACGCAGCATTTGTGAAAAACCCACTGCCCCATGGATTCCTGCTTCAGCACTGTCCCTGCACTCCACTCCCATCGCGCTGTGCTACCCGTCAGAGGTCTGAGACTGTGAGGCACTGGGGTCTGCAGCTAGGGCTCTAACCACAGCACAGCCCACTCCCAATCACAGAGCAGAGAGATGCGGCATGAGCAGCTGCTTTCCCCACAGTGCACCCCGCACCCAGCACAGCCTCAGCCACAGCAGCAGCAGACAGCAGGGGAGACACGCCGTAAACTGCTAAGACTGAGCAACTGAGTTCCTCCTTCTGAGGAAGGTGAGACACAGTGCTTCCAAAGATGCATTCCTATCAAATTATATGTAAAACATGTAACAGACTTGTGAGTGATGGCAAAATGGACTGCTACTCCAGTACTGAACAAATTTTGGAACAGTTCAAGTTTAAATGGCTTTACTGATCTATGGTGAATTATCAATAATTAAGCAGGTAGTTCCAAGCATTTAATGTAAATTATCTCATTGAATTCTCATGAATTGGATGAACTAGCTAGTATCTCAATTGCATAAAAGAGCAAACTAAGGTTCAAGTAGTCCCACATGTAACTCCACAGGCCTTGCCATGTATTAACTAAGGCATTATCTATTAATGAAACCAAACAAAAAAATTAAAAGTGAGTCTGCATTTTCTTGTCAGTAAATGAACAATACAATCCTGGAAGTTCTACTCTTAGGGCTCACTAAGAAACCTACTGTGGATTCAGTCAATGAACATGTCATGTAAGCCAGCCTTCCCAGTTTCTTAGTTAAAACAAAACCCTCACTGTATTTGTAAAAAAAAAAAAAAAAAAAAAGATGGATGGCGACAGCCTCTATTCTAACTGTGGGATGTCTAAGGTTCCAGCAGCATCAACAGCAAAAAGGAGACACACCTTCCTGGTCCCGGGCGCTGCCTGCAGCCAGCTGCTCTGCAGTGAGAGCAGCAGCACAGCGCCTCCCCTGCAACCACTCCGCCCACACCTGCTCCCTGACCACTCTATGCAGCAGGGAGGGGATTTCAATCCCCTCACCCATTCTCTCATCTCATCACTTAAACTACTTCCTCCACTAAAAAGCCTGTTATACTTTGGGTACCCAGTCTTTTGTCTAATGGTTTCAAAATGTTAGAATAACAAGACTTGCTCCTTTAAAAACTGGTAGGGAAATGCAGGGATAATTGAGAAGATTCAAGGGTACAGGAGCAACACTGGTCAGAACCACACAGAAAACAGTGCTTCCTTCTCATGGGGCTTGGGAGACAGACAGAGGGTGGAGAAATGGTGGCAACGTTTAAGTTCACAGAATGGGTACTAGACTCTTGGTCAAGTCCTAACAAACGATCTGAGCACAGCTACATAAAAGTTATGATAGATCATCATTATGTCCTCTTCCTTAATTTAAGACCTTAATGAGACCTGTTTGAATCAGCCACAGCGAAGTGTCCTGACCGCTTTTCTTCCTTCCCTTTGAATGTTTGGTCGGCAATGAGGACTGGCTGCAGCTCTGACCTTACGGCATGACAGGACCCAGGCCTGGCTCCCAGACACCGCAGGGCCGAGCAGCACACAGGCGGGGGGAGTGTGGCTGAGAGGCGGGAGCCGGTACTTACTCTCCACCACCGCGGGAATGGCCCTGTAGTGCTGGAACTGGTAGAAGGACTTCTCCAGCATATACTCAGGGTTGATTTCTTCCACACGCAGCAAGTTCAGAACCATGTTGTAGGTCAAGTGGAACGCACTGTTCAGAGGGTCGGCCGAGCCCTGGGAGGAGTGAACGTCACTACTTTAGTTATTCAAATAACTCACACCAATGGCTTCCACCTGGTAGATTGCTTCACCTCCCTCTATATCAAAGTTTCCCAAACTTTTGACATATGTGTGCCCCTTCTATAATTTTCGTAACGCTGAGGACCCCTCGTACTCATGAGAACATAGAATTAGGCGCAGCTAAGCACAGTGCAGGGCATATCCCCATCAAACTCCGGTGCAACGCGTACCCCCACCAAACTCTTCCGTACCCCTGGGGGTGCGCGTTCCACACTTTGGGAAGACTACAGAAGTGCGTTACGTTTTCCTGGGAAATGTTCCAGGCCAGCGAGATGAGCAAGCTCTGGAGACCTGCTGCGTAACACTGTGTCTGTACTCAAAACCGTGTTGTGAAGAGGGTAAATATGTTGTGCTGTGTTTCTTCCGCAATAAAATTTTTTTAAAAAACATTTTAATGAGCCCTGGCCCAGTATAGCTCAGTTGGTTAGAGCATCATCCTGCACACAAAAAGGTTACAGGTTCCTAGCCAGGGCACATACCTAGGATGCAGGCTCAATCCCTAGTCAGGGTGCATACAGGAGGCAACTGATCAATGTTTCTCTCTCACATCAGTGTCTCTCTCTCTCTCTCTCTCAAAAAAAAAAAAAAAAAAAAAAAAGTAAATAAAAACATATTCTCAGGTGAGGATTAAAAAAGCAATAAAATATAATATACTGACCTATGTATGTCTTAACGTAGTTTGAAGCTGTATTTATTTTTTTGTTTTAAAATTTTAGTTTCGAATTGCAGATTACATTCAATATTATTTTATACTGGAGGCCCAGTGCGCAAAATTCGGGCATGGGTAGGGTCCCTAAGCCCAGCTGCCAGCTGGGCTCTTCATTCTGCGCCACCCGTGTTCAGCGCATGTCACAGGGAGTGGTCAAACTCCCGAGGGGACAATTTGCATATTAGCCTTTTATTAGGTAGGATTAGTTTCAGGTGTACAGCACAGTGGTTAGATAATCACATTTCTTTAGTTAAAAAGTGGTCCCCTGATATTTCAAGTCCTCACCTGGCCCCATACACGGTTATCACACTAACTGTATTTTCTACGCTGTCCTTTCCATCCCTGTGGCTACTCTATGGCTACCCACCCGCACTTTCCACCCCTTCGTCTGTCTCACCTTTATTTTAAATAGCTAGTGAGCTTGCCATTAATTTTATATTTTTAACTGATGGTAAGTTTCCTATCTTAGGGATTTAAGAATATGGAGAAGGACAAGGAAAGCAACCAGGTTGAATTTCCTTGAGAGGCTCTTCAAAACAAAACAAAACATCTTAATCTAAAACACAAACACTATGAAAGCAAAATGAACAGGCTAATTTGAAATAAAGCTCAAAGTTTTAAAATTTGTTTTATAGTATTTAGTCTATCAACAGGCTGAAACAGGATGGCAGATTGTAGAATTAGTTATTCAGCTACCTGGGCTTGCAAAGATAGGGGCAGGTAACTGCCCAAACCAACATCACGGGCCTCACTTCCTGTTTGGGCAGGGGAAGAGCAACTCCTGCCACAGAGGGAGATGTCAAGGTCACCTTAAATGTGAAGGGAAAAGGAGTATTTTCACCCCCACGAGAATCAACACAGCCTTCCAAGCGCTTACCCCCTGCTACCTCCCCAGCCCAGGCAGTTTTGTAAATCAGTCCGTCTCCCTAGACAGATGTCTGGACTGACAAAACTGACTGCAAATTCCTTTTGCAAATGCAGAATCTCAACTCTGTTACCTTAAGCAGTTGCTTCCCAATGGTTGGGCTCATCTTTTCGTCAACCATAAGAATCACGATTCCTCTGTCATCCATCCCCCTCCTTCCGGCACGACCAGACATCTGAATGTATTCACCAGAAGAAATCTGAACAGACGAAAGAAAAGTTCTAAGTTTAGGAGAGAACCTGGTAAAAACATATTCTTACTCTTCTTTTCTTATAAAATACACAAATACAAATTACAAAGTCCAAAAAAAACCCCAACAGCCACGATTAAAAACATGAACTTTTTGGAGATTGTAAGTGAAAACACAAAACTGCAAAACACTTCAGAGTAACATTCAAAATTTAGCTCCAAAACAATCAAATCCATACCTACAGGGAAATACCAGCTAATTCACTGGCATAAAAAATCTTTACCTTAGATATTCTGAAAAATGGCCGTCTACAAAAGCAGACAATGACTAAACTACTGAATCCTAATCCAATCACAAAATGTCTTGATGTGTATGAGGTTAGTACAAAATCAACCTTAGTCTGAAAGAAGCACAGTTAGTTCCTATTTTCACAGTGCATGTTCTTGGAGTTAGGCAGAGTTCATTCATCACCGAGAACCACCTCGTGGAGAGGGTTAGGTGCTTCATATACCTTAAACTGAGGAAATAAAAGTTCTGTGTGTTTAAGATGATTTAAAGCATTCCCAAATCATTTGCTCATTTATCCCTCCCAAACTTTTTCACTGATAGGTTTTGTTTGTTTGTTTGTTTTTTGGCTAAAGGATAGAAATGTAAAGGATCTGAAGCTTAACCTCGATAAACTTGTATTAACTTGGGTACAAGTTCATGAGTATTTAGAACTAAACATCTCAAAGACTGCATGAACCAAAATCACCTTAAGTAAAACAAAGATAAAAGTTATTTCAATATCAAAATCACTTTACTTACCCATCGAAAGTCTTTCCCATCAAATTTCCGGGCATTTGTAAATAAAACTGTTCTAGCTGGCATGTTAATTCCCATAGCAAAAGTCTCTGTCGCAAATAACGCCTAAATAATAGATAATTATACAATTATTCATCAAGAGGGAAGAAGATAAAGATACTTTATTTCACAACTCACATAATGCTATTCATCTGTTAAAAGAATGAAGAGCTATGCATGTGAGGAAATTGAATAACATGGGCAGTACAATCACTTTTGTTTAAAAAATAAAGCATGTATTATTTGCATGTGTGTTCATGGAAATATCTAGGACATGAGGGAAATGATGGTCTTTCATTTTTTACTTTATGCACGATTGTTCTATTTGAAGTTTACAACCAACGAGTATCACTTACGCTTTCTTAAAAGAGACTTTAAAATGGGCCAGAGCCTGAACAAGATCCAGGTACAAACAGTGACCAATTCTTCAGTTAAAATACCTCCTGTATGTTCTTTAGGACGGTGGTCACCAACCTTTCGGATTATCAGTGGTCCATGAACCACCAGTTGATAACTGCTGCTTTCGGATTTTATCCATCTCAAATATTTTACATAGTGCTGAAATTCTCATAATAAGTTTCTAACCTAATTTTTAAACAAAACTTGAGTCATATATAAGCTGATGACTACATTTTAAAGTTGTATTCCATTTTTAACATCCCATTTCTGGGTATAAACACCAACATAATTTTAAACATTAAATCAAACTGCCGAGTTTAAATCAATGTCATCTGTACGTCCATCTGCAATTCTCCCATCTTTTCTAATCTTTTAAATTTGTATACAGAGGGAGTTCACCTATAGAATCAACTCCAGGCCTGACAATTCAATAGCACCTTTTATAAAATGAGACACTGTATCAGTCATGTTAGCATTTCTATTAAAAACTAGAGGCTCGATGCACAAAATTCGTGCCAGAGTGGGCCCTCCTTCCCGGGCCGCCAGCACCGGCTTCCCTCTGGCACCCGGGACCCGGCTTCATCCGGCACGACATCCCATCTAATTAGCATATTGTGCTTTTATCACTGAGGTAAGAAAAGATACAAATGACTTTTACCTACAACCCAGAATGTATGAAGTGCACGTGCCCCTCCACATTTTGAGACCTCGCACCTGCCGCTTTGCTTTCACAGTCCTACGTTAGCAGCTGCTTTGCTAACCAAAAGAAACCCAGAGTTCTGCTTTTACCAAAAAGGCCAAAGGCAAAGCAGTGTCAGCGTGTTTTGCTGCATCTGTCAGAGGCTGGGGCACCGCACAGCGAGGTGCCCTGTAAGCTCCTTCCCCAGGAACCACCTCAGCATCCGCCGCAGCCTGAGCTGCTCAGGGAGCACCGCGCTCTCTCCTGACGGACGTGTCCTAAGGAATCAGAAGGCCTCTGAGCCCATAAGCGTGCGGCCTTGGTATAAGACCGGTGCAAGGAAGCGTTTGGATGGCGATGAACGGAATAAAGACACCGTGTGTGTGTGTGTGTGTGTGTGTGTGTGTGAAGTTGGGTGTGTGTGTGTGTGTGTGTGTGAGAAGTTGGGTGTGTGTGTGTGTGTGTGTGTGTGTGTGTGAAGTTGGGTGTGTGTGTGAATTTGGGTGTATGTGTGTGTGTGTGTGTGTGTGTGAAGTTGGGTGTGTGTGTGAATTTGGGTGTGTGTGTGTGAAGTTGGGTGTGTGTGTGTGTGTGTGAAGTTGGGGGTGTGTGTGTGTGTGTGTGTGTGTGAAGTTGGGTGTGTGTGTGTGTGTGAATTTGGGTGTGTGTGTGAATTTGGGTGTGTGTGTGTGTGTGTGTGAAGTTGGGTGTGTGTGTGAAGTTGGGTGTGTGTGTGTGAAGTTGGGTGTGTGTGTGAATTTGGGTGTGTGTGTGTGTGTGTGTGTGTGTGAAGTTGGGTGTGTGTGTGTGTGTGTGAGTGTGTGTGAGTGTGTGTGAGTGTGTGTGAGTGTGTGTGAGTGTGTGTGAGTGTGTGCGTGTGTGTGTGTGTGTGTGTGTGTGAAGTTGGGTGCGGGAACACGCAGTAATTTCCCATTTAAGTTCATGTAAATGCTTCTACAAGTTACACGTGTCAGCTGACGAAGGCTTCCTCGGAGCACCCTGCTTACACTACGAATAAAAACCAAGTGCGTCCCTCAGCTACTGTGTGACCTAGTGAAAACAACGTAACCTACCTATAACAGTGTTCTCAATGCTTTTCAAACTGCTCACAGAGTAATTCTATGGCCTTCTATACAATGAGAGGAATATGCTAATTCCTGGATCACTGGATCCCGATCTGCAGGAGGGTGGGGCAGTGAACTACACGTGGGCGGCAGAGAGCTATAGGAGGGGGCAGGGCAGCGAGCTATAGGGGAGTGGGGGGCTACAGGAGGGCGGCCACGACCTACTGGCGCAGGGATTCTTGCGCAGGGCTAGTAGTAATAAACAAATATGAAATCATACCTTTATCAACCCTTCAGAAAACAGGATTTCTATAGTTTCTTTCAAAATAGGAAGTAAACCACCATGGTGGATGCCAATTCCCCGCTTCAAAAGAGGCAGTACATGTTCAACCTGCGGTTGGAATATTTATTTTACAATGTGAGGAAGAGGGAAATGATGGTCTTTTTAACCAACCAATTAAGGAAAATGGGTAATCAAGAAAGAATGCTGTTTAAAGGGACATCACATAACCATTACAGAATAAAAGCAAAAACCCAAACCTGTATCCCCTGACCAAACCCAAAACATAAGCAACTCTATTTGGCTTCCAGCCTCCTTTAACAGCATATGAAAAAGTCTGAAAGGCATGTTTTAAATAAACTTTATAAATGCTTTGAACCTCATTCAAATGTTACAGCATCACTTTATCTCCTCCAATAAAGATTAAAGCTTATGAGGAAGAAGATAATGTCTACACAAAATAAACTTAAACACTGGTCAACTCAGACCAAAAAGAATTAACTATAATACATGTTTAACATATATATGTACTTCCTCTAAAAGTGAGGTGACAAAGAGGTCCTTCTCCTCAGCACCTTACCAATGCCGTGTAAGGGCCACTGTTTAATAAGTGTGCTAGGGCCACAAAACATGTAAGGACATGGCTCGGCCCTTCTCTACTAACAATGCAGCCGGGAAGAAAAACAACGACAAAAATGTATGAGCTAAGTATTCTTTTAAATACCAATATACTGGTCTGGCCAGAAAGCTCAGGTGGTTAGAGAATCATCCCAACGTGCCATGGCTGTGGCTTTGATCCCTGGACAGAGTACATATAAGGATCAACCAATGAATGCGTAAATAAGTGGAACGAATTAATGTTTCCGTTTCTCTCTCTCTCTAAAAAAACCAATAAGAATATACACCAATATGCTCCTGCAGTCTTATAAACCCCCTGTAAGGGGAAGCAATGGTTGGTCAGCAGACTGTGACCTCCCAGCTCCTCAGTCTCTGAAAGGTGAGCCTGCACAGAGACCTCGGGAGCTTCAGAAGGAGTCTAATGACCAGGCAGCTCCAGACAATGAGGCTGTCTCTGGGAGTGACGTGCAGGCACTGGAAACTTCAGAATTCCCAGGCAATTCTAGCGCAAGGCAAAGCAATGTGGACACTCCTCTCCCGACTACACAAAAGACCTCGCTAGGGAGCCCCTGTGCTCCACAGCCTGAGACTCGGAAGACTTGTAACTGGCACGAGCGTCAGCTCAGACCAGAGCTCGGTCAGAAAGACGGCCTCAGGCAGTAGTCTTTCCTGGAGCCACCTTTCAGAAGCTTAAAGTGTAAGTCAGGACGCCATTTCAGTCACAATGCAACCATCTCCTGCAGGCAAACGTCACAACACAGCAACACAACTAAGCCGCAGTGTGAATTTATGCCACCCACTCAGAGCCCAACTCCCTGTTGCCAAACACACACCTGAGGGAGCTTTTTATCTTCATCCGACAAGCAGTCAATTGCATTACTGAACACTTCTTCAACCATCTTCTTTTCTTCATCTAAGAGAGAACATCCAAAGGCACGTGAATAGCTTAATGAGTCAGTGATACCTCACTTCAAACATGCAGAGAGTAAAAATAGCCAGTGTTTGACTGCAATTATTTAATAAAGTTCACTAACTTTTCAAAACACATATAACAGACCTAATCTGTGAATAAAAGTACTGCCGTTTAAAAACAGTGGCTAACGTGCTAACTGCTCTGCATGCAGGGTTCAGTCTAACGGTCACAGGTCTCGGGCTCTCACTAGCCGCCACTGAGGAAAGGGCGTTAGAGCGAACAATGGGTGCTGCTCCTGTCAGAGCAGCAATTCAAAGCCTCTGCACTACCCGCTACACTGCCTGCTTGTACCGTCTATTATGTAATAGGTAGTCAATAAATACTGGTCGAACTAATCAATAGTAACACTGCAACAGTGAGTAGACTCAGCACTGGTAGTTATAAAAAAACATGTCTCATCCTAGACGGTTTGGCTTAGTGGACAGAGCATCTGCCTGTGGACTGAAGGGTCCTGGGTTCGATTCCGGTCAAGGGCACATGCCTGGGTTGTGGGCTTGATACCCAGTGGGGGGTGTGCAGGAGGCAGCCAGTCAATGATTCTCTCTTATCACTGATGTTTCTATCTCTTTCTTCTTCTCCCTTCCTCTCTGAAATAAAAAAAAATTATTTTAAAAATTTAAAAAGAAACAGGTCTCAGCAGAGCAATTCAGTCAGAACAATAAATACAGTAAGTTCTCACTTAACAGACCGATAGGTCCTCAGGGAAGTGATTCATAATGAGCCCAATGTTACTACAGGCTGACTGACATAAAAGACAAGCTCCTCCAGCATCCCCGGCCTTGGAACAGGAAGATGCTGGGTAAAACGTCCTGGAGGACCTGCTACTGGCTTCCAGAGCGGTCTGCCACGTGTCCCTCTGGCCCGGGGAGCGAACCCAGCTTTAACACGGAAACAACCCCTGACATCCAATTCTGGGCGGCGAAGACTTCCTACTCCCTGCACAGCAGCAGGCCAGCCAAGGCTGAGCCGAAGAACACGGGCTGGTTTTCAGCACACCCCATGCTTGGCTAGGCTGTGCTACTACCTAGCTGTGTGACTTCCAGTTACACGTTCAGTTAACGTGTGAGAATAACGAGCACTGGCTACAAGTCCTCTGGCTTTCTGGAAGAGTCACGTAGGTAAGGGGAGCTCCGGCCTAGAAGGATGGAGCACAGGACTTCCGCAGGAAGAGGCGGCGAGGAGAAGGCCCTGCGCAGGTGGACAGAGGCCGCACACCTGGAGCGGTGCAGGGAGCGGAGGCACAGGCTCTGCTCCGCAGCAGGGATCTTGGGGCTGAACAGAGCAATGTGCTCACGCCTCCCACAAAGACAGAGAGGAGGAACGACGTGATCGAGCCGCTCTATAGCCTCCTCGGAGTGCTGAGTGCTGCCCCGGAAGGTGCGCTGTGGGCCTAGCCACACACAGCACGGACTGTGTCCCAGGACAGCTTACGCTCCTCACGGAACACCAAACTGCACTGAAATCGCACAGTACCTGTGTTGAAATCTAACTTGGTCATTTGAAGAGCATAGGCTTCACAATCTTTCTTACTGAAACTGAAAATAATTACAGGTTGAAAATTTCTTTCCATAATCATCTTCACAATCTTGAACACATTTGATGGTCCTGCAAAAAGAATATATAAAACCAAATCCAAAAATTAACTCAAGAAGGATCACAGACCCAAACGTAAAAGCTAACACTATACAACTCTAAAAACACATGGGAATAGCCCGGCTGGTGAAAGTCAACCCAGGAACCAAGAGATCAGGGGTTCAATTCCTGGGCAGGGCGCATGTCCAGGTTGTGGGCTCAGTCCTCATAGGGACATGGAGGAGGCAGCTGAATAACATTTCCCTCTCATCAATGTTTCTATCTCTCTATCCTTCTCCCTTCCTCTCTCTCAAAATCAATAAAAATATATTTTAAAGTAACATATAGGAGCAAATCTTCATGATTTTGGGGTTATGCAAGGCATTCTTGGATATACCAAAAGTACAAGCAACAAAAGAAAATAACAGATTAAAAGGATTTCATAAAAATTAAAAAATATTGTACTTTACAGACACCAACAATAAAGTGAAAAGACAATCCTTACCCGCAAAAAGAAAATATTTGCAAATCACGTATCTGATCTAAGGGTCTAGTACCAGAACATATAAAGAATTCTTACAATTCAATAACAAAAAGTCAATGTGATTTTAAAATGGGCAAAGAATTGGAATAGGTATTTCTCCAAAGAAGATGATGTGTGGCCAGTGAGCACTGGAAACATTCTCGGCACCACTGGCTACAATGGAAGTGATTCAAGCTACCACTGCATACCACCAGGATGAATAAAATCAATAGACCGGAGCAGTGGCAAGCTTGTGGAAGATATGGAAACCCGACACCCTTCCAAGGGGAATGTAAATGGTGCAGCTACTTCCAGAAAATAATCTAACAGCTACTCCTCGGTTAAACAAATTATCACATGGCTCAGCCGTTCAATCCCTAGGTACATACACGACGGGAAACATGTTCATACAAAGACGAAAAACCCACAGGATTACAGCAGCAGCATTTATAGTAACCAAACAGTGGAAACAGCTCTGGCCAGAAGCTCAGTGGTTAGAGCAGCATCCTCATATGCCAAGGCTGTGGGCTCGCTCTCCAGTCAGGGCACATATAAGAAGCAACCGATGAACGCATCAATAAGTGGACAAACAAATCTCAATCTCTCTACCACCCCACTCCCTCCCTCCTTTTCTCTCTCCCCCTCCCATCCTCTCTTTTAAAAAAATTTTTTTTTAAGTGGAAACAACCCAAGTATCCATTCACTTATGAATGGATAACAATGAAATGTTATTTGAATAGAAAAAGGAATGAAGTATTGACACATGTTATAACATAGATGAACCTTGAAAACATACGTGAAAGAAGTCAACTACAAAAGACCACATATCATATGAAACGTCCAAGAAAAAAAATTACCAAGGGATGAGGGAGGGAAAAGAGGTTGGGGGGAAATGAGAAAGGACTGCTAATGGGTATGTGGTTTCTTTCTGAGCTGATGGACATGTTCTAGAACATCTCAATTGTATAACTTTGTGAATATAATGAAATCCATTAACTGAACACTTAACAATGGTGACAACTGTGGCATGTGAATTACATTTCAATAAAAAAAAAAGCTGTGATGGTTGCAAACTCCATACTAATAACCTCTGAATTCGGACACCGGAGTGGGTAAACTGTACAGTCTGTGCATTATTTCCATAAGGGACATACCCATTCACCTTTACCATATATCATCAGAACTGCATAGCTTCCTGAGGAAAATCATCCAATAAAAAGTTTTAAATATCATTTGAAACTACAGCCTACACGTTAAGGTTATCTTAAAACAAAGTTCAACGTTACCTTTTGTTCCTCCTTTCCGACCCTTCTGGTCGCCTTTGGCCAGGTCCCCCGCCTCCCGGAGAACCTGCATCGCCGTGTTGAAGTTGTCTTCTCGGAAGTCACCCTGGAACCAGATGTGTGTGTTTCTTCATTAACAGTCAGTCATAACCTAAACACCTGTCACTCTCAGCTAAGCTTCCCCAGTAAAAACCACTTAGTAGTTAATGGTTATAACAAAGACCATGAGAATAGTTCAAATGTGTGCGGAGAGGTAATAAAAGGGGATAAAGAGGTATTAAAACTGGGAGAGGCAAAACGTGAGATATTGGGAACATGTCCAGCATCCCTATTCTCCACGCATTTTAAACCCTGGAAAGGAGGGAAATGCAATCATGCACACGAGAAACACAAGTACGTGTTTGAAAGCACACACAGAGCACACAAAGCCAGCAGTCACTTGGGACTGTAAAACCATTTAGAGAAAAAAGGATTTCTACCATTCTTCTCTAGAATTACAGACACAGGACCGTCGCTCCCTTACATTTTCATCAACCACGAGGTGCAGGCCGTCGCCCCCCGCCGGGAAGATGTAGTGCTGCAGTGGAGTAGGCCGGTAATCTGTGTAAATCACATGGCAAGGCTGCAAGGAGAGGGGATACAATTATACGCACAATCTTCACTTCTTCAGCAATAACACCATGTATAGGACCTACCTAAAAGGCCTAGGGAAACGAAATGTTTGAATTCAGCATGCCAAAAAGAAATTAAATAAATATCACTTTGAAACCAGGCAAGAGGAAAATGTGGAAAAATTAGATCAAATTATACAGCCATCTGTTCAGTTTTACTCATTTCCTACTCAGGACCAAATACCCGATTTCGGCGTTGACAATGACGTCAGATCGGCGCCCCGGACCTGCGCTGCCACCACAGCGCCTATTCCGAGAGGCTCTCAGGTGTCCTGGGCTTCTGCGCCCCGCCCCGCCCACTCTGGGACCTTGGAGCCTCAGCGGAGCAGCAGGCCGAGGGCGCTCCTCTGGAACACCCCCTGCGTTTCTATCCTGCAGAAGCGACCTGAGTGCCACAAAGTGGCTGCAGAGTTTAAGAAAAATGAGGGCAGGAGAATGAAACCAAGAGCGAGTTTATTACACAGGACAAATGCCTGTTACAAGGTCCTGTGCCACTGCTACAGCTGGACTAGGAAAGCAAAGGGACAAAGTAGAAAGTCTGACTGCATGCACATGGAAAAGCGCAGGCCCAGCTCTCCTGGCACCACAGTCTCGGAGGAAATGGTCCCCCTGGCTCACTGAACAACAAACTGCAAGTACTTCCAAATCTGCGTCTACGGACCCACCTGGGAGCTTGTGCAAGGCGGAGCCTCCAAGCCCTCCTCCCAGAGACCTGAATACTGAGTCTGAGACGGGCCTCAGGCCCACGCTTGTAAAAAGCTACGCCGGTTCACTGTGAATAAGCGTACTTGATTGAGAAGCAGTTTCTTTATTTGTATGGCATTAGGGACAAAGGATAGGACACGGTTAGGCTGGCTTATTACACGGCAAATATTGAGGACATTAAAAAAACAAAGTACCTGCTTATGTAAATGGCAAATCCACTCAGCAAACTGTCGGGCATTTGGGATAGTAGCCGAGAGAAAGACATAGTGGACATTATCAGGAAGCAAAATGATCGTTTCTTCCCACACCACACCACGCTCTGAAAAAGGCAAATATACCCTGCGTTTCAGTGTCACCTTGCTGACAATCTAGTCACCTTCTCTTGAGCTCAGAAAGCAGACACGCAGGCCACCGACACAGGATGTTCTTGGCCTCAGACCCTTACTGACAAATGCTCCGTGTGCACTGTGGCTTATCCAGCAGAGAGCAGACCAAACCACGTTAACACAGGGTCTCTGAAACAGGAGCCTGGGAAGGGCAGCTTCAGGCTGGAACTTTCTGCAGGGGGTTTTGTCCAGCCTCTACAAGGGTTCAGGACTCTGGAGAAGGGCTGCAACAAATTATTAGAGTCTAATAACGAAACATTATTTTGGAAGGCATTTTGAGGCGTCAGAGGAGACGAAGCTAGAGAAACCAAGTCCTCCTGAATCTCTGACTCCTTGCTTTTTATTAACACCATTTGTCATAAGGCAAAATAGATATACATATCAAAGGTAAGTCTGGTATACAGTAGGCACTGTTGGATTAGGGGAACTGCCTTCCGCTGTTCAGCTGTTTGGCCAGCAGGAGGCAGTAACATGTAGCCTGAAATGCCTTCAGCTGTCTGGCAGCAAGCAATCATCTAAGCATCCTTTTCGGGTTTGGGGAAATGCCCTCAGCTGTTTCCAACAGGCAGTAACATGTGACTTTCCAGCCTTGCTGAAGGCTCAAGGCCCACCAGCTTTTGGATGAACTTCTTCCATTTCTGACTGCTGGAATTAGCTTTCCAACACATTTCAAATAGCCTAATGAGATTCCCATGACAGGAAATAGTATCTCCATCTCACTTAGGAAGCAAAAGTTAATAGCTTGTAGAAAGTTACAGCAACAAATCTCAAAGAACACTACTACCATACCATAGGCAATTTTCATCAAAATTACCCTCATAATCTCTAGAGATAAAAGACAGATATAACGGACATCAAAACTCTCAGTTATTAAAATGGGAAAAGCCAGAAAAATCAGTTTGAGAGTTTCTCTCTATAATAAACAAATCAACACAGCATACATGATTTTAAAGCCAAAACAACTTTATTTAGGACTTATGTCTATGATTTGTAAAGGGTAAAATGTTCAAAGAGTACATGATTTCTCAGATTGCTTCATTTTCCATGTAAGTACAGGTCAACCCAGTGCTTTAAATAATAACTACGGCACAGACTGGTTTGGCTCGGTGGATAGAGCGTCAGCCGATTCCAGTCAAAGGCATGTAGTTTGGTTGCGGACATATCCCCAGTAGGGGGTGTGCAGGAGGTAGCTGATCAATGTTTCTCTTCAATTGATGTTTCTAACTCTCTATCCCTCTCCCTTCCTATCTGTAAAAAATCACTGATATATTTAAATAAATAAATAAATAAATAATAACTACGTTTTATGTGTGTACATATTACACATTTAACTTTTTTAATATATATTTTATTGAATTTTTACAATAAAATTTTGATCACTTTTATTTCATAATCCCAATTTTTATTTTTTTACCATAAACATGTATTTCTTAGTTTTATTTTTAAAAACAAAAAGGAATTTTTAAAACTCAGAAAAAAAATTTTGGCTAGAATTTAACATTAACTACTGTAGAGAGCTCTATATTTGAAAAGCAAGCTAGTTTGAACTGAATTTCATTTGTTTTATTTGAATTTGCATTTTCTTACTTAGAAAAAGTTAACTACTATTTAAAAAGCTATAGGTAAATGAGATTCCATTGGAAATATTACATTATGTTGTCCAAAAATTTAATTTACTGGACCTCTAGCCCATGACTATCAGAGCAATTTTCTTTAGGTTTATCGGTTTACCAGTTTGCAATAATGAATACACATGAACAGCCAGATGGAATACATGGAACAAGGTGTGTGGGACAAGGCATGGAGTTTTCATACCCTCCCTCCCTGACTTTCCCCATGTTCACCAACCCAGAAGCTTTTCCAAAGCAAAATTCTGAATACCATTCTTAAGGAAAACACATGGCACACACATCACAACACAGCAGAACATACCTGAATCTCTCATGTAATGAATTTCATCAAATATGACCCAAGCAACCTCTCGCATAACTTCAGAACCTCTGTACAGCATACTTCTCAAAATCTAAAGAAAAAATAAAAGACTTAGCAGAATTTTGACATAACAAAAAGCTATTCTTTCTAAAAATAAATTTTGGGAATTCTTATTTAATGGAAACAAACTAATTTTAGGAAGTTACACACACATTTTAAATCTATTTCACAAATTATATAAATTCCTTTTCTCATACAAGTAAAACCAAAAAAAATGACTTTTCAACATTTAGTACTTAGATGCAATATATGAAGAGAATTATAACCACCTCCACCTTCCCATCTCCCAAATATGAAGCCCCTTCCTTATGTGAGAGTGCGGGACCATGCCAGAGACCCGACAGTCCAGGCCACTCAGAGGGTGAAAGGCCTTGTTGCTAATACGCCGGAATGGCCAAGGCCACTCTGAACATGGAATCTTAATCAGAATGTTCAAGGCTAAGATACCGTAAGCAACTGCAAGGCCACAGTGATCTCGGGGTACACTGTGCCCTTCTAGAACCCAAATGATTGATGTCACTGTTGGCAACTGGCCTTCTTTGCCTAAGGAGTATAATACATGTTACTGACCAGCCAGTGTGCTGGGCAAGGGAGACAGGAGAAGCTGCTGAGCCCGAGAGGCTGGAAAGGCTACCGAGGCTGCAGGTCTAAGGGAGAGCTCAGGTGCTATTGCTACGTAAAATGATCAGTCTAGAGGCAGCATGCAGCTGCTCAGATAATATCATAATAGCTGTGGGCAGAGATCAATGTTACTATGTAGGACAGATACGAATTTGCCAGCCTGTGTACGGCTGCCTGAATGGAACTTTGCTGTGAAGAGCTGTTCTGTCTAGTGGCGTATGGCCTCTGGCTCCTACAATAAAGACTCTTGCATACCAACAACTTCTCATGGCTTCTGTCTACCACCAGGCATCCAAGAAGGTCCAGCACCTGGCAGAGGGGCTCGGCCCCAGCAGTCAGTGCAATGGGCAGGAACCTGCCCTGACAGGAGGCAAGGGGAGCAGAATTTGGAAGACTACGTGGACCTGGAGCAGCAGTGCTGTGAGCGCTCCAGCTGACTGTGACAGAGAGTGGCTGGAAGCTATCATTCCAACACACCAGATCGCACACTGTGTACCCATTCTTTTTCTGCCTCATCTCACCATATGGATACTTTCTAGGAACCATTATCCTGAGTTTTGAGTTAAAAAAAAAAAAAATCACAAATGGCAAAAAGTTTTGAGAGTGGGAAATAAGACTTACTTTGGGCACCAAAATGAAAAGTGAGCAATGCTTCTGGCTGTCTCTGCAGACCAGAAGCTAATTTCTGCTCTATCGTCCCTTGTGGGTACAAAAATGTAATTTATGTATGAAAGTATTTAGAGAGCTAATTATGTCCAAACCTAAGAAGCTGTGTGTGTATATGCAAAACTTAACTGTGATTATGAGAGAAACTAAGCATAATTGGGCATCTTTTTAAAAAGTTAATTATTTACCTATTTTTGTCAACATTCAGATTCAGAAGGAAAAAATTACATGGAAGAAGATCTAATATGAAACTATGTATTCAAACCTTCGCAACTATGTAAACAAAAGCATCAATATTTTTATATCATTGACAATAAACCTTTAAAAACACCTGGTCGAGAGAAAAATTATAGCTAGCTTATATGACAAGTAATACATATTGATAATTTGTAACAATATTAATACAATCAGGACGTTTTAAGATAGAATTTATCCCTTTCAAGTAAATCTATTCAAATCATACTTTACTTCTATAGAGCAAGTGATAAAATATTAGATGTTCTAACTGGGTACTTTAATTAAATTAAAAAGGAAAAACTGGATGGGCACCATATAAATTACCTCTGTGGTCATAACAAGACAAGATGCCGTAGGATTAATAGTAACATCTCCTGTCATCAGACCAACATCTTGAAATTCTTCATACATTTCACGGTACTTCTGGTTACTCAGAGCCTTAATCGGGCTGGTAAATATTACACGCTGTTTTTCCCTTAAGGCCAATGCGATGGCATACCTAAAAATGGGAAAGCCAACAAGAACAAAGTATTTACAAAGCCTTTTCTTTAAAGTATATGACCATACGCCGAGACTGGTTTAGCTCAGTGGATAGAGCGTCAGCCTGTAAGGTCCCGGGTTCGATCCCGGTCAAGGGCATATACCTTGGTTGCGGGCACATCCCCACAGGGGGTGTGCAGGAGGCAGCTGATCGATGTCTCTCTCATCGATGTTTCTAACTCTCCATCTCTCTCTCTTCCTCTCTGTAAAAAATCAATAAAATATATCTTTTAAAAAAAAAAGTATATGACTATGTACATCTGAAACTATTATAATAATGTACGTCAACTCTAACTGAAAAGGAAAAATGATAAATACCAAAAAAATTATTTTAAAAATCCTATTAGCATATAAATTGTCTGAATTTTCAATAATTACTTATTCTAACTTGACTTTGCAAAACATTATCTTCTTTTATTTGCTATTGACAAACTGTTAGAGTAGTAATAACCCTATATAATAAAAACTTAATATGCTAAGTGTCCAACTGTTCATTCGACCAGTCGCTAGGACATGCACTGACCACCAGGAGGCAGAAGTTCGAACCTATAGGTTAGCTTGCTGCTGGGGTCTACAGATCGAGATTGGACAAGATGGGCCGGACACGCCCTCCCAAGCCAGCCAACCTCCTGCAGTCCCTTCTCTGCCTCTAAGGTATTTCTTCTAATTAATTTCCTTTCAATGTGCATGAATTCGTACACCAGGGCTTATTGTTATGATAAACCTAAATTGTAGTGATCTAAATAAACAAGAAAATTTTACCTCTGGTGTTGGAATTGGTGTACTTAATTACTAATACCAATGAATTATTAATGGTTACCCTATTTCTTGTAAGCAAAATACCTTTGATCCTATAAGTGGGTCTCCAGAAGCTTAGAGCCATTTTATATATATAGAGTATGAACAATTAGAAAACTGGAAAATGCTGTTTTTTCTTTTGAGTTTCATAAGTAAGTTAATCCATACATAGTCTTTCCCCACAGGTAAGAGTTACCAAGTCAGTCCTTGGTTGAAAATCATACCACAGCCAGACTAACTAGACTTAAAACACAGATGCAGTAAGAGACTTGAAGAGCATTACATAATGATGAAGCGTTATTCACCAAGATCGAACACCTATGAAATGTTTATGTAACCAACACAGAAGCACCTAAATACACACAGCAGGTATTAATAGACCTAAACATCACATAAAGAAAGCTACTCACTCAGCGCATACAGTTTTTCCGGCTGATGTATGTGCGGACACTAAAACAGACTGATTATTGTCAACACACTGGATGGCTTCTCTCTGAAAAGCGTCAAGAATGAACGGGTATTCCTGTAAAGATACACACAGATTAATACCCACATGAAAACCTTAGCCACATCAGAGCATACTTAAAATCAAGAAACATTATCCTCAGTAACATTCTAGAAGATTTCTTTGTGATTCTATGTATTTAGGATATATACCACCCACTAGAAGAAGAGTAAAAAAATCTTTCGACAGCATAGAAGTTAATTCTGCTGTGCCATCTTCCAATTATGGTCATATGCTTACATGTACATGACATTACATAAAATATACTTTTATCAAGGACATGCTTTGTGTTAGGCATTCTGCAACCTATTTTCCATGTGTTATTGCTAACATTCACAACAACCCCTAACTACGAGTTATTTTCTCTCACAGGTGGAAACTGAGGCTCTGGACAGTGGAGTTCCTCACTGAGTACTTCCAGAAGCTATCCAGAGTTTTACCAGAAGCTATTAACCTGCTAAAACTACAGGCAAAGCTATTGCACACGTGCATTGTTTTCTGGAGGAAGATTGGTCATTCTCATGAGATTCTTTAAAAGGTTGAGAACCATTAATTTTTTAAAATGTCATCACATGATGCTTGGTTCTCAGCATGTTTTTTAGTGATTCAGTTCTCACTGTATTTAATTCCAGGTAGCTGATTCTTAATATATATATACACTAGAGTAGATAAAAATCTCACTTGAAAGAATTTATCTTTAAGATATTTTAGGAAAAAGAGACTCACAAAACTTTAAAAACTGAATGCCCAAAGTACAGACCTTTGCAGCTTTTCCAACTCGAGGTTTAAGTGGTACATAATCTTCATCTGCAGGAAGTGCAACCTGTAGAAATAAACAGATAAATAAATCACCAAGTTACTATTTAAGAATTGATGCATTCAGCACTCCACAGCCAATGATGGTTTGAAAAATAAAGGGGATGAACTAGTGTTTGAAAGTCCTGGATACTGCCAAGACCGATTTGGCTCAGTGGATAGAGCGTTGGCCTGTGGACTGGAAGGTCCCGGGTTCAATTCCAGTCAAGGGCATGTACCTTGGTTGCGGGCACATCCCCAGTAGGGATGGTGCAAGAGGCAGCTGATCGATGACTCTCTCTCATCAATGTTTCTAACTCTCTATCCCTCTCACTTCCTCTCTGTAAAAAAATCAATAAAATATTTTTAAAAAATAAAAGTAAAGAAAGAAAGTCCTGGATACTGACACTCAGCCGCTGCCTTTAAGAACAGGTCAAAATGCTGAAGCTACAATACTCAACCTCTGTCTAGTGCTGAACCTAAAGGCAGTGTAAGCAGGAGCTTCTAAGTCTGCCTCCCTGAACAAGCTGTGCTTTTCGGGTCCAGGACCTTTCTCATGCGCTGCCTGACATTAACGAATGGTCAGAAAGCTGAATGGACATGAGAAGGGATGTCACTGTATGAAAGAAAACTACGTGGAGTAAAATGATGCTTCCTATCTCCTGGAACAGAAAATTTCCTCCAGTGAAGATTAAGATCTGGAGAGCAGTTCACAATTACATCTAACTTCCTAGGACTTAAACCACCTTGTGGCAGAGCAATAAGACTGCAACACATGCCATCAGAGCAAGACCAGAGCCTGTGGCCTGGAGTGGCAGGCTACTTGACTTCGGGAGCATGGAATGAGCACGTACTGACCACCTGCTCCGCACTGGTGCCTTCCTAATTTCCTTGCAGAATCTCACAATCACCCCATGAGATAAATTCCATTATTCCAAGTTTATGAATTAAAAAACAATGACAAAGATAAGAAAGAAGTTTATCAAAGACTGTAGTTAGAAAATGTGCTGTACAAGGACCTGAGCTCAGGCGTGGCTACAGGCCCCAGATCCTTCCGCTAGACTGTCCTCTCCACAGAAACTCCTTACTGTTTCCAAAGCCTTCAGGGCCAAACTGCTTGCTGACCATCACCCAAGGGAGCCCCAGGCAAAACCCCATTTACCACACCACCCTACTGGAGGGACACTGCGCTTACCTCATGTGTACACCCTTCAACAGTTTCAACTGACTGCACTTTCACTCTGGGCATCAAGTCTGCCAAACTTAAAAAAAAAAAAAAAAAAGGTTGAAGTTACCTTAGCTTAGAATAAATGATCCTTTAGAATAAAAGGCTAATATACAAACCAACCAAATGGCAGAACCACTGGTCACTATGAAGCGCACTGACCACCAGGGGGCAGACGCTCAAAGCAGGAGGTGCCCCCTGTGGTCAATGAGCTCCCACCCAGAGAGCACCACTCAGCCAGAAGCCAGAAGCCAGGAGCCGCCACACACACACACACACACACACACACACACACCCTCCCTACCACCCCCTACCACGCAGCTTCCTCTGCTTTATCCAGAAGGAGGTTCAGCTTTTCGGTCTAATTACCAATTATACTTTTATTATTATAATTACTAAAATTATAGAATGGCTTCATTTCTCTATCTCAGCATGCTTTTTCATCAAATAACATGGAAGCAATTGTCAAAACTTCATGCAACTACCAATTTACGAATTACTAACATTTCTGACAATGGAAACACTACCTTAAGTCTTCAGTTACGGACTCTTCTACCCTGGGCTTCTTTCCAAAAATGGGTTCATCTGCGCCTTCAAAATCCACATGTCTCTTGGCTTTTCCAACACCAGTTGACTCGGATTGTAAATTACCATCAGAACGTTTCCTGAGAAGTAAACGGTTTAAAATGAATTCTGCAGTACTGGTTCAGAGTGACTCCGTAAAATCCCTTAATCCATCAGGAAACCAAACACACAACCAGATACCTATGTCAGTTGACATTGAAGTTCCTCGGGACACAGCGGATTTCTCTTAAAACTGACAGAGAAAGAACAAGCATGTATCCTATCTTTCCTCTATGAACTGTATTTCAAAGCAAACAGCTGATAAGGGAATGTGGGTCTTTTTTTAATAGATGGATACCAGATAATAAATGCAGAAAAAATGATAAAAAGAAAAAATACCATTCTGAACTACTAGTGAAATAATGTTATTGGGCAATCATCACAGATGCTGGACTCATTATGAGAGGTTGACACTCAACTCAGAAGCTTGAACACCAGGTGTATCTTATGATGTAATGCAACAGGAACTAAGCACACAGCACCACTAAGTATTTTCATTTAACTCAACTGAACCTGAGTGTAGTTACGTTTCTTGCCCTATTGTAGTACATGCATAATCCAACTTTCAAAATCAGAGCAGTAGCAGCTACTGCACCTATAATCCTAAATTTCTAATAACTAATTAAGACTTTAAAAGAAACCAACTTTATTATCTTTCCTTTAGCCCTGTGGTCGGCAAATTGCGGCTCTCGAGCCACATGCGGCTCTTTGGCCCATTGAATGTGGCTCTTCCACAAAACACCACGGCCTGGGCGAGTCTAATATGAAGAAGTGGCGTTAGAAGAAGTTTAAGTTTAAAAATCTGGCTCTCCAAAGAAATGTCAATCGTTGTCCTATTGATTTTTGGCTCTGTAGACTGATGAGTTTGCCGACCACTGCTTTAGCCCAAAATATTGTCATTTCAATATATAATCCAGATAAAAAGTTATTGGGGTATTTTGCATTTTCTTAGGTCTTCAAAACCCCTGTTATTCACACTCACAGCACATGTCAATGACCAGCTACAGTCTCATGCTCAGCAGCTATTGCTGGGCAGGCCTATGGTGTAGGCAGCATGGCTCTGGACGAACAGTTTACAGCGGTTCTTGAGGGCAGAGTTAGATGACAGGACAGGAAGCTAAGGGAGACTACAGGACAAACACATGGTCCTCCTCTCACCAGCTCTCCATAACATGCTGATGGCGTGTGGAAAAATCACGAGGCCGCTGTAAAATATGTCTTAAGGGGTTTATCAACCTAAATAGTGCATGGACTTTGGATTCTGATTCAAATAAGCCAACAAAACAAAACAAACAAAAAAACCTTTGAGATAACTGACAGTTTCACTCTAGATTCAATGGTATTAAGGAATTACTGAAATTTTGTTGGCTGTAATAATGATATTACAGATATGACAGAAAAGAAAGTCGTTATCAGTAAAGAGATTCACACTGAAATATTTAGGGAGAAATAACATGACGAGGAACATGTGATTTACAAAAAAGGGTGTGAGAAGAAGCTGACAATGACTTGATACTGCTGAAGCTGATCTACGGAGTCTATGGAGTTCTTCTTCTTATTGCTTATCTGGATCTCTGGACAATTCTCACACTCAGTGGACGGAATGTCACAGCCTGTGAACTGAAGGGTCTCGGGTTGATTCCTGTCAGGGCACAAGCCCAGTTTGTGGGCTCAATCCCCAGTAGGGAATGTGCAGGAGGCAGCTGATCAATGATTCTCTCTCTCTCTCTCCCTTTCTCAAATCAATAAAAACATACCTTTTAAAGTAAAAAATAAACACTATCCACTTGTTTAAACACATAATTCCCTCTAAAGTTCCATGACTTGCCCTCCTGTGTTACACAAATCAGATGGGAATCATGCTACATGTATTGGTTACATATAATACTTAGAATTGGGCAAGTTGGATCTTTCCCTAAAAACACCTATAAGACAAGAAGTGTTGGTAGTTAACAAAATCCCCTAATGTTCTACATTTTGTTACGTATTTTCCCTCACTAATATTCACTCATTTCCTGATCAGACTAAAATGTAAATGAGATCATTTTCACACCCTGCAAGTTTCCACTTAGAAAGGTTGTGGAAACAGCTGCGAACGGAAGCAAAGAATTTCCTGAAGTGGGGAATTGTATGTGCATGGCCTTCATAATATCCTAGTTGCCCATCCAAACTATAGCAACTATTAATTATTATTGCGGGGGGGAGGGGGGGTGAGAACCTGTCCTTTCTCACGTTCCCTGCAAAGTTCCCCCAAACTCTCCCACACCCTGCAATGCGAGAGAAGACGGTGTCTCTCCAGTGTCTGACTTTCCTTACCACACCTAACACCACAGGGATGGCTGCGCTGCCCCTCACCTCTGGGCTAAGGTACCCGTCCTTCCCCGCCTCCCGCGGTGCCAATTCCAATAACTTCCGCCCGGATTACAGCTGCCAGGTGGGCCATCTCTATCACACTCACAGGTCCTCTTTCCCTGTCCTACCAGTGTTTCCCAAACTTTTGGCATATGCGTACCCCTTCTATAATTTCCGTAACGCTGAGGACCCCTCGTGCTCATGAGAACGTAGAATTAGGCGCAGCTAAGCACGGTGCGGTGCACATCCCCACCAAACTCCGGTGCAACGCGGACCCCCACCAAACCCTTCCCGCACCCCTGGGGGGACGCGCACCGCACTTTGGGAAACACTGAAGACCTAAACAAACAATTCCGTACACTTTCCGTTAGTTATCTTGCAATCAGTGTGTATACCTGGATGGCACCAGCCCTTCTTTTA
This sequence comes from Nyctalus aviator, assembly GCA_036971965.1. Taxonomy (NCBI): domain Eukaryota; kingdom Metazoa; phylum Chordata; class Mammalia; order Chiroptera; family Vespertilionidae; genus Nyctalus; species Nyctalus aviator. The sequence goes on along the minus strand of CM072926.1, from coordinate 101,054,416 downwards.
GAATTTTCTTAGGAAACTCAACGACAGCCAACTTTTGAAAACCTACGCCGTTAGGCGCTCTACACCGATTGTGTCGCTGAACCACCACCATAAACCACCCCGGGGCGGGCGCCGGCACCTCCTTCTCAGGAGCCGGAAAATCGTCCCTCTCTCTCCCGTGTCCCTTTGCTACGGTCCCTTCCCCGGCGAGTCCACCCAAGTCGGTTTTTCTAAGCCTCGTAGCCCTTTCCCCCGCCGGCCGCTCGGTCTGTGGACCGCAGACTCCCGCCAGGCGCAGGTCCGGGGGGCTCGGCCTGAGACGGGGCCCCGCCCGCCCCGCGCGCAGACCGGCAGCCACGCGCGGCCCACGCGGGGCCGGGGCCCACGCGCCTGCGCCCACCGGGACCCCAGGACCCCCGCTCCGATCCCCCATCTCCTCCCTCTCCCACAGCGTCCCCGAGGCCCCCGCCTCCCGAGGCCACTCAATGGGCACCCCGCTTCCCTGGGCTGTTTAAGGGGCTTGTACTTCCTTCCCTCGGCGCTGAGAGAAAGGGAAGCACGTTGGCCATCTCGCTCACCCGGCCTTTTCCGAAGACCCCGGAGGCCCCTTCCATTTCCCCTTCTCCTTGTCTTTCCTGGCTCCAGGCGCAGCGGCGGAGTCGTCCTCGAACACGCTGAAGAGCTCATCCCCGAAGGCGTCCGCCATCTTCCGGAGATGCAGTGCCCAGCCGCTGCTACCCACAATGCCCCGCGCCTACACCGGCCCTGACGCCGAGGCCTCGACGGTGGCCCGCGGGAGACAAAAGTAGTCGAAATCGAGCCGCCAACGCCGCCGCGAAACCTCTCTATTTTCTCTTTCCTGACCTTTCCTACCCTCGGGACTTTTTCTTCCTTCCCGACCTCTGGGATTTTTTTCTCCCTTTTCGGCCACCAGCGGGCGGGTAGCTCGGGAGCTGCGGCGAGAGCGCAGCGAGCTCTGCACGCTGCAGGCACGAAGGGCGGGGCGGGGCGAGGGGGCGGGGCCTCCGTGCGCCGGCCAATCGCGAGGCGGCGCCGGCCTGAGACGCCCGGATGGAGGACGCCAGCTGGCGGCGCGGGGCCGGGGCGGCGTGAGGAGAGCGCTCGGGGCCGTGCCGAGGGCGCCGGGCCGGACCGGGGGCGCCTTCCGCCGGCGCTGCACCATGGGCGGCAAGAACAAGAAGCACAAGGCGCCGGGCGCCGCGGCGGTGCGGGCCGCCGTGTCCGCCTCGAGAGCCAAGGCCGCCGAGGCCGGCCCCGCCGCCGAGGCCCAGACCAAGAAGCCTGCGGCCCGGCCGCCCGCCGCCGCCGGGCCCCGGGAGCCCCGCGCCAGGCCAGGTACGAGGGCGCCCGCGCACACCCCGGCCGCACCGGTGAGGCCCGAGCTGCCCGGGCCTCCTCGCCGCTGCGCCCGCTGTGCGGCCACGTGCGGAGCTGCCATGTGTCAGGGGCCATGGAGGCTCGGCGAGGGCTCCGGCCGCCTGTGCGGGGACCGCGGGCCGGGCGGCTGGGGAGGCGGGTAACCTGCAGATGGACGGTTCGCAGGGTGGTTTCCCACGATGGGCACTCACACGCTGTTTGTTTTCCCCCCGCTTAGCCTGGTGGTTTTACTGAAATAGCCACAGGGTTACTGACCACCTGCAGCGTAGGGCAGGGACGCGCCCACGGGCTGCACCGCCTCCGGACGGGCGTCCAGTCACAGGACCCCGGATGCAGGGTTGATGTCCCGTCAAGAGGGCCGAGGGGCCAGGCCCCTTGGCTCAGGGGTTGAGCGCGGGCCCGTGACCCCGTTGGGTTCCCCGGTGCCCCGGTTGCTGGCTTGGTCCCCAGTGGGGGGCGTGCAGGAGACAGACCATCTATGATTCTCTCTCATCCATGTGTCTGTCACTCTGTCCCTCTCCCTTCCTCTCTCTCTCTCTCTAAAAATCATTGAAAACATTTTTAAAAAAGAAAAGCGAAGGGACAGAGCTCCGCGCGGTGGGCTAGTGTGACTGCAGAGGGCCAGGGGTTACGGGCGGTCTCGGAAGGCGACCGGGGAGCTGAGGTAGGAAGGATGTCCAGGCGTTCGTTCTGTGGAGAGTGGCCGGCAGTGTTCCTGGCAGCGGAGGAACCCCGTCTGCGGAGCCCTGGAGTCAGGAGTGAGCTCAGGCCTGAGGGCCTCGGGCGGCAAACGTGGCCTCAGAGGGAGAGGACGAGGAAGGGCAGGGCACCCTCCGCCCGGGGGGGTGGGTGATACCCCTTGGCCCCGCAGAGCACTGTAGCTGCCTGTGCTTGCAAACACAGGCTTCCCCTGGCCTGCTCCGAGCCGCAGCTCCTGTCCATCTGGCCGGACTCCCCTGGATTCCAGTAGTCGCCTGTTGTGCTTTTTAGCTCCCAGCCCAGGAATAGGCCCTTCCTTCAGGTGCCGGTCCGTGACCTATGGTTCCTGCCCACCTCCCTCTGGGAGGGGTCATCTCCTCCCAGCGGGTCTGTCTTTTCCTTGTAGCTGACTCCTCCCTCAGTCACAGGTCACCTCCTGCTCTGCTGCAAGCTCAAGCATCTCCTGGGACCTTTGGGCCCTGTCCTGCAGGCCTCTCAAATCTGACCAACTCACTCCCCCCCTCACAGGCTCCTCCCATCCCAGGCTCCCCCTCTCCCAGGTTCCCCCCTCCCAAGCCCTCTCCCTCCCAGGCTCCTCCTATCCCAGGCTCCCCCCCTCCTATCCCAAGCCCTCTCCCTCCCAGGCTCCTCCTATCCCAGGCTCCCCCGCTTCCAGGCTCCTCCTATCCCAGGCTCCCCCTCTCCCAAGCTCCCCCCTCCTAAACTCCCCCCTCCCAGGCTTCCCCTCTCCCAGGCTCCCCTCTCCTATGCACCCCCCTCCCAGGCTCCGCTCTTCCCAGGCTCCCCCTCTCCCATAGCTGCTCGGGGTCAGTGTCAGTAGGTACTTGTGATGCCTTCCTTTCTTCCTCAGGCCCAGTCTGCTGCCCAGCTCTGCGGTCTTCAGGGGCTTATCTCCCACACCTGCCTTTCACTTCCCGTTGAGCTCCGCACACCTCAGCCCAGGCTCTCGGCTCCGGGAGCACCAGCGGAGCCGCCTCGCTCTCCTCTTTTCCTCCCTCGTCCGCCCTGTGTCAGAGAGATCTTTGAGAAACGCTGCCCTCTTTGCCCGTAGCACTCCTGCTCTTGCATGGCATCCTCAGGGTTGTGATTAAGTCTGACCCATTCGGCACCCTCTGGGAGCCCTGGCCCAGCGCTTTTACTCACGGTATGCCCAGCTGTAGGCTTTCTGCTCCCTCACGTTTACTCTTGCCGTTTTCCGTAAACGGAATGCCACCCATCCCTAACCCTGTCCCCCAGAACCCTACAACACCCGCCCAGATGTCAGTTCCCTTTGAGTTCTCCTGGTGCCCACCCGTCTCCCAGGTGCCACCCTTGAGTCACACCCATCTTCTCTGCCAGGACTCGGGTGTCCTCTGAGAGGCCTTCCTTCAGCTAATTCTAGGCACCAAAGCACCTAATTTTAAAAAATAACAAGATGAAGATGATTTGATCTAAAAGACTTGCGGGCATTCTTTCTTTATGGGAAAGTGATTAACCTAGAAAATACTGATTGGCAAAATGTTTTTGAAAGCTTCGAGGGAATGCTGTTCATTTCTAGATTAAACTATTTGGTGAAGCAGAAAAAGAGCTGAAATCACATATTTAGCAACTTTTACAGGGGAAATAGTGTAATGGATATTAATCATTAAATTGCCTTGACTATTTATTCTCTGTTATATACAGGTCCGAAAATTTATAGTTTTAATTCTGCAAATGATTCTGGTGGTCCTGCAAATCTGGATAAATCTATTTTGAAAGTAAGTACCAAAGTTTTGAGTTACTTCAAAGAAATGCTCCTGTAAAAAAAAACAAAAAAAAACAAAAGACAAAAACAAAAAACATATAATCTTAACCAGAAGGCAAAGATGGATGTTTTAAATTTTTATAAATAGTACACTACCTGCCAATCTATACTAAATAAGTAAATCGTACACATGTGTTGAAAGCCAGTCAGAAATTAAACAAGGGTGGATGAGTCCAAACTCCTAAGTATAGCCTATCCTTTCCAACCCTCTCTCCTCTTCACTGCAAACCTCAGTTCACATCTCACGTTCCTCCAGATCCCGTATGGTTTTGAACTGCAGGCTTTTGCCCTGGCCTTTGCCTAAGATGCATGTGTCACATCTGTGACTTTGGTGAAGTCCTTTGTAAGGCACCAGGTTGACTCTTGGTGGTTTTATCAGCATTCTGCCTGTACTTAATGATTGCCATGCTGGGTTGTCTTTATGTTTCCTATGCTATACAGAATCCCTGAAGCATAGTTTTGTGCTTAACTCATAGTAGGCATTCAGTAAAGACGTAATCAAGGGGAGGGATTTTTATAGGTAGATGCTTGTGTGCTCTTAAATTAAAAATATGCAAGCCACAAAGGATTGAATGGCTAATGGGGAAAAATGGGAATCTAACTCCAGAAGCCAAAACAATTTGTAACCAAATTACCATTGTACAGATTTGACTTTTCCTGGCTCTGCCCCCCCCTTTTCCGTATCGCCTCTGTTCCTTCAGAAATGCTGTGGTTGGGCTAGTTTGCATGAAAGCAGAGTACTGGGCTCCAGCCAAGGATGCTGACTCGGTGTGCTAGAGACAGGGCTGAGGAATCTGTCCGAGGAACAGAGTCCGAGGAGGTCCAAGGACCATGTCCTGGACAGCGTGGCTTCTGTAGCCTTTCGAGGAGGGCTTTCTTCTTGCCTTTTAATGTTGAATTTTTCATGTCCCATTTTTCTTTTTCTTTTTTAAATATATTTTATTGATTTTTTACAGAGAGGAAGAGAGAGAGATAGAGTTAGAAACATCGATGAGAGAGAATCATTGATCAGCTGCCTCTTGCACACCCCCCACTGGGGATGTGCCCGCAACCAAGGTACATGCCCTTGACTGGAATCAAACCCGGGACCTTTCAGTCCGCAGGCCGATGCTCTACCACTGAGCCAAACCGGTCTCAGCCATGTCCCTATTTTTCTTCAATATATGACAGGAATGCCATCTAGTAAATGGTAGTCTGAAATATAATAAGCACTGATCTGATTTTAGCTGAAAGTTTGGCCAGGTTGGCAGAATATAGAAAACTGATTTGCTTCTAATTATTTAGTTACTAAATCTTATTTCATAATTTAGCTTCTAATTAACACGATCTCTTGTCATCAACAGGTGGTGATTAATAACAAACTAGAACAAAGAATTATTGGATTGATCAATGAGCATAAAAAACAAAATGATGGCAAGGGTGTGATTTCTGGAAGACTTACTGCCAAGAAATTACAGGTATTTTTACAGGCAAACTGTTTTTAAGGTTCTTATTTTTAGGGGAGCATTTAATGACAGCATCACATGCGAGGTAAAATTACTTTTTCCGTTTCCATTGAGATTTCATGTACATCATTTCTACCTCCAAGAGCAGGGGAAGAATTGTGTAAGATACAGATGTGCACATTAAAATGATGATATGAAAACCAAATTACTCTCTCAGAATTACATTATTATACACTGTGGGCACTTTCCTTACATTTTCTGCAATCCCAGAAGATACGTTACCCTTTTTTCTGGTGAAGAAATTGAGCTTGGAAAGATTGCACAAGTTATGGCCTGAGGTTAATAAATAAGTAGCAGGGCAAGCAGCATCTGAGTGGGAACACACATCTGTCCAGCTCTAAAGATAATGCTCTCGCAGGTCATGAACATACTTTTCTTCATGTGTGAGCGTGTTCACTGGAGCACTGCCTCTGGTGAAGAATGAGAGCATCCTAAGTGACCGCCAAGGGAAGACATGTAATCAGATTAGGACACGCCTTCCCCCTGGAATGTTGTGTAATTAAAGAGGAGAAGAGTTTCTGCTTACTGGGGCAGATGCTTATGTTACAATTGTAAGTGAAATTTGTTTTTACAAAATAATAGAAACATTGCAAGAAGTACCCTATATAATAAAAGCCTAATATGCAAATTGATCAAACAGTGGAACAACCAATAGCTATGATGCACACTGACCACCAGGGGCCAGATGCTCAGCATGTGGTGGTCAGTGCGCTCCCACAGGGGGAACACTGCTCAGCCAGAAGCTGGGCTCATGGCTGGCGAGCACAGCAGCGATGGCGGAAGCCTCTGCCACTTCCGTGGCGGTGGCAGTGGCAGCAGCAACACTAAGGAGCAGCCAGCTGAGGGGTAAGGAGCAGTGAGCATCTGGGCAGAAAAGAGCAAGGGGTCCCGGACTGCAAGAGGTTGAGGGGGAACCCCCATCCAGTGCATGAATTTTATGCACCAGGCCTCTAGTCTTTAGAGAATGAGAATATGAGCAATTTCTCCAGCCCTTTTACCTATAAAATTTATCTGTAATTCTCCATACAGTGAGCACATTTAATTCTTATCACTGAAAAAGAAAAGGTGTTTGAAATTATAATTTGTGTCAAAGATTTAGGTTTAAAATGAGTGGGAGAGCCTGACAGGAGTGGCTCAGATGTTGAGCATCTACCCAGGAACAAGAAGTTGCTTGTTGGATATCCTGTCAGGACACATGCCCAGATATGGGCTTGATCTCTATTTCTATCTCTCCCTTCCTCTTTCTCTAAAACTCAGTAAAACAGCCAAAACCGGTTTGGCTCAATGGATGGAGCGTCGGTCTGCGGGCTGAAGGGTCCCAGGTTCGATTCCAGTCAAGGGCATGTGCATTGGTTGCGGGCGCATCCCCGGTAGGGGGTGTGCAGGAGGCAACTGATCGATGTGTTCTCTCTCATCGATGTTTCTAGCTCTCTATCCCTCTCCCTTCCTCTCTGTAAGAAAATCAATAAAATATATTTTAAAAATAAATAAATAAATATCAGTAAAACATATTTTTAAAAAAATGAATGGGAAAATAAAATCAGTAATGAAAGGAAATTGCCATGGTGACAGTTTTACACTTCCCTTTTGTAGGATTTATACATGGCTCTGCAGGCGTTTTCTTTTAAGACGAAGGACATTGAGGATGCCATGACCAACACCCTGTTACATGGAGGGGATCTTCACTCAGCCCTGGACTGGCTCTGCTTAAACCTTCCCGACGGTGAGCAGACGGTCATAGCGTTCTGTTTCTAAACCTGGGATGTAGTTTCCATATATGTGTTATTGGCCTAAGCTTTTGACTTATACTAGAAGTTTTTCACTGTGCTATAATTATTTATTGTTCAAATGGCCTTATTTATTCTCTTTTTATTCTTTTTGTTATATTCTCCTTATAGGTGTAGTCTGTGCACGAATAAATCATTTTTGTGTGTGTTGTTGATAGTTATGGTACAATCCACTTAATACAACAAATTTTTCCAAGTGTGCCTGTCTGTGACCCATTAGGTTTTGGATCTCCTGGTTTTGGTTTAGAAATTAGGGCCATCTGGCCTTGGATAAATAGTATTTGGTTAAGGAGAGGGTCAAGGTTATAACCTTTGGGGAGAACCTGGAGTGCACATTACTTGTATGACTCATTAAGGATACTGCTATGTACTGCAACAAACAACCAAGGAATGAAAATGGTTAAGAACTTTTTCTGAAAATTCAGGAGCTGTCAATTCAAGGGTGACATGAACAGCCACGTAGGTGGGCTTCTTGTCATCTAATGACTGTTCCCACTTCTGGTGTGGCCATAAACCAAGATCCTCATAGGACTGCTAGTCTTACAAGAAGAGGGGTACAAGAAAAGCAGGTGCTTTTGCCTAGAAGGTATCGTGTGTGTTTACTAAATGTTGGTGTGCCCCATTACCACATGCATGTTCATTTTATCTCGATCTCTCTTAAGATGCACTTCCTGAGGGATTCAGTCAGGAATTTGAAGAGCAGCAACCTAAAAGTAGGCCCAAGTTCCAGGCGCCTCCAGTGCCAGCCCCTGTTTCACCTCCACTGCAGCCTAAAACGAACAATAAGGAAGAGGAGCCCAAGGTTAAGGTAATGTAAGAATTAAACACTTAAAGTTGAATAAAGTCAGAGGGAAGCAGATCTAGCCATTCATTAGAGGATAGGTATTCAGTTGCCGTAATACTTCTATTTATTGTGTGTAACTGACTGGTTTGCCAAGCTTTTCTGTCATTGTCTGTTTCAGTTGCTGCCTAACAAGCCAAATTGTGGTGCTTAAGCCAGCAGTGTATTCTTTCTCCCGATTCTGTAGTCTGGGTTGGGCGCAGTTAGGTCTTGGGTTCATGAGGTATCTCCTGGGGCTAGAATGTCCAAAACGTTTTTTTAGTCACATGACTAGTGCCTCTGCCCGGGCCAACCAGGACTAGTGGGGGTTCCTCACAGTGGGACTTCTAAGAACAAGTATTTTAGGGTGAGAAGCCCTAATATACAAACCTTATCAAGCCCCTGCTTGTAACACTCTTGCCAATGTCCATTCTGTGAAGCAACTGACATGGCTACTTCCAAAATCCACGTGAAGGAGATTGCAGGAAGGAAGCGTGATTACTAGAAGGCGTAGGTCATTAGGGCATCACACTTGAATACTCTGCACAGTGTCAAACATTTGGGAGCCTGGGTGAACCCGAGAACATGGCACTTTCCTGAGGAATCTGAATAGACCCCTAGAAGCAAAGAATCAGCGGTGATTCCTGGGGCTGGAGGAGGGGAAGGCAGCTGCTGCTTATTGGTAATACACTCAGTTATGCCAGTGAGTCGGCTCTGGAGACGTGCTGTGCAGCCCTGTGCCTCCAGGGACAGCACAGCATCGAGCTCTTTAAGTACATCAAGGGGATGGACCTCAGGGTCAGTGCTCTACCACCACACCTCCCTCGCCCCAGCCCGGGCACGCACCCAAGAGCAGAGGATATCTGGGGAGGTGTGGACATGGTTAGTACTTGATGTTAGTGGCGGTATCATGGGTATAAGCATATGCCCAAACTCCTCAACAGGATGAGTTTATATGCACATTATGTATGCATTACATTACATATATGCAATTTTTACGTATCAGTTATACCTTGATAAAGCTTAAAAACAAACAAAAATATATGGAAGCACTATCCTCAGAAAAACAGTGGTTGTAAGGAGTAACACTTGTTTTTTAGTTTTTAACTATCCTTTCATTTTTTTTGCCCTTTATGTAAACATATTCTTTGGATTATGCAAGTTTAGACTTAAAGTAATGTTGAGTTTCGTTATTTGTCCTTGAAAAGCATGATTTTGAGGCTCTGTGTCCACTGTTTTTGAGTGTAAAAGAATGACAGTTGATGATAGTTTTGACACCTTTTTCTAACCTTGATTTTTCAGACATTTGTTTTTTATTTCTAGCCAAAAAAGGAAGAAAAAAATTTGGAAGTGAACATGAAAGAATGGATTTTGCGGTATGCTGAACAACAAAATGAAGAAGAAAAGAGTGAAAATTCTAAACGTTTAGAAGAAGAAAAATTTGATCCTGTAAGTAGAAATTTGTATGGGAGTTCCACCTGGAAAGACTTCTAGACTTGCACTTTCTTACAAAGTTCAACATACATGTACCATATGGGCCAACAGTTTCACTCCCAGGCATTTATTCATTCAAGAAAAATGAAGACGCATGTCCACCAAGAAAAACTTATACACAAATAAATGTTTATAGCAACTTTATTCATAAAGCCAAACACTGCAAAAACATGATACAAGAATGAGAGAAATAAGTACCACACAGAAATGAGTACTACTAAATCATTTTATTACATTCAGTACCAGGAAGGTAATCTGGGCAATCTGTGGTGACAGAGAGGTCAGTGATCGCCTGAGTCCAGGGGCTGAGGAGGTGGACTGTAGGCACATGAGGGATAATGGAGTATTTTATATCTTGATTGTGGTGGTGCTTACACGGTTGTACACATTTGCCAACCTCATTCACCAAGACACTTTCAAACAGGTGCACTCTATGTAAGCAGATCAGACCTAACACAGTTGGTTTAGAAAGGAGCAGAGGTTGCAGAACAGCACAGGTCATGATGAAACCGCTGTGTGACAGGAAGTGCGTATATTTGCATCTTCTGTGCAAAGAGCACATTTGGAAGACACACAAGAAGCCCCTCCTGGGTGGCAGGGTGAGAGGGAGACTTCTTTCTTACCCTTTTCTGGACCTGTACATGTTTGAACCACCTGCCTGGTGGTAAACTAAACAAAAAGTGTTCGGATGTACAAGTCTGTTCTGAGGTTCAGAGAACGGCCTCTTGTGATTGGAGCATTAGGGAGGCTTCAGAAAAGAGGGGCCTGAAGGGTGCAGTGTGCATGAGCAGCAGGGGCGGGAAGGCGGCCGCGGTGGAGGAAGCAGGATTGTGCCAGGCCCCGGTGTTAAGAAGTGGATTGGATGGGCATTCGGAGAGGATGAATGTGTGGTAGTGCACTGGCAGAGAGGAGTCAACAGATGAGTTCCACTGCAACTAGATTGTGATGCCCAGAAAATGAAGGTGACAACTTTTCCTAGTGATGGTGAAGAGCAACTAGAGGTTTGGGGCGGTGATGAGAAGAATTTAACATTTTAGGTCGAATGTAGTGGAGTTTTGGGTGGTTTGGAATGTGCAGTAGTGTTCAAGGTGGTTTGAAACATGCAGTGGAGTTCAGGTGATGGAAAGGCTAGGAAGGCCATTTTGGGAGCTTTTGCTTGGCCAGGTGTGAAACAATAAGGTCCAGGTTGGAAATTAGAAAGGAAAAGGAACATTTAAAGCTAGGAGCAGTAGAAATTGATTTACTGAACATAAAGGTTAAGGAGCCAGAGAGAGTCGTAGGCGACAGGCGGGAATGAGTGTGATGGGGGAGCGTTAGAGGAGCTCAATGTCCCTGCTGCCTGTTCCCCGTCACTGTTTGCGTCCACGCGAACCTGCCCCAGCCCAGGGCTGCGTTTCCTCCGTGGTCTCTCCCTGCGTCTGAGCAGTGTGTCTCAGCAGCACGCCTGGGCCCTCACCTCCCTCACTCCCTGCATGGCTGCTTCTCACCTGCTGTCAGGAACCTCACCTACAGCCTCTGGGCTTACAGTTCAGCCCTGGCTGCTTTCTGCTCAGCAGTTAAGTCCTTAAGGGTTAGGACGTCCATTTTCCTGAAGCCTGTTCTCAGTGTCCCTCTCTTCTGTGGGACAGAAGTTATGGGAAGGAGGCTTCCAGATAAATACTCTATTATTGCACTTACAGCCCTTTAAATATGTACATTATAAAATGTGTAAGGTAAACATTTTTTAAAGACATTTGTTTTCTGCCGTTTGCGTTGTGTGTGGGAGATGTCAGTGTCGGTGTGGGTCACCCTCGTTCTCTGGCTGCCCCGTTTTCCGAGTGCCAACTGGGTTTTCCTCCCGCCGCCACCCCTGCTTTCTAATTCCCTTCCAGTCAGGCCCACGGGACACGTCTGTGTACCTGCAGGTCTGCACATTTGTGTTACTTCTCTGTGAAGACTTCCTAGATGGAAGAGAATATTAAAGATGACAGGGTTTTTGTTGTTTGTTAATCCTCACCTGAGGATTTTATTTTCCATTAACTTTTTTAGAGAGAGTAAAAGAGTGGGAGAGACAGAAACTTGGATGTGAGAGATATACATTGATTGGTTGCCTCCCCCACACACCCCGACTGAGGCCAGGGGTCAAGCCTACAAGGTAGGTAGGTGCCCTTGCCCAATTCAAATCCGAAACCCTTCACTCCAGGGACCAACATTCTAACCACTGAGCCACACCAGCCAGGGCACAGCTGACAGGTCTTTCTGTGGCCCATTGACAGGAGATAAGTGATCATGCTCTTCTCTTTACTTTCTCCTCCCCTACTCGGAGCAGAATGAACGGTACTTACACCTGGCAGCGAAACTTCTGGATGCGAAGGAGCAAGCAGCTACCTGCAAACTGGAAAAAAACAAGCAAGGGCAAAAGGAAGCTCAAGAAAAAATAAGGAAATTCCAAAGAGGTGAGCACTTTCAGCTCTTTGATGTATAAATGTCTGCTCACTCCTGGCCTGGCGGGGTGGAGGTGGCCTCCCTTCCAGATGTCTGCCCTCCGCGGGTGATGCACAGCGGGCTTGGCAAACTGCTGCCCCAGCCAGGGAGTGACTGTGGTAGGCTTTGCTCATTCCGCAGCATCGAGTCCGACACGGACAGGATGTGAGCAAATCACTGTGTTCCTATAAAACTTCACACTGGGACACTGAAACAGGAATTTATACAGTTTTCATGTCACCAAATACATCTTCTCTTTGTCTTTTCATCCCATTAAAAATAGAAAAATCTCCCTGGCTGGTTTGGCTCAGTGGATAGAGCATCGGCCTGCAGACTGAAGGGTCCCAGGTTCCATTCTGGTCTAGGGCACATGCCCTGGTTGTGGGCTTGATCCCCAGGGGGGGAGGTGCAGGAGGCAGCCGATCAGTGATTCTCATCACAGGCAGGGAAATTCTCCCTCTCCCTTCCTTTCTAAAATAAATAAAAATATATTTAATACATAAAATTATATATATAAAATCCTCAGTTCAGAGGCCACGGGCTGGGTCTGGCCTGCAGCCACCGTTTGTGAATGTCTGATGTACCTGCCATCGAATGCCACCTCCACTCAAGAAGGGAGCATACCCTCCCACCAGCGCTCCTTTCTAATGCATATTTCCCCAGGCTCCTATAGCTGTGAAACCGCTTATGGTAAAAATGTTAGGATGCCCAAGTTCCTAATAGGAAGTGTTGAACAGTAGCTGCAGGGACAAAGAGGTATTACAAACCATCGTGCACAGTAGAAAGGCATAAGAAACAAATGCATGAAACTGAGCAGCATGCGTTTTCTTGGTAGAAATGGAAACTCTCGAAGACCATCCAGTATTCAATCCAGCCATAAAGATTTCACCTCAACAGAATGAGAGGAAAAAGCCTCCTGCTGCCACAGAAGGGGAAGGTGCTTTGAACTTGAATTTACTTGAAAAATCTACAGCTGCTACTGAAGAGGAGAAAGGTAAAAGGAAGAGGCAGTGTTCTGGGTGTATTTGTACCTAGCAAAATGTCAGGGAATATGTAATTAAGAAATTCTAGCTGAAACCAGTTTGGCTCAGTGGATAGAGCATCGGCCTGTGGACTGAAAGGTCCCAGGTTTGATTCTGGTCAAGGGCATGATCCTACTGGGAATATGCAAGAGGCAGCTGATCGATGATTCTCTCTTATCGATTTTTCTAACTCTCCCTTATCTCTGCAAAAAATCAATTAAAAATATATATAAAAAGAAAAAGAAAAGAAAATATTTTTTTAAAAAAATTCTGTTACTGCCCAGCCGTTGCTCAGTGGTTAGAACACCAGCCCATGGACTGAAGAATCTCGGGTTTAATTCCTGGTCAAGGTTACAGGTTCAATCCCTGGCCCTGTCGGGGGCAGAATGGGAGGCAACCTATCAATATGCCTCTCTTGTATCAATGTTTCTCTCTTCTCCCATTCCCTTTGACTCTAAAAATCAGTGGGAAAAATATCCTCATTCCTAGGGTGAGGATTGAAAAAGAAAAAGAAATTATAATGACTTTAATAACTTACTTGTGCAGCATTTTGTAATTAGAAATGTTTGCTTCAGCCTCATCCCTCTCTAGTTTATCCTCCAAGCTCCTGCAGAATTCTCTCTCCATCACACAGAGCTCAGTGGGATCCTGCTGAAAACCTTTGTCAGCGGCAGGTGCAAACCCTTTGTCACGTCATTGCAAGCCCTTTGCCGTCTGCCACAGTCTCCTTCCACATCGTGCCGTGTCCAGCCACGTCCTTCTTACAAACACATTGTTGCCCGCTCCGCGACAACTTCGCCAGCCCCTACTTCGCCAGCCTTTCCCTCGCTCCACAGCTCAGCTCACACAGCTCAGCTCACACCTCTCTCAGCCTTCCGATTCCAGCCGTGCCCCAGGCGTGTGCAGTGGTGCTGCTGAGGGCCTGGTAAATTGCTGCTGGAGCCAGTCTTCTGTTTATCAGTCTGTAATACAGTCAGTCACGCCCACTGCATTCTCAGATCTTTTAAGTATATATTGTTTCCACAAATACTTACGGAGTCCTGATTGCTGACAATGGCAGGTTCTATCTGGACAGTTGTTAACAAAATAACTACTTTTGCCCGGCCGGTGTGGCTCAGTGGTTGAGCGTCGACCTAGGAACCAGGAGGTCAGGGTTCAATTCCCAGTCAGGGCACCTGCCCAGATTGCAGGCTCGCTCCCCAGTGTGGGGTGTGCAGGAGGCAGCCAATCCATGATTCTCTCATCATTGATGTTTCTCCCTTCCTCTCTGAAATCAATAAAATACATAAAAATAACAAATAATTAGTCTCTGCCCCCCACAGGCGTCCAGTCTGAGGGAAGGGAAGCTTTAAATACCTGGACAATGGGTAACTACAAATGGTGACGTGAGCTGTCACAGAAAGGAAGTGGCCTCTCATGATAGGAGGGCGGAGGCCTGGTTTGGATGAGGAGCCCTCGCACCGGGGCCTGCTGGGAAGCTGGGTGAAGGCGAGCGAGGAGCAACCCTGCTCAGCAGAACGCTCTGTGATGGTGATGTTCTGTGACTGCCGCTCAGGGCGGGAGTCGCTGGCCAACAGGAGGGTTGAGCCTTTGAAAGTGACTGGCACAACCGAGAAACTAAATTTTAGTTCATTTAAACTTTGTGGCCGCTGTATGGGCCCGGCGGGTTTAGAGCATTGGCGGACTTGACGGACAGCATGTGAGCTGCTGTCCGCAGACCACGGAGGGTCTGGGGAGTGTGAACAACTTGTACTTTATGTGTAGCATGAAGCCATGGAGGGCGTTGGCGGCAGCTGTTAAGCAGAGAAATGACATCTGATTTCTATTTTTCCAATGATCATCCTTCCTGGGTGATAGTGTACTATACACTGGAATTCAGAGTATCCTAAAAAATTCATCACAGGGGTAGTACAAGAATGACTAAGTTACTCAAGGTAGTTGTTTTTTTTTTTTAACAATTCAGATTTCATTCATTCTCTCCATCAGCAGGTTTCCGTACAGCCTTGCTATGTGTCCTTTCTTCACCTCTTTAGTTCTGAAATTCTGTTTCCAAAAGTCAGAGGACTTTGGTCACTTGAGATTGCATACAGGGTGCAGCAAAAGTCGGTTTGTGGTCGTGAGTTCTCGAAACACAGAGTTAATGAGTCTGTTGTAATAATCGTAACCATCTCTTTCTCCACAGGAACCTCTGTAAACCCGCTTCTGCCCACACTGTATCACTACTTTAAAGCCAATCTCTGCCTCTCATTTTAGAGAAAAAGAAAGAAGCTCGTGATGTAAGAAATTTTGACTACACCGCTCGGAGCTGGACGGGAAAGTCGCCCAAACAGTTCCTGATCGACTGGGTCCGGAAGAATCTGCCCAAGAGTCCAAACCCTGCCTTTGAGAAAGTTCCCGTCGGTCGGTACTGGAAGTGCAGGTGTGTGGTTCTGGTGACTGAATGAATGAACGTTGGAAGAACTGAAGGTGCAAGTCATCTTTGTTTCTTAGGCGTTAAGTCGACATAAGAAGCTCTCTAATTCCAAGCTCAGGTGACGGTGCTTCTCAGTCTCAAGTACGGTCTTCTGTGGAAACAGGAAATGTAAATGCTGAGTGTAAGCTTCAGTTCCGTGTGACTGGAGCTCTGGCTGTTGGTGCTTTGTTGGTTCTGTGGGAAATTTCTTTGGCTTCTTTGCAGGGTGCGGGTGATGAGGTCTGAAGACGATGTGCTGGTGGTTTGCCCTACGATCCTGACGGAGGACGGCATGCAAGCGCAACACCTGGGAGCCACCTTGGCTCTGTACCGCCTGGTGAAAGGGCAGGTGAGCAGAACAGCGTGCCGGAACTGGTCTGCGTAAAACCATGTCTGCGTGTGCACAAGTTTTCTCCTTACTGACTGCTGCTTCTGACTCGTCCTCACTTCTGCTTATTCATCATTTTTACTCTCTCTCACCCCTAAACATGGCCAGGGCTTTCTCTTCTAGACCAGAGACTCTGAGACATTTGATGGGCCCAGATGTTAGGCCAAGCTAATTTACAGAATAAAAGTCATGGTGCTGGGGTGTGAATTAGGAATTGTTAGAGTTTCTCTTTTTTTTTTTTTTTTTTAAATATATTTTATTGATTTTTCACAGAGAGGAAGAGAGAGGGACAGAGAGTCAGAAACGTCGATGAGAGAGAATCATCGACCAGCTGCCTCTTGCACACCCCCGTACTGGGAATGTGCCCGCAACCAAGGTACATGCCCCTGACCGGAATCGAACCCGGGACCTTTCAGTCCGCAGGCCGACGCTCTATCCACTGAGCCAAACCGGTGCCGGCTAGAGTTTCTCTTTAGTGTTACTTTGTCTCTCAGCTTTAACGTGTTACAGACATGGGTTCCATACCACTTTTAAGCTACCAGTTTCAGGAAAGATTAAAATAAAGTAGCATGAACGGGGGACTGTCACATTTCCTGTTCACAGTAAGTGTAGTGTCTTCCTTCGTGGGAATTAAGAGCCACTGAAAAGTTCAGGCACTGAGTAAGTGGAACTCGGAACAATAGTTCTTTCCACTTCCTGTCTGTCAAGTTCTTAGTGCCGTTACTTCCCTTATTCTGCAAAATAAGTTCCCACGCTAAGTGTCATTGACAGAGGCGAGGAGCGCGCTGTGGGGATGATGGTGAGCTCCAGGAGCAGTGTGGGGGGACGCAGAGCCACCTGGGTTCCACTTAAAGTGCTTCCCCCGTGCTTTCAGCGGGCTGTTACCGTGTTTCCCTGAAAATAAGACATCCTCCGAAAATAAGACCTAGTGCATGGAAAGATAAGACATCCCCTGAAAATAAGACCTAGCGCAACTTTGGGAGAAAAAGTTAATATAAGACACTGTCTTATTTTCAGGCAAACAGGGTAGAAATGCGTCTGTGGTCAGCCGTCTGTCCTATAGCAGCTCCAGGAGAAGACAGACACCTCTGCTCAGTGGCTTCCTGTGCTCTAGGAGTAAGCACGTCACATGTATTAACTGAAGTTCACCTCGGAGTGGGCAAAAGGGAGGTCGTTATACCCCACTTACCAATGGAGAGAGTGTGACACAGCGGGGTTACGTTATCTGCCAAGGTCACACAGCCAGGAAGTTTAGAAGCTTGGCCAGGACATGCTGTTGATTCCTTTGCATCATGTGCATGTGCATTTGACATTCAAGGAGTAACTAGTGTAAGAGACAAATTACATTTTAGGGGGAAGATTGGATCCTGTGTCCTGACCTGTTGGGTTCTGGTCCCCGTAGTGAAAATAATGCTGCTGTTTCTTCTTCCAGTCCGTTCACCAGTTGCTTCCTCCAACCTACCGAGCGGTGTGGCTGGAGTGGAGTGATGCAGAAAAGAAAAAGGAAGAATTAAATAAAATGGAGACCAACAAGCCCCGGGACCTTTTTATCGCCAAGCTTCTGAATAAAGTGAAGCAGCAGCTGCAGCTACAGCAGCAGCAGCAGCAGCATTCTGGGGACAAGAGAGAGAGCTCTGACGACCCTGAGGAATCCTGGGAAAATTTGGTTTCTGATGAGGATTTTTCTGCCCTGTCCTTGGAGTCGGGAAAAGCAGAAGATTTGGAGCCTGTTCGGAGCCTCTTCAGAAAGCTGCAGAGCACTCCCAAGTACCAGCGCCTCCTCAGGGAGAGGCAGCAGCTCCCTGTGTTCAAGCACAGGAGCGCCATTGTGGAAGCCGTGGGGCGGCACCGGGTGGTGGTGGTGGCGGGCGAGACGGGGAGCGGAAAGAGCACGCAGGTGCCGCACTTCCTCCTGGAGGACTTGCTTCTCAACGAGCCGGGGGCCAGCAAGTGCCGCATTGTCTGCACCCAGCCCCGCAGGGTCTCCGCCGTCAGCTTGGCCACCAGAGTGTGTGACGAACTGGGCTGCGACAGCGGGCCTGGAGGAAGGGTAAGCTGCCCACGCCCCCTCGGGTGACGCGCCTTGGCCCCGGGGACCCCGTGGACCTGCTCAGCCGAGTGTGAGTGCTGCTGGTCGGTCGCTGGCACATGTCAGGCCCTTGTGACGTCTGACGGATGTGACACTGCCACTGGCCTTCAGGTGAAGAGGGTTGTCGGTGATTCTGTCATTAAAATTCTCCTATCACGGGAAAACATTCAGTTTAACAACTGAATGTTCAAATGTATTACAGACTAAATGGAACAAAGATTATAGACAAATACAAATATGACTCTAATAGCATATACCTCAAGTTTTTGCAGGTCTTTTCTGTGCATGTATTCCTGAATGGATGTCTTTAATTATTTCCGAAGAGGAAAAGGGAAAAATAATGTAGAAGAAAATTCTAGACTATTTTCAAACCTAAATTTTAAAACACAAATAGGAAAAGTGCTTCGGTATCTATTCTGCATTTTGCCACGCCAGTGTACACAAAACTGGCCAATCCTACCTAAAGTGACTGGCTTGTGACTGCTAAATACAGGAACCAGGAAAGCTGGTTAGAACCAAATATGAACCCCAAGTTCCCGGAACTCGGCTCAATTCTAATTGGCATTGTTCTTCCTAGGGATGCTATTTAACATTTCCAATTCTGTCTCCAAGATAGGCACCTCTTCATTAGAAATTTTCATGTAGCAGATTGCTTGGGTTTCATGAAATATAAGAGAAAAAAAAGACAATTTGTCTTAAAAGGAACTTACGCAAGGGAATGACAGACAAGGACTCAAATAAAACAGGATGTCTGCGGAAGTCAGGAGGAGAATGTGGGGGGGACAGACGTGAATGCAGGGCCCGTGGGTCACCCCGTGTGATGTGGCTGCTGCTCCTGGCGGCAGCTTTTAGGGAATCTGACAAGAGCAGCCCAGATGGGCAGGCAGCTCTAGCTTCTGTTCCTGCGTGCCTCGATATTTTGCTCCCCGATAATTTAATAAGAAATGATCATAATCATGGCACTTGAGGCAGAATAGCTTTTTGTCTCAACACTTTGAAATCAACAAAGATTTTGCTTGTTTAAAATGAACAAAACCGATGTTGCAGCCTGTCTGAGCCCAAAGACCATGGGAAAACAGTTTTGTAACCAGTCGCACTGAGTTGATTGCTCTGAGGCTCCGTCTGGCAGCAGTCAGCGGTGCCTCTCTTCCCACCTCACTCCCAGGCGGGCCGTGAGAGACTAACTCGCCTTGTGTGCTCCCTCAGCACTCCTTGTGTGGCTATCAGATCCGGATGGAATCGCGGGCCAGCGAGTCGACCCGGCTGCTCTATTGTACCACAGGGGTTTTGCTCAGAAAACTTCAAGAAGATGGTCTCCTAACCAATGTGTCTCACGTGATTGTAGATGAGGTGAGTATGTTCTGAAGTCATGTTCACAAATGTAAATTCTAAACATTTTTTTAAATATATTTTATTGATTTTGTACAGAGAGGAAGGGAGAGATAGAGAGTTAGAAACATCGATGAGAGAGAGTCATCGATCAGCTGCCTCTTGCACACCCCCCACTGGAGATATGCCCGCAACCAAGGCACATGCCCTTGACCGGAATCGAACCTGGGTCCCTTCAGTCCCCAAGCCGACGCTCTATCCATTGAGCCAAACCGGTTTCGGCTCTAAACATTTTTTTATTAAAAAGGTGCTATTTGTAACTAATACTGGCCAACATTTTCCTTGTGCATATAAATGCCAGACACTTTACATATAACTATTTCATTTTCTCTAATAAATGTCATGTGTTGATTTATTTAGTAAATATTGTACAACATGTGCTCCGTGCTAGATGCTGTTGTGAGGACTTTATATATAAATCCGTTTAACCCTCCAGCTGCCCCATGTAGGTGTACTCTCCCGGAGCTACCATCCAGGAGTTGGGCAGAGGTCACCCAGCACGGGCAGGGCATGAACATTCCTTCTTGGACAGCTGACAGAGACCATGAGGTTCCTATTGATCCAGCTCCCCTTTTTCTAGAAAGCGGACAGACGCTGTGTCTTGTGTTGGCAGTTAGCGGCAGAACTCCAGGGGTCATTGGCCTTAAGTGAAAATTGGAGATGCCCTAATCTCACCGCAGGTGGCAGGCCATCTGCTCGGCTGGAGCCCCGGGCTGCGGCTGGGGTCACTCGGTGCTGACGTTCGCTGGCCCCGGTGTTAGCGGGTGGCTGTTCCAGTTCTGAACATCGGTTGTACTTGCAACACACAGCGTCTCTCCCTCCCGTGTACGGACTGTGCGTCAGTGCTGGTTAGCTTTTCACCTTGAGTGTCTGATTGATGTAGCCTCTTACCAGGCTTTCTATGCAATTAATTTTTATTCCCTTTTTACCAGGTTCATGAAAGAAGCGTCCAGTCAGACTTCTTACTGGTTATCCTGAAGGAGATTTTACAGAAGCGCTCTGACCTACATTTGATCCTCATGAGCGCCACGGTCGACAGTGAGAAGTTCTCCACCTACTTCACATACTGCCCCATCCTCAGGATCTCGGGGCGCAGCTATCCCGTGGAGGTGAGTCTTCTGCAGCCTGCGTGTGTGAACAGCAGCCTCGTCCCCACCGGGGAGGACCAGCAGACAGGTGTTCCCAGGCGCTCCGAGGCTGAGACAGGTGTTCCCAGGCGCTGCGAGTCTAAAGAGGGCCTTGGGGGTCGGGGGGCCGGTGGCTGCTGCCCTGACTCGGGAGGATCTGCTGAAAGACACGCCTGAGAAACAGACAGAACACACCTCATACCCCCACTGTAACATGCAGAGCGAGGTGGCTGCTGAGCACGAGGGAGCCCCTCCTCGCCCACCTCTCAGATTTAGGGGGGCTGGAGGCTTCCTTGCTGCCTGGTCTTTCTCCATCCGTGCTCACCTGTGGAAAGTATACACCTCCTGGGGCTCGTTCTGGACTCCTAGGGGCAGACGCTCTGACACCAGCGAAGTTCTTCATTCCCGAGTGATAGAAGAAAGTGTTTTCGTAACATTCTAAGGTGGCACTCAGTGATGTTCCCAGAGGACAACCCCGGTTCTCTCTAACATGCTGTTTACTGAAGTGTCTTGGCGCTCACCATTTACATGCTTTAACCTGCGCAGGTTTTTCATCTTGAAGATATAATAGAAGAAACAGGCTTTGTACTGGAGAAAGACTCGGAATATTGTCAGAAATTCCTGGAGGAGGAGGAAGAAATAACCATTAATGTCACAAGCAAAGCAGGGGAAATAAAAAAATACCAGGTAAAAAGAAAACTTTTTGTTTTTAATTCTCACCTGAGGATATATTTATTGATTTTAGAGAGAGGAGGGGAGAGAGAGAGAGAGAGAGAGAGAGAGAGAGAGAAACATTGATAGATTGCCTCTCATATGCGCCCCTAACAGGGGACCGAACCCTCAACCTCAGTATAGTCCCTGACCAGGACTGGAGCTCACAAGCTCTTGCTGTGTGGGAGGATGCTCAACAAGGGAGCCACCCTGGCCGGCAAAAGAAAACATTTTGAAAGACATCTGATAATGCTCCCCAGAACATAACCTGCTGTGAGAGCTTTAAATCATGCTGGCACAGGGAATTCCAGTATAATTTGGTAGAAGAGGAACAAATACGATTAAAAGCAAAGTTTAAAGGACATTTCTTCCGACTCTGTTTCATAGAGTTTAGTTTTTAGTTTGTTATTTTGTCTTCTTCCATTGTTATAGGCCGCATTGGAATACATAAAAAAAATCGAGGACCCTAAAAGTCAGAGGTAACTTTTATTATCTCACAGCATGACCCCTTACTGAGGAGGAAGTATGTAATGACTTTCACTTATTCACCTGACCCCCCACCCCCAGGTGGTTAGGAGCGGGCAGACTGGGTCCTGGCCTGCAGTTTCCTGGCAGCCCGTGTCCGGTGTGAGCCCGGCGTGAGCCCGCCGAGCTCTGTAGTGGAGCTGCCCACGGCAAGCTCAGTTCTCCCTGGAGACTTAGTTTCAAACACATGGTTGGAAATGCCGCAAAGCTACGGCACCTTGCATGTGGCCAGGAGTGCTATTCTCCGGGTTTTCATTGTGCCCGTGATGGTTCCTGCATTGCCGTCTGAAGGAAGCAGTTACTGTATCTCTGTAAGCAGATGAACCAAGAAAGCAAAATCGAACCTCTTCCCCTAAAGCTTCAGAGACAAATGAGAAACGGAAGACTCAGGAAATTAAAGATATTCAAAAGAGATGACTGAACTCAGCAGCCACCGTAAAATCTAGAAAGAAGGAGAGATGTACCCTGTGGTGGCGGCAATGAGAAAAAGGCGTATCTTTTTCCTTACATAATCCTTAATATTTGTGTCATTTTTCTGATTATGTTTCTGTCAGGAATACATCCCAGTGCAGACGGGAGCAGGTGCCGGCCTAAATCCCTTTTACCAGAAGTACAGCAGCCGCACGCAGCACGCTCTGCTCTACATGAACCCTCACAAGATCAACCTGGACCTCATCTTGGAGCTTCTTGTGTATTTAGGTACGTAAGGATTTCTCCTGTGTCTCCATTTGTTCTGATAAAGCTGCTTCTGTTAATGGAGGTATTGTATTAATATCTTACGTGCTGCTCCTTATCTTCTTATTTTGTAAAAGGCGAAAGATTTATGCGATCTGAAGAGAAACCAGAGTATGTCTTATTTTGAATATTGTCTCTTTCAAAAATCACAGACAGAAGCCCCCAGTTCAGGAATATGGAAGGAGCAGTGCTGATCTTCTTGCCGGGCCTCGCCCACATCCAGCAGCTGTACGACCTGCTGTCGGCGGACAGGAGGTTTTCCTCTGCACGGTAATTGCAGATCCTGACTCCGTTCCTGGTGGCTTTAAGATAGAAGTGTTTCATGCAGTGACGCTCCTGATCGAGCTGAAACTGTCCATGGGAAGCAAGTGTGTTGTCTAACATCACTATTACAGCATGTCCTCTACAGAAACCTTCGGCCTAGTCTCTACATTTAACGTGGTTAGGGGAGGGAGTCTGCTGAGCGCCCCTCCCCAGCGCCTGGGTGTGCAGGACCGCTCCCCCCTCCCAGCCAGGGCTGCTCTTCCTCACCCACACACTTACTGCTGCCGAATGCTTTCCACAGCAACCTCAGGACATGCAGAAGTCCTGGAAACCCTGTACTCCACATCATTCATTCCCATTCAGTGTTTTGTCTTTGATGACTACATGAGGTTTCATCGTACATTATCCAAACTTCTGTGTGTGTCTAAAATGTTCCTAGTGGAAAATGTTCAAGTTGTTTCCGAAGCTCTTGCTAAGAAGTATGATTTCCCTTTCAGATATAAAGTGATAGCTCTGCACTCCATTCTCTCCACCCACGACCAGGCCGCAGCATTCACAGTCCCGCCTCCGGGAGTCAGGAAGGTAAAGTCAGTCCGCGCACGGGCGTGCCCTCCCTCGGGGGACTCCATGGAGGCGCTGGGGCGTCCATCAGAGACAGTCACAACGTCAGGCACCTGACTGTGTACGGCAGACTCAGGCTCCGCAGCTTACCCCACGCAGACGTGGACCCAGTGAAAATTAGGTCTCGGAGCCCGTCCATCGTGTGTTGCTGAGGGGACAGGACTGTCAGGAGGCCCGTGGTGGAATAACACCATGGGTGTTGCCTGGGAGGAGAAAAATCACTCCTTCCCCCAGAAGGCATCCTGAGGGCTGTTGGTGCTGAGAGCTCTAGGGGTCCAGGGAGGGTTCTTGGTTGTTTTCTAGGCTGTTCCCTGGGTTTGTTTGTAATACGTAGACCGTTAGGTTGGGGGGAACCTCGCGTTTTCGTTGTGTCTGTCCTCTGTGGGACTGAGAGGAGAAAGTGGGACAAAGGGAGTTTCCAGATGTTGCTCCTCAGAAGGAAAGAGCACGGTGGGGCTGTGGGACAGCACTCCCTCCCAGGGAGCCTCGCTGTACAGGGTCCGGGCTAAACACTGCACTGCTCCAGGTCTGTGGCCTTCGCAGCCCACTGGGCCTCGCTTTCTCCTCAGAGGCGTGCAGCGGCGACCCTGGCTCTCAGCCGTTAGAGAGCCCTCGGTCCACCAGCCGCTCTGACCCAGTTTCCCATTGGGCGCATGTCATTCCTAAGACGACTAGCTAGAATTCAGGGAACAGGATTTTTGTAGAATAAAAAGGTGTAACTTTAATGAGCAAACTGAGGTGGTGGGACTGATTATAATTAGAACAAATTAAAATTACACAGTAACAGATTGTGGATTTTTACAAAATGAAATTCCCTTTTTAAATTCATTTCAGGCTAAAGTAGTTTACATTATAGCACATTGCTGAAAATTGTTACTAAATATTTGGCTTTTTGTTTATTTTCAGATTGTTTTAGCAACAAATATTGCAGAGACAGGCATTACTATTCCAGATGTTCTATTTGTCATTGACACTGGAAGGACAAAAGAAAATAAGTAAGTTTGACTTTCCCAACTCCAAACACTTTTCACTGGAAAAGAGTGTGCGGCTCTTGAATTCTTAGGAGAAGTCACAGAATCATAGAGGATAAATCCAGATGTCCCAATGCTGCCGAAGCAAACTGGAGGAGATTTTAGAATGTCTGAGAGCCAATGTCAAATTCATGTCACAGGTTTTCCCACCAGTACTCTAACCACCAGCATAGCCATCAGTTTCCTCAGATATAAATGGGGGAAAATCTCATGGTTAAAGTGCCGAGGTCAGTGAGGGGCGCAAAAGCAGTCTATACCGACTCTTCATCAGACTCTTCATGAGCGCTCAGCAGCCTGGGACCCCTGTGAACATGGGTTAGAACCGTAGCACTGCTCGGAGATAGGTGTGGCTGTCCAAACAAAGGGAGGCCGGGAGCCCTAGCCGGTGTGGCTCACTGGATAGTGGACTCAAGGGTCCCGGGTTGTGGGCTCGATCCCCAGTGGAGGGCGTGCAGGAGGCAGCCAATTAATGATGCCCTCTCATCATTGATGTTTCTCTCTCTCTTCCTCTCCTTTCCTCTCTGAGATCAATAAAAATATATATATTTTTTTAAAGCCCTTGATTTTAAAGCTGTAGAAGTGTTTTCGGGATTTAACTGTATCTTGTGAAAAGTAAGGTGAATTATGTTCACAATGGCATTTCTCAAACACTTCAAATAATTCTTGTGCATAATTAATAGACATTCCACTGAAAGAGAAAGTATTCCATGGTCAGATTAATTTGGGAAAGGGTAAATTAAGCAGGGTTTTCTCTTGTGTTGAGTTTTAATTTGGTAGTATGAGACTGAGTATGTGATACTCGTTAAATTGTATAAATATGAAACATAATTTGGAAAATATTGGTCCACAATGATAATGGACATTTTTTAGCCTATCTTCAACTTAATTTTAAGAGTCAAATATTTTGGCTTTTTCAGATTTTTAGTTAAGTCAGTCATCCACATGCATCTCCTCACCCCCACCATTTCTTTAGGTTCCACGAGAGCAGCCAGATGAGCTCTCTGGTGGAGACCTTTGTCAGCAAGGCGAGCGCTCTGCAGCGCCAGGGCAGAGCCGGGCGGGTGCGTGCCGGGTTCTGCTTCCGGATGTACACGCGGGAGAGGTACGTGCGGCCCAGTCTTGGTGTGGAGACACGTGGTCGGGGCAGCCCTGTGGCCAGTGCCGGGACGTGATTACTGTGGTTTTACTTCCAGGTTTGAAGGCTTTATGGAGTATTCTGTCCCTGAGATCCTGCGTGTGCCTCTGGAGGAACTCTGTCTTCATATCATGGTAATCCCTCAGGGACGCAGAGCCGGCTGTGCTCTTCACCTGAAGCCTTTAGGAAAGAAATGAGGACCTAAGCTTGCCTTCCTGTGTCGCTCCCGATGTTCTGCTTAAGTGAACGTCCCCTCTCACTTTTCATAGAGGCCCAGGCCCTCGTAGCGTGTGGATTCAATAAAGTCTCACCCTACACCAGCAGTCTCACCTGGGGCAGTGGGCTGTGTCCACAGATGTTTTTGGTTGTCAGCCTCAGGGGCATCTTGTGGGTAGAAAGCAGCGATGCTGCTGAACCTGCAGTGACAACAGTGACCTGGCCCAGAACAGCAGGGCTCACACTGAGAAACCCTGACCTTCACCCAGGGCTTCCTGGTCTGAGAGGTCTGTAATACTCTCAGATCTTAGGTGTTTTACTATAAAAATCAGGAATGAAGAAACTAAAAATGTGCACTGGAAGGTCTCTCCCACATGCCCACCCATTAACTCGCACGCACCAAGCATGAGCACGCACACACACTGCCAGTTATTAAAGAGGAGGTATCCTTACTCAGACATTTATTCTCTGTGCTCAGAATTTCATGTGACTCGCAGTTAGTTCCAGTCTGACCTCTGTGGCTCACGTGAACTCTGTTGCTCCTTCTCAATCTGTAGAAATGCAACCTGGGTTCCCCTGAAGATTTCCTCTCCAAAGCCCTAGACCCGCCTCAGCTCCAGGTCATCAGCAACGCAATGAATTTGCTCCGAAGAATTGGGGCTTGTGAGCTGACGGAGCCTAAACTGACTCCCTTGGGCCAGCACCTGGCGGCTCTGCCCGTCAACGTCAAGATTGGCAAGATGCTCATCTTTGGAGCCATATTCGGCTGCCTGGACCCAGCGGTAAGACTATGCCACTGCTGCCCCTGCTGCCGCTGCTGCTGCTGCTGCCCCTGCTGCTGCTTCACTTTCAATCTCAGTTTGGCAGAGAAATCGTGAAGTTTGGAAATAATTTTTTAAAATATATATTTTATTGATTTTTTACAGAGGAAGAGAGAGGGATAGAGAGAGAGAAACATCGATGAGAGAGAAACATAGATCAGCTGCCTCTTGCACATCCCCCACCAGGGATGTGCCCGCAACCAAAGTTGACCAGAATCGAACCTAGGACCTTTCAGTCCGCAGGCTGACGCTCTATCCATTGAGCCAAACCGGTTTGGGCAATAATTTTTTATTTTTAACTGAATTATGAATGTCTACTAACATTAAAATGCAGGTGGTCTGAATGATTAATGATAATTTTTTAAATATATTTTTATTGATTTTTAGAGAGTGAGAGGAATGGGGAGGGAGAAAGAGATAAAAACATTAATGAGAGAGTCATTGGCTACCTGCTGCACATTTCCTACTGGGATGGAGCCGCAGCCCAGGCATATGCCCGGACCTGGAATCGAGCCGCCGGCCTCTTGGTACATGGGACAGTGCTCAACCAGCTAAGCCACACTGACCAAGCATAATGAGACTTTTTTAATATTTAACCTTATGTGCAAGAAAATATATTGATCTACTTACATATGCTATAGGTACTGCTTAATACATGGGTTTTTCTACGAACCATCCTAGTATTTATTTGAAGTATTTATTTAAGTGAATATGTAATAGACCAGTGATTTTCAACCTTTTCCATCTCATGGCACATAGAAAGGAATTACTAAAATTCTGCGGCACACCCAAATATATTCTTTGCTGATCTGACAGAAAAATAGGTATGATGTTGATTTATCCCCACCCGGTGGCCGTTGTGTTTGCTGTTGTCATTTTTTCACTTGACAGTCTGAGGGGAAAAGTCAGTGCCCTAAGAACGTATTAGACATGCTTGGGGCACACCAGGTGAGAAGCGCTGTGTCCGCCAGTTCTTAGGGAGCTCTGGCCGTCAGACCCCCATACGTAGAGTCAGAAGCTGTCTCCCTCCCCTTCCTGGGCAGGTCTCTGTGCTTGCTCTGCCCGCATCACACTGTGGGTGCACTAGCAGCTCTGGCCTCTCAGGCGTCCAGAGGTGGCCAGCTTTGTGCCTGAGCTGGACTCTGGGCTCCTGCGTCTCCTGGCAATTTCACCTCCAGCTTCCTCCCTCTGTAGCCACTCCTGGACAGCACACAGGCTGCTCTCCGAGCAGGGAGCTGACTTCTTTCCCCTCTCTCTCTCTCTCTCTCTCTCTCAGTAAGGATGGGAACCAACAGAATCATGCTGAGGGCCCATAGCCGACCTGAAGGGCTGCAACAAGGGGGTGGTGCTTTAGCCAGTTTTCCTAAAGTGCAGGCGGGGCAAAAGTCAGTTTACAGTTGTGAGTACACAAAACAGAGTTTATTCTTGTGTTGTTATTGTATTGTTTCCCATACGGACCGCTGTCAGCTCACGTCTGCCCCCCCTGTACTTAAGGAGCACTGCAGGCAGAGGGCACCAGCAGGCTTAAGTCAAGAATTAGAGTGTGATTCTGGGATTGCTTCTCACTGGGACAGACTACACGTCACCTGACTATTCCGTTTCTTTTACCTCTGATTCCGGTGGCACTGCTCCTGTCTGTCTCACAGAGATTATGTACAAGGACAGTGACTTTTTTAATGCCACAAAATGAAACAAAGGCCACTGAAATGGAAGTATGTGAGCGATTGTAGGAATGTAGAGCATGAGAGCACTGAACAGGACACATGCACCTTCAATGTGGCTGTGAGATTGCCCTTCACAGACTGCTGTCAGGCGCTCCCCGTGTAACCGCGGTCTGCTTTCTGGTAGGCCACGCTAGCCGCGGTCATGACCGAGAAGTCTCCTTTCACCACGCCCATCGGCAGGAAAGACGAAGCGGACCTTGCCAAGTCAGCGTTGGCGATGGCCGATTCCGACCACCTGACCATCTACAATGCGTATGTAGGGTAAGAGCTACGCCAAGTGTTGTCAAGCCTGGAGCGAGTTTTTTCCTAAAAATTTGCCTGTGACTTTCATTAAACAAATTTAAAGCCATCTCTAAAATTTTATTTTATTGTTATGTCACCCAGGCATAATTATGCTATAGATTCATAGTTTTATAATCCTTTCAAAAATTTAAGAACAATATACTTTATATTATTACATGTGTATTACCTTGTATTTGAAGTTAATTTACTGTTATACATAAACAGAAACAATGTCTTTTGTTCAAAATTCTTTTTTTAAAAAAATATATTTTTATTGATTTCAGAGAGGAAAGGAGAGGGAGAGAGAAACATCAATGATGAGAACTATTGATTGGCTGCCTCCTTCATGCCCCCCACTAGGGATCGAGCCCACAACCTGGGCATGTGCCCTGACTGGGAATTGAACCCAGTGATTTTCTGCTCCTGTAGGTCAAGGCTCAACCACTGGGCCGCCCGGCCGGGCAGTCAAAATTCTTGGTGGCTCCTACAAGCAAAACTCCTCCTCTTAAATGATTCTAGTTTAAAGACGCTTTGATTAGTTCCTCTGACAGAGAGTTTGAAGGCAAGCACGGCCCTGTGGTCCTTCTGTTCTGTAGGTGGAAGAGAGCGCGGCAGGAAGGCGGCCCTCGCTCTGAAGTGGCTTATTGCCGGAGGAACTTCCTCAACAGAACGTCCCTGCTCACCCTGGAGGTGAGTCTGCCGCAGGTCTGGCTCAGGCCATGGCTGAGGGACCCTGTGTTTTGGAAGAAGTGCCTAGGTCAGTGCTGGCACTCCCCTGCGCCATTCCTGGGTGCCCGGAGGCCCCGAGTCTACGGGGAACGAGGGTGAATGCTTGCTGCTCCCTCCTCGGGCCGTTTCCATCACAGGTGACGCCCAGCGTTTCCACGGGTGTCAGGGACTGCGTTTTCCATAAAAGTCCTGAGCCTGGTGGCTTACAGGGATTCATGTGCTCCTCCTCTGGGAACTTTTCAATCAGACCTCCCCTCTGGACAGTGAGGGCGCCCCTTCAGGTTTCCCGAGTCCTGGCCCCACAGCTTTGTGCTTCCTTGTTCTGGGAAGGACATGCGTTTAGGCTCCGGGCCAGGAAGCACTCGCTTCCCCAGAGCTCCGGTTCCTTTAGGGAAATCTCACCCGTTCCTGCATGTCGGCAGCGCCCCGGCTGCGGCGTCGGGTGCTGTCCCTGGGAGGCATCTGGGCAGCGTGTGCGGGCCGCTGGTTGTGAGCAGGCGTGTCAGCCTGCTCTTGGGAAGGGCCTGGCGACTGTCCTGAGCAGCAGGGAGGCTCAGGCGGACTGTGCGGGAGGCAGAAAGGACGCGTGTGCAGGGACAGTGAACAAACAGGTGACCCTGACAGGAGGGCTCCGCATGCTGGCCTCTGCTCCGGGCGCTCGGGGAATGGTGTGTGGTGCAGCCCCCGTAAAAGTATCCAGAAAGTTACCTGTGGGTGTGCCTCACCCGATCCCTGTTCTGTGCTCCTACGGTAAAAGGTTAAAAACACTTCTTCCTGTTTGTGACCTCACTGCTGGGGCGACAGCGGGGACTCCCCCCGGGGAATAAGCCTGTCCTCCTCGCAGCAGAGAAAGGGGTCACTGAAGCCCCCGCCCAGAGCCGGCTGGGGACTCAGGTGCGGAGCCTGCAGCACTCCCTAGTCCACGCCTCAGCCTCCTTACCCCTGAGCCTTTCTTCACCACAGGCCTGCTGGGACAGCAGCTGTCTGTAGATCTTTCCTCCCTAGGAGCAAAGTCCTTTGGACCAAATGGGAACCCTAAAGGAAATCCCAAATGTAATGTCACCGTTCAGACACATGTATCCTGTTTGCTTCTTAGCATTTAGCTGGTTGGCACTATCAGAGGTAGGAGGAGATGGTAGGCCCCAGTGTTCGGTGACAGGAAGTTGCCATCCATAAACTTGGTGGAGGTTCTTAGGGAAGGAGGTGAGGTTCCAGAGATGAAGGAAGAGGCCTGTGCAGCCGAGGGCAGGACTCCTCCAGCCTCTCCCTCCCCTTCTGTATGGCCGTCCTCAGGGGACATCGGAGGGCCGTCACGCACAAAGGGGACAGTCCCAGGCAGACATGCGTGTGTTTCATGACTCGGGTCCCAGGATGGTGGTAACAGATGCCTCATCAATCTTTGACTCCAGGATCGTTTTTTCTTCCTACTTTACATTGGGCTGCATGCAGCAAGCCAATAAGCATCTGGCATCTTCCCAGCTTTAGCAGGAAGCAGGAATGAAAGTTCCAAGGTTATTTGGCAGTCTCTCTATTTTTACCAGGTCTGATCTCGTCTCTTTTCCTCTGAAACTGATCTAGGACGTGAAACAGGAGCTGATTAAGCTGGTGAAGGCAGCAGGATTTTCGGCGTCCACCGCCTCTAACGGCTGGGAAGGAAGCAAGGCTACCCAGACCCTGTCCTTCCCAGAAATCGCCCTCCTGAAGGCAGTGCTGGCCGCAGGGCTCTCGGACAGTGTGGGCAAGATCCTCTGCACCAAGTCCGTGGACGTCACCGAGAAGCTGGCCTGCGTGGTGGAGACGGCCCAGGGCAAGGCGCAGGTGCACCCGTCCTCCGTGAACCGCGACCTGCAGACCTACGGCTGGCTCCTGTACCAGGAGAAGGTGCGTGCTCCTTACACCGCGGGGCGTGTGCTGGAAGTCACTCAGGACAAGATAGAGCGCCAGTAGGTGTGATACTGGGTTCTCACACCGAGCTGTTCATTTCTTAGTCACTAATGAAAGAGAACATCAAGGCTCTACGTGATCATCATCATCTTTTCTACCTGAGATAAAGACAAAAGCAGAGCTTGTTCAAGTAGCAAGGATCCAGAATTTCATACCATCCACCTTACATGTAAAACGATGGCATTCGCTGAACATTGAAACTTAATCATAACTTTATTTTTGCATTATTAATTGTTTGACAACATGAGCCTTATAAAATTGCTCGCTGATAGTTTCATTTAGTCAAGGCACACAGCTGGAGCAAAGATAGGGTTACAGTTCGATTGGAAAACAGTACAATGAGTAATAACACAAGAATAACCCCTGTGGTTCTCCTCACAACTGTAGACCTACTTTGCCTGCCCTGTATACCTTACAGGTAATGGTTACAATGTCTCTAAGGGCTGAATGCACAGGTGGTGATGACGGTGACTATACACTTGGCAGGTTATGCTCATGTCTAGTGTGCACATGAGTTTTATAAAACTTACACCTGAACACGTGTCCCACGTGGCAGAAAGGGCTCATGGGAAGCAGATGCATAGATTCCTGGCTGAGCTGTGACGCCTCCCTTCCTCCTGGCAGGTCAGGTATGCCCGCGTGTACCTGAGGGAGACCACGCTGATCAGCCCCTTCCCGGTGCTGTTGTTCGGGGGGGACATCGAGGTCCAGCACCGCGAGCGGCTCCTCTCTGTGGACGGCTGGATCTACTTCCAGGTACACCCCGCAACACGCTGGTCACCCGGTCCTACTTCTGGGCCGTTGAGGTGGACTTCTTTTTAAGTTTGGCATTTGCATCTTTCCCCTATGATTTGACTTAGCTTATTTTATCCTGTCTGTATGGCTTTAAATCTGTGACTTTTGAAAATCCGGGTCCGTTGCTGTCAGACTGCGCGATCATCAGTGACGATGACAGTGCCGGGCTGTGCGCGTCACTGGTTCCTTTACGTGGGAGCCAGGGAGCACCTCCTGCCTTTGCAGTCCCCTTCCAAGGACCGAGGGCCGCACCGGAGCTCCGGGAGCAGCTCAGCCGGGGAAGGGTGTGCAGTGTTCACCGAGGCCGAGGCGCTGGGGATGTCCTGCCAAGGGACCATGCTGACCGCGGCGCAGCGGTGGGCTCACCGACATCGCTGAATAGTGCCCTCAACAGGGAGTGAACCTTGATGGTTTGCAAACTGCCTCACTCAGTAAAGCTGTCTTTTTAAAAATTCTCGTCAAGTTTATGGATACTTCACAAGGAAACAGAAGTCTGCATAGTTTAGCCACAGGAAGTGGTTTGCCTGTGTTTTCCCATAATGCTCTATGTTAAAATCAGGATGTGCTGAGCAGAGCGGAAGGTATACGCAATTATCTTGATTTATGTAAACACATTCACTTTCCTGGGATTAATTCTGTCCAATTTATCACTTCCTCTCAACAGGCCCCTGTGAAGATAGCAGTCATTTTCAAGCAGCTAAGAGTTCTCATTGATTCCGTTCTAAGAAAAAAGCTGGAGAATCCTAAGCTGTCCCTTGAAAGTAAGTGTTTGATTTAACGTAGGCAGAAAACAGTGTACTTTTAAGTAAGAACGCGCACGGAGTGGCACGCTGAAGTCTTACATTCCAGGTGATATAAACTTGTTCGATAAAATTTATTTAATGCTGAATTCATCTGACTTATAAGCAGTTGTTCAAACCTACTTATTCTCTGTGTTAACCATTCCCCTTGTATCAAGTGAGCTGTTTTTTATGCCTCTGATCCTCTAGAACCTCTCCCCATGAACCTCACTAGCAGGTCCTGGGCCCCCTTACAGAATTCCCACTGCAGCCCCAGCGCCTTGTATTGAAGCCCCCAGTATAATAGAGTTTCATCTGATCACTTAGCTGTCTGGAGAGTGGTTGGAGTCTTCGAAATCACATCAGAGCAGCTGCTAGGAAAGCAGCTGGTAACAAAGCCTCCTGAGCAAATAACGGGGCCGCCATTGTCTGTCTCCTTCGCTGGAATGTGGGTCCTCAGGTGGCGAGTCTGTCACGTCCCATTGACACCTCTGTGGGGCTTCCCTGTGAACGTGCTGTGTGCTGGGACAAACATGGAGACACGGCCGCCCTCCGGCTCCTCCTCACGGGAGCTTCCTCACTGAGCCGGGGAACAGCCAGCGGCCGCCTGATCTTGGGGAATCTGTCCGTGCATAGTTCCTCAGGAAGGATTGCAGCGCCTCGCCTCCTCTCCTCCGGCTCAGCCTCCTCTGCCAGGCAGAAGCACAGCAATCAGCAAAGCAGGGCTGTGGGCGACAGAGGACATGGGTGTCTGTATGTTACAGTGAATCTTGCTGGTGTTGGTTTTTGTTTTAATGTAAAGGCATTTTTAACAGGGACATCTGTGGGTTACCTGTGACTTCATTGGAAAACTCCCCAGTGAATTTGCTCTTGGTTTTTTTCTCCCACTCAGATGACAAGATCCTACAGATCATTACGGAATTGATAAAAACAGAGAATAATTGAAACTGAAGTTGATGGTGAGCTGCTTTAAACGTCAGGTGAAGACCCAGTCGTGAAGTGATGTGGACATGGACCGTCCAGTGAGGTTCAGGACGTAGACCTCGGTGCTCGCCATGTCAGAGGTGGCGGGAGAAGCACAGTCTTTACACGCGTAATTTTCTAGTTCCTTTTTCATGACCGTTCTTCCCGGTATGTGCCATGACATTTACAATAAACCCTTTGGTGCCAGCCTGTCTCCACACCATGTGTGCCTTTCGGGCAGGGCGTGTCTGCAGTGTGCGCCCCAGTGATGACATGCCTGGGTCCCCACGCATCCTCCCTCCGTCACTGCCATCTGGAGCGTTTAGACTCTGACCCTGCAGAGAAAACGAGCTCCACGCCAGCTGGCAGTAAATCCCGTAAGGAACACCGGGAGGAGTGGGTGTTTAAGATTGGACACTCAAAATAAAGCTCAAGAAAGGCACTGTTCATGCACACCAGCGGGCCCAGAGCCCAGCACCAAACTCGGAAGTAGTGATGCTGCTGGGGCAGATGGTGCTGCTGGGACTGCCTCTTGCACACCCCCTACTGGTCATCCGATGACTAGGAGTCAGGAGTCGCACTGGAGACCTCTTTGTGTACAGATGATACCCAACCACTGAGCCACACGCCAGGCCCAGGGGTTTTCACACATCTGCCCAAGCTGGCCTCCGCTGGGGGCACTGCTGCTGCTCTTACCAAACAGGCCTTCCCCCTGACCACGCTCCCCGTTCTGAAGCACATCACCCCTTTAAAGCCGAAGACAGCCCAGGACTCCATCAGCGTGGGCCCTCTGGACCTCCTGCTTCCTGTCTTCCCCGAAGACCACGTGCTGCTCGGGACACTCTGACGTGCAGGGGCACAGTGTGGCCCACAGGCACTCGGTAAGGCCTGCTGGATGAACACAGCGGGAGAGGAGGAAGCTGCTGGAGGAAGGTCACGACAGACCGACCATTGGGCTAGTGAGCAACTGGCCTCTGGGAGCAGTTTGAACGAAGGGTGCTGAGGAGGGACACTCAGGTCCCACAGCCATCACACACTCAGCGATTCGCTGGAGGATGAGAGAGAGTCTGCCACAGGACCACGAGGCAGAAGCCGGAGCGGGGAGCTGAGGAACCTCCAGGGGCTCCTGCACACGCAGTGTCTGCCCGGGAAGCCACCTCAGGCTCAAAGACAAAGCCGTAGCTCTGGGAATTCGACTCCCAGAGGAAAGGAGGCGTTCAGCGCCCCGAGCAAGCAGAAGAGGCGCCTGAAAACTAGGGGCGCCTCCAGAGCAAATCCTCGCTCCCGCCCAGGGCTCCCCCCCCCCCCCTCCCCCCCCCCACAGCAGGCCTTCAGAGCCGGCGCTGAGGCCTCTGGTTGCCTCCCTGCAGTCACAGCCTGACTCGTGGGGAGTGAATAGAAACGCAAAGGTGGGTACCAGGTAGCGTGCCAGTTGCAGACGTGATTAAGAAACAACAGCTCACCGGGACTGGTTTGGCTCAGTGGATAGAGCGTCGGCCTTCAGACTGAAGGGTCCTGGGTTCCATTCCGGTCAAGGGCGTGTACCTTGGTTGCGGGCACATCCCCAGTCGGGTGTGTGTAAGAGACAGCTGGTCGATGTTTCTCATCAACGTTTCTAACTCTCTATCCCTCTCAATTCCTCTCTGTGTAAAATCAATTTTAAAAAAAAGAAAAGAAAAGAAACAACAGCTTGCTGGACTGGTTTGGTTCAGTGGATAGAGCGTCGGCCTGCAGACTGAGGGGTCCCGGGTTCGATTCCGGTCAGGGGCATGTGCCTTGATTGTGGGGACATCCCCGATGGGGGGTATGCAGGAGGCACTGATCGATGATTCTCATCGATGTTTCTAACTATCCCTCTCTCTTCCTCTCTGTGAAAAATCAATAAAATATATTTTAAAAAAGAAAAGAAAGAAACAACAGCTTGAAAATAGGCGTTTTAGGATGGCAAGACCCTCGCTCATTTGCAGACAAAAGAAACAGCCAGCAGAGAGTGAGGACCATGTTAGCGCAGACCCTAACCCTGACCCCACCAAGGATCGCAGAATATAGGAACCAGCCTGGAAAGGCTTTCCCGGCCACACTGAGTGCCGTGGTGAGGCAGCACCTAACGTGGAGAGTGGGTGCTTTTTGCATTCATGTGGCCATGGGCTCCCAGGATGAAAGAGACCGTCCCATTGAAATGGTTGACTAAACATGCTTACCTAGGCAAATGGGGCCAGAACAGAGACCATGGACCAGGCAGAGAAGAGGCTGAGGGACTAGTTAGGGTCTAACACCAAAATCATGTATGTTGCTGTATGTTCTTTGCTTCCCCTCCCCTCACTATTCTCTGTGATTTGGCTTTCACAGTCTGTTGATCTGTCTTGGCATTCACTAATGCTGTCTTCTGCTATAACCATGTTGCTGTTGAAGCCATCCAGTGAGTGCTGTTTTCAGATGTTTTCAATGACATGCTCATTTGATTATTTTTTATAGATTTCTATTCTCTAGTGCAATTCTTCTCTTTTTGTCCATTTTACCCACCTTACCCTGTATTTTAACATACTATTATTTTTTTTTAATATATGTCATTGATTTTTTACAGAGAGGAAGGGAGAGGGATACAGAGTTAGAAACATTGATTGGCTGCATCCTGCACACCCTCCTGGATATATGCCTGCAAACAAGGCACATGCCCCTGACCGGAATCGAAACTGGGACCCTTCAGTCCGAAGGCCAACGCTCTATCCACTGAGCCAAACCGGTGAGAACTACTTACAATTATTTTAAAGTCCTCGTCTGCTAACCAATAACTTGACACATCAACAAACTGAGGGACACACAGTCTTCCCTAAAGGAGACATCTCTCTGCTTGCCCAGAGCAGAACTGCAGCAGCAGCGCACCCACCTGAGCACGTCACTTGCCTGTCGAACCCTCAGGACTACCTCACAGGACACTTACCCCGTGTCTCTAACAGCGAGGAAAGCAGGAATGTAGTCAGAGAACCGCTCAAGCTTATGGGTGCTCTGAAGCCTGGGTTCCAACCCCAGGAGTCTGGCTCCAGAGCTGAGGGCCCTGTGATCACACGACACCACCTGTGCCAGGCAGACCACTCGGGTGTGGGCGCCTGAGAGGAAGCCGTGTGTGGAGGGGGCGGGAGGAGCAGTGTCTTGTGTCTGCTGAACCCCTGATGAACCTGGCAAAGCAGCAGGTAGGCAGGTAACAAAGAGATGGCCTTTCCCAGGTGTGGATTCCAGTGGACATGTAGACATGGAAGTCAAATGTCTGGCTTTAAAAAAGGGCTGAAAATTCCTGCCTTTTGTTTTACTAATACCAGCAAAACTAGTCTGACTTCAAGTACCTTAAATATTTCTGGATTTAGGCACTTATATACATCAATAGAAAATAGTCTTAAAGAAATAGATATTTTTGTGGCAATCAAACCCGAGTTTAAGGATCATTTGAGGTGCTAACAAAGTTGTCCACATTTAGGTAGCAACCTACTTGTTTTGTTTGATAAAACAGGTGATGTCAGCCAGGGCCTTCCTGCTTCACGCCCAGTGGGTGCCTTCTGCTGAAACGGAAGTGCCAAACTGGAAAAGAACAAAAATCAAGGCAACTTTGGTTCCGTGATATTAATTCCCTGGCAGGTTTCATAGCCCGCACTTGACGTGAAGCAGGGCCCGGGCTAAGCAGCTTTCACTAGAGAAGCCTGCGTTTAATGAGGTTTGACATTTTTTAAGTGTTTTAGGTTTACCTACTGCCTTTAAGGTGCATTGGGCTCAGGTCCCAGAGAGATTAGAAAACAGGAATTAATTTTAAAGACCTTTCATAGAGCAAATAAAAAGCCTTAACTTGGGCTGCGTTGTTCATACCACAAGTACTGCACCCAGATGGCCTCCAGCCTTGCCCCCTCCGCCCCATTTCCCGCTGGGCAACCACAGGGACCTTTAAAAACGAAGGACAGATCAGCTCTCCCCTGGGCCTGGCTCCGTGGCTTCGGGAAAGGCCGTTTACTGTAGCAGACAAGGCTGTGCCATCCGGGGTTTCAGGACTTGCACAGTGATCATGGAACAGATCCCGTTCTGCCCTCTACTGCCTGCAGGCCCTTGGGCAAATTCCTTGTCCTCTCTAAGCCTCAGTTTTCTCTTCTGTAAAATGGGGACAATACAGAATCTATCTCATAGCATAGTTTGGAGATTCAATGAGTCCAATGTTCATACAGAACATAGCTGTAATGGGCACACAGTAAGCTGTATGAGGATTAGCTATTATCCCCCTACTTCCTTCCCCTCCCCTCCCAAGGCCCGGGTTCAGGCAGGCTGCAGACCAATGCTTCCAGGCCCTCCCACATCCCCTTCCTCTCCCAGAATACTCCACCCAAATCCCCCTCCTCCTCTCCATCCCACCCTCTGTGTTATTGCCAGCGGTTCTATCAGGCTCTGAGGGCACTGGGCGGGGCTGCTGCAATTACATTTGAATGTCAGCTAAACAGCAGACTCTGGGTGTAAGTAGGCCTAGGCCCAGGCCGTATTTGAACTTCAGAAAAACGCAATTTTAGTACATGTGCCATGCAGTATTTAAGACATACTAAACGTCCTCACTCACTCACTCGAGTTAACAGGTGTCTGTATTTTATGTCAACCCTACATCCGGGAGGTCCACTCACAATCCTCACGCCCTTTAATCACTGAGAGCACATGGCGAGCGGTCTGCCTCCCCAGGGCTGGCCGCTCTGAGGGCAGGCCCATGCGGCCTTGCTGGCCGTTGGGACCCGGCCCCCCGGGTGGCCATCTTTTTGCTGCTGAAAGGTCTTACCTTCAGTTTGTGAAAAGGAAACATCTGTGAAGCACAGCGAAGCAAAGAGCAGTATCACCAGCCCCTCTGTCCTCGAAGACAGCTCCTCCAGCCAGAGCTGGCACCCCCAGGGGAGAGAGCAAGGCTTTCCCCACAAGGCCCCCAGCCTCACCCACGTGGCGACAAGGATGGCACGCTGTGCTGTGCGGACTCTCGCTCCTGCTCCCCGGCTTAACCGTGCCCACCCCCCAAGGACAGCGTTAGTGACCCTCCCACCCCCATTTCACATTCCCGAGGACTGCCTCACACCCATGAGCAGCACTGGTCTCGGGCAGTACTGACACCTGCACTGAACAGGGAGCCTCACCCTGAAGGCCCCGTGGGGGACTGCGTTCTTCCCACTGTCCCCTTGGCCGTCCCCGATGGGAAGTCAGAATCCCGGGCTCTCCTCAGCAGACCTCTCCTCACAGGTGTAAGGGTGCCTCCCTCCAAGCTTCCCACAACAGCCTGAGGAGGAGGGAGCCCAGGCCGCTGTTTGGAAATACGGGTGATCCTTAGCTCCTCTCTCAGGTTACAACCCACACTCAGTCAGAACCCACTGGTCCTGTATCTTTCACTGCGTCTCCAGAAGATACCCCCTCAAGCCCAGTACGTTGGGGGGCAGATTTACACTTTGATTACTGCAGCTGGCAGCTTTTTCTGGGAGGGCTGAGGAGGACTGCGGGAGAGGTGAGGAAGGCCCCGCGGCTCCTGGGGTGGGCCTGCCTGGGACCCGCCGGTAAGGCTCCCAGAGGCTATTGGCCGCCAAGCCCGTCTCCCAAAGGGTCCAGTTTCTCCCAGGCCGGGAAGCTGCGGGCCAAGCCCGCAGGGCCCAGGGAACCGGGGGATCAGTGGTCCCGGACGCCCTGGCCCTGGCCCCACCCCTGCAGCTCCGCGCCCCGGCGGCTCCGCGCCCCGGCAGGGCGGGTCGCTTCCTCCGAGGAAGCAGGAGGAGCCGGCAAAGGCCAGCGGGAGGAGAGGGTCGGTGAAGGGGATGCCGCCCGCGGCCATGCTGTTCCCCAGCCGCTGCGCCCCGGGCGCGGGGGCAACAGTGCGGAGACCGCTGCCCGAGGCTGCACCGGCCGCCAGACCACAGCCGGCGCCGCGGGGACCAGGCTGCGCGGTCCCGCCTTCACCGAACCCGCGCGGCGGGTGGGACTGCGGCCCCTGCTCCCCGGGTCCTGCCCCCGCGGCCCCTGCTCCCCGGTTCCAGCAGAAACTCCGCCGGCGGCCTCTGGCCGCTCCCGGGTGCGGGGCTGCGGGCGCACCGGCGAGGACCAGACCCGGGCCCGGGGGCGGCGCCAGGACCACCCCCCCTGGAGCCGCTCAGCGGGCGCCGCGCTCACCTGGCTCCGCTCCGCCCGCGCCTCCGCCCGGACCCCGCCGGTCGCCCGGGGAACGCGGGACGCGGGCGGGTGCGCGGGCGGCTCCTCCTCCCGGGCTCCGGCGCCGGCGGGCGTTTAGCCGGGAAAGCCGCTGCGGCCGCGGCTGGCCAGAGGGCGGCGGGGGCGGGGCGGAGGCGGGTGCAGGGGGCGCCGCCGTACTTAGGGCCCCGCCGCGCGGCCGGGGCTCCTGCACCCTCCGCCGCCTCCCGCTCCAGAGCCGCGGGCCGGCCCGGCATGGGGACCCCGTGCCCCGCCAGCCCCGCCGCCGGGCCGGGGAGAGCGCACCGGGCCCGGCTGCCGGGCGCCCCGGTGAAGAAGCCCGGCCGCCCGCGCCTCCGGAGGAAGCAGCCGCTGCGCCCGCGCTCACCGCCCGGCGGCTCGGGCGGCTCCGGCTCCGAGGGCGCGGGCAGCCCCGGGGCGCGAAGCCCGGCCCCGCAGCCGGCGCAGCTGGACCTGCGGACCTTCCGCGACTACGGGCAGAGCTGCTACGCCTTCCGCCGGGCGCGCGAGGGCCTCTTCCACGCGCGGGAGGCGCTGGCGCGGCAGCCGCAGGTGAGCGCCCTTCTCCTCCTCCCCCTCCTCCGCGGGCCCGGGCCCGGCCCTGCCCCCGGCCCCAGCCCTGCCCCCGGCCCGGGCCCTGCCCCCGGCCCCGGCCCTGCCCCCGGGCCCTGCCCCCGGCCCCGGCCCTGCCCCCGGGCCCTGCCCCCGGCCCCGGCCCTGCCCCCGGGCCCTGCCCCCGGCCCCCGGCCCCCCCCCGGCCTTGCCCCCCCGGCCCCTCCGGCCCCAGCCCTGCCCCCGGCCCCCGGCCCGGCCCTGCCCCCGGCCCCCGGCCCCCGGCCCCCAGCCCTGCCCCGAGCCCCGGCCCTGCCCCGGGCCCCGGCCCCCCCCCCGCCCCCGGCCCCCCCCCAGGCCCCCAGCCCGGGCCCTGACCCCCCTTCGGCCCCCGGCCCCCCCGGCCTTGCCCCCCGGCCCCTCCGGCCCCAGCCCTGCCCCCTGCCCCCGGCCCTGCCCCGGCCCCCGGCCCTGCCCCGGCCCCCGGCCCTGCCCCCGGCCCCCGGCCCTGCCCCGGCCCCCGGCCCTGCCCCGGCCCCCGGCCCTGCCCCCTGCCCCCGGCCCTGCCCCGGCCCCCGGCCCTGCCCCGGCCCCCGGCCCTGCCCCGGCCCCCGGCCCTGCCCCCGGCCCCCGGCCCTGCCCCGGCCCAGGGAAGCGGCCGCGGTGCTGCGGAGCGCAGGGCCGGGCCGCTTAGGGACCCGCTGGTCTCCCTCAGCCGGGCGGACGGGCGGGCGGCGCAGAGGGCAGCGGGCGCAGACCGGGCCGGTGGAGTCGGACGGCTCCCCGGGGCCGGCGAACTGTTCACCGACCCCCAACCCCGACGGAGCCGCGTCTTCGCCCGCGAGGCGGCCCCGGCCCCGGCGCCCAGCCGGCCCTTTCGCAGCGGCCCCGCCCGCGCCTCCCGTGCACTCGCCTTCGCTCGCACCTCGTCCCCCCGCCTCCTGGGGACCGA
Organism: Nyctalus aviator; assembly: GCA_036971965.1. Classification (NCBI taxonomy): domain Eukaryota; kingdom Metazoa; phylum Chordata; class Mammalia; order Chiroptera; family Vespertilionidae; genus Nyctalus; species Nyctalus aviator. The sequence continues at coordinate 101,013,020 of CM072926.1, read as the reverse complement.
GCCCCCGTTTCTCCGCTCGGCCCTGCCCGGCCCCTCTCCGCCCCGCAGGTCACCGCCGAGTCGCGCTGCCGGCTGCTCAGCTGGCTGATCCCCGTGCACCGCCGCTTCGGCCTCTCCTTCGAGTCGCTGTGCCTGGCGGTCAACACCCTGGACCGCTTCCTCGCCACCACGCCGGTGGCCGCCGACTGCTTCCAGCTGCTCGGGGTCACGTCCCTGCTCATCGCCTGCAAACAGGTACCTGCCCCGGGTCCGGGCCGCCGCTCCGGGCTCCCCGCGCGCACGGCCTCGCGCGGGCCCCCGAGCGCCGCAGACGGCTGCACACGGTGCGCCCCCGGCCCGGCCCCGCAGCGGCCCAGGCCCGCCCCTCCCGCCCGGCACCGCCCCGCCGCGGCCCTGGCCCGCCCCTCCCGCCCCTCCCGCCCCTCCCGGCCCCGCCCCCACCACCGCAGCGTGGGGCTGAGGCGTCCCGGCGGCTCGTGCACTGCAGCCCCCTTGGCGTCCTTCCGTCTCCCGCGGGCAGTGGGTTGGAGAAGGTGGGAGTCACGGCCGTCCCGCGAACGGGAGGGGGCCGGTTCCTCCGGGCGGCGGCCGGGGAGGCGCGGGCCGGGGGCGCGGCGGGGCTGAGCGGCCTGTGCTGCAGGTGGAGGTGCACCCGCCGCGCGTGGAGCAGCTGCTGGGCCTGTGCGGCGGCGCCTTCTCGCGGCAGCAGCTCTGCAACCTGGAGCGCATCGTGCTGCACCGGCTGGGCTTCAGCCTGGGCGCGCCCACGCTCAGCTTCTTCCTGGAGCACTTCACGCACGCGCGCGTGGACGCCGGGCTGGCCGCGGCCCCCCGGGCGCTGCAGGCGCAGGCGCTGGCGCGCGCTGTGGCCGAGCTCAGCCTGGCCGACTACGCCTTCAGCCGCTACGCGCCCTCCCTGCTGGCCATCTGCTGCCTGGCGCTGGCCGACCAGCTGCTGGGGCTGCCGCAACCCATGGACCTGAGCCTGGGCGGCCACCCCGAGCCCGAGCTGCAGGACTGCCTGGCCCAGCTGCGCCTCCTGGTGGCCATCAACGGCGCGCCCCTGGCCCACGTGCTGCGCCTGCAGACGGGCGACCCGGGCGGCCTGTCCGCCGAGGGTCCCAGCTGGGAGTGAGGGCGCCCTGGCCCAGGGGTCCGGTGGCATTGGCCCCGAAGCGGCGGCTGGAAGCTGAGGGTCGTCATGGTTGTGTGGTTGTGTATTTATTTTACTGAGCGCCCGGGAGAGCGCCTCTCCCCAATAAACAGGCTGTCTGGCCGACTGCTCTGTCCGGTTTGTCTGAACGTCCCTCTGGCACAGGCTGGTCCCCGGGGATGGCGAAGCCTGGGCACCAGGAGCAGTCGCGGGCCCTCCCCTCAGCTCCATCCCTGGCACCTGTCAGAGCCCAGGCCAGCCTGGCTGGAGTGCCGCCGGTGCCTGGTCCTGGCCAGGGCTCACACCTGGCTTGCAGTCCCTTGTGAGGCACCCCTAGCTGTTTCTCTCACATCGATGTCCCTCCCTCCCTCCCTCCCGCTCTCCAAAATCAGTAAGAACCCCACCAGGTCCCAGAGGTCCAGGTGGCTGGTTCCGTTACAAGGTGAGTCAGTCACTTGTAGGCAGGGATCCTGTGACCCCCCTCTCCTGTCCCAGAGGAGGATGGCTCACCCCACAGGTGCGGAGGGTGTGGGGTACGGCGGCCGGGAACCTGCAGCCGCCCCGCTGCCTAGGGGGAGAGGGTGCCCGGCCGGGAAGCCTTGGGACTGGCAGGCCCCGCACGGAGGGAGCGCTCCCGCCTGCACAGGGGCTGGCAGACGAGCTCTGCAGGGTAGGGATGGCCACCACAGCCCAGCCTGCCACCTGCGAGCCCCCGGGCCCAGCCCCGCTTCTCACACCTGCTACACGGGAGCCCAGGGCGCCGGGCATCGTGGTAACCATGGCTACCATGGATGCTTAGGGTCAGGCAGTGTGCTCAGCGTGCCCCAGTTCTGCCCAATCCTAGGCGGACGGACCCTGGCAGTGGAGCAGGGGAGGAGGAGGAGGCAGGTGCTCGGCATCCAGGCCCCTCGGCCACCTGCTCAGCTCCCACCACTGGCCTCTGCCAGGGGCGTGGCCGCACTCCTCTCTAACCGGCTGTCGAGAGCCACCTGAGATGGCCGCGAGGCAGTTAGTGTAAAGCACCAATTAAACAACTGGGGCCCTCGCCGGTGTGGATAGAGCGTCAGCCCGCAGGGTCCTGGGTTCGATTTTGGCCAATGGCACATGCCTGGGTTGCGGGTTGGATCCCCAGTAAGGGGCGTACAGGAGGCAACCAATGAATGATTCATCATTGATGTTTCTATCCTCCCTCTCTGAAACCAATAAAGAAATATATCTTTAAAAAATAAGTGGGGGCTGAGGTCCGTTGGCTGGGTGACCTTCAGCAAGCCTCATCGCTGGGCCTAAGTATCTCCTGTGAAAAGGGGAACAGAGCACTTATCTGCAGGCGGAGGCCTGCGTTTAATGTCCCCGGCGGGGGCCCAGCACGCAGCACGCCTCCGAGGAGGCCGGCGGCAGCCTGCACCGTGGACGGAGGGCATCACGGGGAGAAACTTGGAGACAAACGGAGACAAAGCAGGTGCAGGAAAACGTTCCCACCCGGAGGCGAACACACTGCTGTTCATGATGCTGTTTACTCAGACTTCCTGTCTGGTTGAAGAAGACATTCTGTTCATTAGAGGAAGTCTAAAGGCGTGATCAATATGCCCAGATAAAATGCAAACAAACTCAAAGCAAAGCAGAGTGAGTCTCCCTACACCTCTCTTCACTAGCCCCTCCCCCAAGCTCTCCCCAGACAGGCCCCTCACTCTAGCCCTCAGCACCCCCTCCTCCTGAGGAGGCCGTTCCCCAATCGGCAGGGTGGTCTCCTTGGCTGGGGAAGGGGATGGGATCCCGCGCTGACGGGAGAGGCTGGTCTGTGACCATAAGAAGCAGGTGGATAAGATCCTCTCCAAATTCCAGAGTGCCCGCCTCAGCCAGGCGGAGGCAGGCGGTGGGAACAGGCTCTTCGCGTGATGTGTGGAGATCTGTCTCACCAGCTTGCTCCACGCAGGGGTGTGTGATCACCTCTTCCAGGTCCTGTGCCACAGGCTTCCTTAGAGCCAGACCTCAGTGATCACGGACCATCAGGGACCCGAGGACCACTGGTTGGCGACCGCTGCTCTAGGAGAGGGGTCAGCACACCGCGGCTCAGGAGCCACAGGCGGCTCTTCGGCCCCTTGAGTTTTCAGCAAAGGCCAGCTGAGGAGTACCCTAATTAAGTTAATAACCGTGTTTCCCCGAAAAGAAGACATCCTCCGAAAATAAGGCCTAGCGCATGGAAAGATAAGACATCCCCTGAAAATAAGACCTAGCGCAACTTTGGGAGAAAAAATTAATATAAGACACTGTCTTGCTGAAACCGGTTTGGCTCAATGGATAGAGTGTCGGCTTGGGGACTGAAAGGTCCCGGGTTCGATTCCGGTCAAGGGCATGTACCTTGGTTGCGGGCATATCCCCAGTGGCCGGTGTGCAAGAGGCAGCTGATCGATGACTCTCTCTCATCGATGTTTCTAACTCTATCTCCCTTCCTCTCTGTACAAAATCAATAAAATATATATATATATATATATATTTTTAAAGACTATCTTATTTTCAGGGAAACAAGGTAGTTTGTTTAAAAAATGTGGCTCTCAAAAGAAATTTCAATCCTTGTACTGTTGTTACTTGGCTCTGTTGACTAATGAGTTTGCCACCTCTGCTCTAGGATACAGTTCATGTACAACGCCCGTGTTTTTCTGCCCCAATGTGGAACTCACAGATGGAAAATAAGCCTGTTTTGGAAAGTCGGTGATGGCCTCCATGCTTAGAGATCACCCTGAAACCTAACTGAGAGCTCCCCTACTTTACAGACGTGGGAGTTGGAGTGAAGAGGGGAGTAGGGATGGGCTGGCCAGTGGCTGGCTGCTCAGGAGACCGAGCCTGGGCCAGACCCTGGGAGGCTGAGGTGCAGCCCAAAGGTTCCTAAGGCAACAACATCAATTCATCCAGCCGAGCACCAGTCACGTGACACGGTCACAGCAACACGCCTGAAGTCAGCCTGTTTTCCCTGAACAACTGGGCTGCATGCACCCGGTGGAGCCGGTTCTGATCCCCGTTACTCCCCATCCCTCCCGGGGTCCTGTGTTATCTCCATCACCGCTAGCGGGTCCTGTTATTACTCCCCATCCCCCGGGGTCCTGTTTATTAACCCAGGTAACAGGTGCAAACAGAGGACAGTTCACTGTGCCCGCCAGCACGGCCACGGTGACCCTGCGTGGGGCGGTGAAGGACTGAGAAGACAGGCGAGAGAAGTCAGCTGCGTCTGGGTGGGCGCTGCCCTCTGTGATGGAGAGGACTGTGAGCTGTTTGTTTCACGGCCAAACTCCATGTGGCAAGGGAAGGCCCTGGTCCAACCTTCTCACGGGTTTCGATCCCACTCAACTGCATGCACCTGAGCCCTATCAAGCCCACGGCGCTCAGGCACGTGGAGCCACGTCCGGCCAGGTTCAAGCTCACAACCACAGCTGCTGGCTCTCCTGGCGCTGGAGGCTCTCCCTCCAGGCTGGGACGTGCCCGTGGCCCTGAGAGGACGGTGCCCTCAGGTCAGCCCCAGGCTGGAACCTGTCCAGACGCTGTGGCCGCGCCCCACAGCTCACCTGCGCCCCACAGCTCACCGTCCAGACCCCCAGGTGTCAGACACACACACAGGTGCCAACAGGAGGCCCCACCCCGGACCTGGGGGTGCGCCTGGGGGCGGCTGCCATGATGGGAGTTCCCCGGGATTCCCTCTCCCACAGAAAGGGGGGTAGGGGGGTGGGCAGGCTGCCCTGGCGCGGGGGGGCGGGGGATGGAGGAGATAGAGGGCCAGGTGGGGCGGGGAGGGGGATGGAGGGGGACCGGGTGGAGGGGGCGGAGGATGGAGGGGGGTGGAGGGCCAGGTGGGGCGGGGGGGATGGAGGGGGACTGGGTGGAGGGGGCGGAGGATGGAGGGGGGTGGAGGGCCAGGTGGGGCGGGGGGATGGAGGGGGGCCGGCTGGAGGGGGCGGGGGACGGAGGGGGGTGGAGGGCCAGGTGGGGCGGGGGGGGGATGGAGGGGGGCCGGGTGGAGGGGGCGGAGGATGGAGGAGATAGAGGGCCAGGTGGGGCGGGGGGGGGGGATGGAGGGGGGATGGAGGGAAAGGGGGGCCGGGCGGGGCGGGAAGAAAAGGGCAGAGAGGCCCCGCGGTTCCTCCCGCCGCCGCGCGGGAACCCGGCCCTGGCGCTCGGTTTGGCGCGGCCCCGAGGCGGCGGCGCCGACACCCGCCAAAGGCCGCCCGGGAGCCGCCAGCGCTCAGCGCCTCCTGCGCCCGCCGGTCCTCCCCGTCCCCCATCCCCCTCTCCCCGCTCCCCTCCCCCTTACCCCTCATCTCCTCCCCCCGCACCTCAGTCCCCGGTCCGCCGCCGCGGGCCCCGCAGAGCCGCCGGCGGAGCGCGGGGTGCGGGGTGCGGCCGGGCCGGCGGGGACCAGGGCGGAGGCCGCGGCGGGATGCAGGCGCGCGGGGGCGCCGCGGCGGGACGCCGGGCCTTCGGCAGCCTCTGCCCCAACCGGATGCCGGAGCTGCGCGGCCCGGCCCCCGGCAAGCCCGGGCGGCTGGAGGGCAAGGTGGGGGTCCCCGGCCCCGCGGCTGGAGGGGAAGGTGTGCCGGCGGGAGGGGGTCCCCGGCGGCTGGAGGGGAAGATGGGGGGGTCCCCGGCGGCTGGAGGGAAGGGGGCCCGCGCTCACCGCCTCTGCCCGCCCAGCTCGCTCCCCCGCGGAGGGTCGCCCCCGGCGGCGGCGGCAGGGACCCGGGGTCCGAGTGCGGGGACGCCCTGGGCGCCGAGCCCGCGGCGCTGCCAGGTGAGCCTCGGGGAGGGGCGCGGCCGGGAGGAGGGGCTCCTGGGCCGGAGCGGGGCTCACGGTCCGTCCCCGCAGCCTTCGCCACCATCGACCTGCAGGACCTGGCCGACTGCTCGCTGCTCGCGCCCCTCGCGCCGCCCGCCGGGGACCGGGCCGCCCCGCAGGTACCCCCTCCGGCCCGTCCTCCGCGCCCTCCGCGCCCCCCGTGTCCCCCGCGCCCGCCGCAGGCTCTCCCACCTGACTCCCCCCGGGCATGGCTCCTGCTCCAGACCGGCCTCCGGGCCTTCCGGCCTCCCCCATCCTCCCCTGGAGCTTCCACAGAGGAAGGGGTGACGGCTCCCCAGGGACAGGGACAGGGACAGGACCCGGCGGGGAGGGGAGCGCACTGGCTCCACTGGCTCGCTCGGCTTCTGACATGGCTCCGGCTCCGGTTCCGCGGTCCCCTCCGACCTCCCACTCACCACTCTCACCCGGGCATCTGAGGGGCCGGAGGGCGGGAGCTCTGGTGGAGACGGGAGGGGGTTTGCCTCAGGAGGAAGCGGAGTGGGGGACAGAAGACCCGGCAGGAGGCCCATTTGCAGCGGGCGCTTCTGAAACGTTTCCTCCCCACATAGGCTGATGCTTCCCTCTCGGGACAAAGAGGCGTTTGCCTGTTTGTTTATCCCCCCCCCCCAAAAAAAAACACACCATCTTCTGCTTCCACCCGCGGTGCTGCTCGCCTGGACTGGCCCTGCCCCTGCCCTGCCCTGCCCGGGTGGCCACCTGCTCCTCTGGGACGTGCAGGCCTGGCTGCACGCAGGGAGGGTGCCAGGCATGCAGGGAGGGTGCAGGCCAGCTTCCTGGCCTCGGGCTGGGCCGGCCGGCAGCAGGTCTCGCACTGGACTTCCTAGAAGACAGGACGGCCCACAACTGGAGTAGGTGGTGGGCAGAGCCTCCCAGGCCTCCTGGGAGCTCACAGCTTGGGACAGAGCCCGGGGCCTCGGGTAGTTGGCCACGGCAAGCAGAGGTTGTCCAGGCAGAAGGTGGGCAGGGCTGGCCCTGCGGAGGCCGGTCCTTTTGCTCCTTTAGACCCAGATGTTCAGACAAGGAGGGACTCTGGCTCATTTCCTCGGACCCATAGCTGCACACGCCCCCATCCAAGGGTTTGCTTTGCCTACAGGAACCGGGCAGGCCCCCCTGGACCTGTGCTTACCTCTGGGACTTCACGTTTGAGGGCATGTCCTGCGTCTGTGTGTGTGTGTGTGTGTGGTGCTGTTGTACTTGGAGAAATGACAGGTTTTTGTCTGATTGGGGAGCTAAGATTCAGAATCTGAGAGCAGAGCCCACACCTCCGGCCCAAGAGGCCAGCACTCTCCAGGGGAGACAGAGGGGACACAAGGGGCAGACCAGGGAAGGCCCCCTCGGAGCCCGCTGGCCGGTCCAGGCTCCCACACATCCCCATCCCTCTGTCTGGGGGAGGCGGATGGACTGACAGGTGCTGGGGGCGCTGGAGGTCTGCAAGCTCCCCGCCCCCACAGGGCTCCTTGGCCTGCCGCCCCGGCGCCGGCTGCCCTGAGAGGCGCCGAGGCTGGGGGTGCAGGGGAGGAGGACCCGGGGCGCCGGCCTCCCCCGGGAGCCCCAAGTCCACTGCGGAGCTGGCGGCGGCACTGGCTCTCAGCGCCTCCCCTGCACCGCGGAGCCGCACCCCCGGGCTCCTCCCGCCTTCCCACGTCCGCGAGGGGTTCTATCGAGTCAGGTGCTCGGGAATGAGGGGGGAGGCGCCTGGCCCCACCGGCCCGCGCCCCGCGCCCAGCACAGCCAGGGGCGCGCGGGTCCGATGCCTGAGGTGCGTCGGCTCCGGAGACTCAGTCGGACTTTCAGGAAAAGAACGCGGCTGGCTCCGCGCCACCTCTGGCCCCACGTCCCTCCCCTCCGTTATGGGCGGGACGTCTGGCTGCGACCCAGCCGCGGCGGGAAACGTGGCCTCGAGGCACAGCCCGTGGGAGCCCACAGCTGCCTGCCGGGCGCGGGCAGGAGAGGCGGCCCCACCGCGGCCCCGGGACCCAGCGCGGCCCCGGGCGGGCCCCAGGCGGGCCGGCTGAGTCCGCGCTGCGGTTCCCAGGGCTCAGGCCGCTGATTGGCTGGCGGCTGGCCAATGGGAGCGCGTCCCCAGGCGGGCCGGGTGAGTCCGTGCTGCGATTCCCCGGCGCAGGGAACGCACAGGCCGCTGATTGGATGGCGGCTGGCCAATGGGCGCGCGGGAGGGGCGGGGCGCGCGGGACCGCTGCGCGGAGAGCGGAGGCACCGGGCGGGACTCAGACCCCGCGGTGGTGCCCGGTGGCCCTCGCGGCCGTCCCCGCTCCGCCCCGCCCCCGCCCCGCTCCCCACGGCGGCGCTCGCCTGCCGGGCCCCGCGCCTCGGGTGGGGCTTCGGCTCTCAGGGGGGCGGCGAGGGCGGGCGGGATCCCGCGGAGCCGGGGGACGGCGGCGGGGCGGGCCGCGCGCCCCTGACCCCCGCCCGCCTCCCCCAGAGCCATGGCCCGCAGCCGGCGGCGGCCTGGGACCCGCAGGACTTCAGGGCGACGGTGGAGGAGCTCCTCGCAGGCAAGTGACGCCTCGGGCGGTGCGATGAGATGGGTCCCCGTCCCGTCCGGCCTCGTGCCGCACCCTGGTCCGAGGCGGTGCCCGGCGCCTGTCCCGGCGGGCCGCGGCGCACACGGGCCAGGCTCCCGGACGCCGGGGGACCCGGCCTGGCCACGGAGGAGATGCTCGCGGGTCCACAGCTCCGCTTCGGCGTGTGGGCTCGGGGGGGGGCCCTCTCCGCGGGGGGACCGGGAGGGGGAGTGACCTGGGCAGGACCCTGGCCCCGGGCCCCGTGAGGCCCGCTGGGGAGCAGACGGTGAGCACCCGCCGGGTGCCCGGTGCCAGGCGGGAGGGTGCGGGGCGCGGCGCTTCGCCCGGCGGCTCCGGTCCGGTCCGCCCAGCCCCGCTCTCCCGCAGACTCGGCCCCCTGGCTGTCGCCTCCCCCGGCCGGCGCCGACTTCCCCTTCTCTCCGGCCGACCCGCTGCCCTTCGGGCCCTGCCTCTCGCCGCCGCCGGACCCGGCCCCGCCGCCGGAGCAGTACTGGAGGGCGGTGGCCGACCAGAGCCGGCGGGCGCTGGGGGACGCGCTGGCGGAGAACAGCCAGGTAGGGCCCGCAGCCCGGGGGCCGGCTCCCGAGCGGGCCGGGGGCGGGAGGGACCCAGGCGGCTGCCAGGGCTCCCCCTCCGCTCCCAGCCCCACCGGGTGGGGACAGTCTCGCCCGCTCGGCTCCCCTCGGGCCGCGGCATCCAGGAGGCTCTGGGGGCCGGGCTGGCTTCCCGCTCAGCTCCCTGGACGTGACAGGCCTGCCCTTTGAGCCGTCACCCCCACCCCCAAACCCCCCCCCCGGCCGCTGGGCAGGGCGGAGGGAGCGCCGGGCCGGAGCGCATCGTGTTAATAAAGTCCCCGGCACTGAGCTCAGCTCCGGCCGGTGTGAGGCCCGGCCCGTACCTGCTCCCGCGGGGCCATCGGGGTCTGGCCTCGCTCACCGGCTCCTCCCGCAGCTGCACGCGGCGCTGACCCGGAAGCAGGAGGAGATCGCGGCGCTGCGGGAGCGCAACGTGCGGCTCCGGGAGCTGGCCGGCCGGACCCGGCGCCTGGCGGCGGCGCTGGACGTAAGCGGCGCGGCGGGCGGCGGGGCGGGGAGTGGCCGGTGCACCCGCTCCCCGCTCGGGCCCCGTGCCGTGCGCCCCGCGGTCCCAGCGGCCCTCCGTCTCCCGCAGAAGCTGATGGTCACGCAGCCGCCGGAGGGCGAGGCGGCCGGGCACCGCCCGCCCGGGGCCGCGGCCAAGCGGAGCCTGGAGGAGCTGCCGGGCGCCGCGGGGCCGGACTGCGCGCCCCTGGACGCCGCGGCCCTGGACGCCGCCCTGCGGGATCTGGCCGCGCGCTGCGAGGTCCTGCTGCGCGTCCCCGACCCCAAGCGCCCCCCCCTGCAGCCCGCGCCCGCCAGCCCGGCCCGCCCGGGGCCCCTGCGCGGCGCCTTCCGCGGGCTGCGCACCGCCTGCGGCCTGAGCCGCGGGGACCCGGGGGCGGGCGGCGCCTTCTGCACCCCGATCCGCAGCCACGGCACCATCCGCACCCTGTCCTTCCCCCAGGGCAGCGCCTTCACCATCCGCACGGCCGGCGGGGGCTACAAGTTCCGCTGGGTGCCCAGCTGACCCCGTTTCCCGCCTTCAGGGCCGTCCTCTAAGGAGAAGGCGCCCGGCTTTCCGAGGGAGAGGGGGCCCTCCCCCGAGGTGAGGTCCTTCCGGCGGAAGCCCTCGGAGGAGCGCAGGCCGGCCGCCGTGAGCCGGGCCCCAGGCTTGGGACGCGGCTGCCGGGATGGAAGGAGGAGCCCGGCCCCACGCGCCTGCAGGGCCCCCGAGCTGCCCCCACGTGCGGTTGTGACGCCCACCGCGTAATGGTGTGCCATATGGGAAATGTTTATGGTAATTTTACGCACAGCTTCGTCTGAACAGGAGAGCCGCGGGAAAGCTTTCAGAAGCAGAAGCTGTTGTAAGAATGCACAGCCCACATCAAAGTTCGTATTTCCGGCCAGAAACCAAGCGTGGCGTCTCTGCAGAAGCAGAACTGTGAACCCCTGGCGAGAGGGGTGCCCCGTCCCGTCCCGGAAGCTTGCTTTTCTGGGACCTTAGACGCACATACAGTGAGGCCTTCCCTGGACCTCTCTGCCGCGGGGTGGCTTCCTTTCCCTCTGTGTGAGATGATGTGTGTAGCCTGTAACCCAGTTCTTAACGTGGGGGTGCTTGTGTGGGCTCAGCCTGGGGCGCTCCCAGCTCTGTTACCCCCATCCCTGCAGAGGGGCTGCCGGCTGGGCACAGGGCTCCGGTGATGGTCTGGGCCGGGCAGAGCCAGCTCCTCCAGTTCGCCCCGCGGGCTGTCACCTGTATTTAGCCATTCAGAAGGAGAAAGTGATAAAAGAGACACGTTTCCTCGCGTTTTGTCTAACAAATCAATTAAAATACACACTGATGGCTCAGATTCTTTCCCGCTCACTATAAAGTTCACACGTCAGGACTAGAAACAAGAGTTCTTACCTCCTCCCAGGAAACACACGCAGCTTGCTATGTTCACACGGCATTAACTTTAAGGACTGGGAAGTTAAAACTTCATATGCATGTCTTCTATTTGCCTTGTGCTAGGATTTGAAAAAGGCTATTTCTTGCTGCCACTTAGATTACAGACCTATAATTGTTACGTTGGCCACTGGCCACTCTACTGCTTAAGCATCTTCCGTTTCTTGGCGGGCAGCTCTCCTGTGAACTAAAGGCACAAACGGCCACCTTTGCATTACTCAACAGCAGCTGAGTTTAAAAAATCGTCCATTCCGCAGGCACTTACTGCATGTTCCTGTAAACGTCGCTAATGCAGAGACTGAGGAGGAGACAGCGAGGAAATGCCAGGGAGTCTATAAACCTGTGAGGGAGAGGGAGCGAAGTTCTCCGCAGAGGCCGGGGCTAGCAGACCTTTGTTCCCTCCTGGTGCTGCAGCGCAGGCAAGGCCGCTCCTGGGCTGGGATGAGGGCTCCTCTCGGAGGGGCACAGCCCACCAGGGGGCGCCGCCCTAGGGCCTTGTCTAACCCAGCCACCGTCACTTTGGGGGGGGCACGAGCCTGAGGCTTCCAGCAGAGAGGGGACATGGTGGGCAGCGGGCTCTCAGGGAAGCTCCCTGACAGACGCTTGAGAAGTGACCGGAGGAAGCGAGGGAACAGTCTTCTGGTGTCTGAGGGGCCAGCATCCAGGCAGGGGTGTGTGTGTGTGTGTGTATGTGTGTGTGCGTGCGCGTGCGTGCTCTCACACAGGCAGGGAGGGTGTGCCGACTGTTTGAGAAAAGCAAGGAGGCTGGTGTGGCCAGAACTGAGTGAACGAGGGGGAAAGGAGAGCATGGGTAGAAGAGAAAGCTTTTTTTTTTTTTTTTTTTAATTGATTTGGGGAAAGAGAGAGAGAGTTGTTACTCCACCTGTTTATGCCTTCATTGGTGGAATCTTGTATGTGCCCTGGCCAGGATGGAACCCCCGTTGGCATATAGGGATGGCATTCTAACCTACTGAGCTACCGGCCAGGGCAATCAGGACTTTGCTCTGAGAGGAAAACCAATAGAGCTTTTGGCCAAGGGTTTATGTGATCTGATTTTCATTTAAACGGAGTATTCTGATTTCTTTGGGAGAATTGTAGTGGGTGGGCATGGAGAGCAAGTGGAAGCAGAGAACCCATTTGAAGACAAGGGGGTAAGCTAGGTGAGGGATAATCACCATAAGTTATGCCAAGATGATGGTGGCAGGCAGAATAGCAGACCCCCAAGGATGTCCATGCTCTGGTTCCTGATGGTTGAGTCTGGAATTCAGTGGGGAGGCTACGGCTGAGACAGCACATAGGAGTAGCTCATCTAGGAGGAGTAGCTCACCTGGGAGGAGTAGCTCACTTGGGTGGAGTAGCTCACCTGGGGAGTGAAGCCGGTGGGGAAGTCTGGGTTGGCTCTGGGCTCTGCAGTGGGATGAGGAAGAACTTTCTGTTAGGAACCCCGGTGGCTGCTGGGAAATGCTTATCCACAAGCATCTTTGCCTAAAGAGCTGCAGGATATACAAATGGTCCTTCAAGTCAGATTGATCCAATCGAACAAATAATTGCTGTTTGGAGGAGGGTGTGGCCTGGAGTTTGAAGCTGACAGGCAAACACCAGGGATCGTTTAGCTCAATGTCTCACTTGGGAGCTGAGGAAGCCAATCAGGTGCGGTGTGGGCTCTGCTTCCCGGCCGCCCATTAAGTAAAAGGAGCGCCATGCTCTCCCCTCTCACTGTCTGAGGATGTGCTGGATCACATGGGTGTCCTCTTACAGGTGCTCTTCAAACCCTGGTGTCAGTTTGAGCATTTCATGGGATCTCAGGCAAAAATAAATCACGGAAAAATTCCAACAGGAGTCTTGGAAATTGATCCAAATCAACTTCCTAAATGGCAACAGCCTACAAACAGCTGACCCAGCACATCCAATGCCTCCTGCACGCCCCCTGCTGGGGCTCGAGCCTGCAACCCAGGCATGTGCCCTGACCTCGGCACTCAACCACTGCACCGCACCAGCCAGGCTCTTGCTTTTAGTCCTCTTAACATTTCCTTGTGTTTGAAGAATGAACGCCAAACATCCTGCAGGCCAGAGGGGAGAACGGGAAGCTGGGGTTTCTGTGCTGCTTAGGAAACTAAGCAATTAGCAGAGACCAAAGACATTGCTTTGCCAGCAGCTGAACTCTGGTATTGCACAAACGGCGTAAAACTCCAAGCCCAACAACAAACAAAGGACCCACAGGTGTTGCTACTTACAGAAACTCAGCTTTAATTCTTTTGTCTCTGAGCTGAAAGCAAGACGTGTTTGTGTTTAAATTTGGAAAGTTTTGCCGAGACCCGGTCTTAGAGTAAACAGTGGGAGGTGAGTGGCTTAGCCTGAGGCATGCGTGAGGTCCTGGGGCCGGCCACGGGGGTGGGGGGAGCGGGAGCATGGGGGCAGCCGGGCGCCAAGAGCGGTGGAGGAAGGGCGGCCACGCGTTAAACGTCCTCTTACAAGGACTTGGAGGCAAATGCAAGCCGCTGCCTGACGGAAAACGGCTCTTTTGGAGAAGGAGCTTCGTGGGGTCGCAGCATAAAGAAACACGGGCACGGCGGGAGCCGGCACTGGTGTCTGTTGCTGTGTTCGCCGGGGCAAGTACAGGGTCTTCGCCTCTCATGTTCGCTGTTCTGCGCGGAGAGTGCCAGCCTCCAGGCCTCTGACGTTTGCTCACAGGTCCCGGGCGTTTAGCCTCCTGTGGACTCAGCGCTCGGAGCAGCTTGCTTTGGGCGCTGGGACACGTGTCTGTCTTCTCTCTCCGCGTGTCACTCACGTGCCCGGCTTTATACCTGTTTGACTCGCTAATTTCTGCTAAGATATCAGCACAATATTTAAGAAATAATGTAGACTTTCCTTTGGGTTAGGCCTCTTAGGCTAACAAACAAAGATTCTAAAATGTGCTTTAATGGTGAAGATTTTATTACAAAATGAAGCATTTTTTTTTTCTTGTTGCAAAGTCAATAACTGCAAACAAAAGGAGTAACAAATACCACATTGCTCTCACTTTGATGGAAACTTCCAGACATTGGGTGGTATACACACAAATATACACTGAAAAGAGCAGGGATATGCCGGGACCGGTTTGGCTCAATGAAAAGAGCAGGGATATGTCATTGTGCACACATGTTCTCCTACCTGGCCGTATTGATGATTCTTTTATGACTCATTTCTTAACTATCGCGCTGGCTGCATTTTATTATATGGACGTGGAATGGTTTATTTAACCTACACCTGTGGCTGGGTATTTAAGTCTTCCCGGGTCGTGAACATTTCTCACTTCTTCCCAAAGTGAATGATACTCTAAGTAAAGGGAAGCCAGGCATTGACTCCAAAACCCAGCCTCTGGGGCCTTGTGGTCCAGGATAACAGGAACTCTGGGCATTGGGAGGAGGAAACAACGGCCGGAGGAGGAGGCTTGCAGTGATCTAATCTGAAGAAGCAGAAGCTTGCAGAGGGCTGTGTCAGATTTACTCACAGAAGAGACCGTCCCACACTGTGTTCCATCACGTCCCTCCCAGTGTCAATGCTGGAACCATTACGCGTGTCTCCTCTCCACTTCTGTCCGAGAGCTAGTGGGCAGCAGGGCGGTGGGAGGAGGAAGGACCGCACAGGAGGGGAGATAGTTATGGCATCTCAACGGGGGAGAGCAGCGTAGAGCCCAGTCACTATGAAATTCCCATAAATGCCAGCCTGGGACCCTCTGGGGGACCCTGTGCTGCTGTTCTAAGCCTGGAGGACTGACAGCTCCTCGGGCCTCACTCTAGTAAATCGAGTCCCAGTCCGTGTATACTTGTCACTGAAGTGTAAACACACTGTGTGGAAATTTTGACCCAGTCGCTCAGTTGAGTAGGAAACAATGGCTGGCTGCTTCCGTGTGTACACAGGTATGTTTGCTCATTGGGCATGCATGTTTGCAGTATTTCCTTTAGGTGTGATGACTGGACAGTCCTACAACCCAGGGGCAAGTTTTCTGGCAATTAAAAAATGCATATATATATATATATATATATATATATATATATATATATATCTTATTGATACAGAGAGGAAGAAAGAAGAGAGAGCAACATCAATGATGAGAATCATTGATTGGCTGCCTCCCGCACACCCCCTACTGGGGATCAAGCCTGCAACTGGGCATGTGTTCTTGATCTGAATCGAACCCAGGACCTTTCAGTCTGCAGCTGATGCTCTGAGCCAAACCGGCTAGGGCTCTGGTCGTTTTTTGGGTGAAATATCTAGGAGCTAAAGCTGTAAATTCTATAAAGAAACTGAGACTGGCAGCACCTGGCCCACGGCTCCGTGCTGGCCTCACTTCCCAGCCCCGTGAGCAGGAAGGCAGCTGCAGGCTCAGGCTGTGTGAGCCGTGGCTTCTCATGTCTGATGACCACATGGCCTGTGTCTCGTTAAACCAGGTCTGAGTATGAGGGCTTTTGGTGTTAACAGGAAACAGAAAATGTCCTTGGTGTGCACCTTCCTTCCTGTTTGTAGCAGGCACAGTAAGGCTGTTACTGAGTCAAGTCTCCAGGTAATAAGGCACACGTCATATCTTGTCTCTTTACATGTGATTTCTGGGGGGAAATCAGAGAAATTAACTTATTGTAACTTCCATAGCAAAATCAAATGAGTTAGTTGTGAGAGCCAAATATTCTTTTTAAAATATATATATTTTATTGATTTCAGAGAGGAAAGGAGAGAGAAGCATCAATGATGAGAATCATTAATTGGCTGTCTCCTGCATGCCCCCTTCAGGGTGTGTTGAGCCTTCATCCCCAGCATATGCCCTTGGCCAGAATCGAACCTGGGACCTTTTATTCTGAGGGCCGACGCTCTATCCTCTGAACCAAACCGGCTAAGGCCAAATATTCTTTATTCCACAGCTGAAGTTTGTATGAAAGTGCTGTAGGGTATAAAGTGCTCAGCGCAGGGGCTGAACATAGTCAATGTCCAATACAGTTTAGCTATTAGCTTTTTAAAGGAAAACAATATCTTAATAGAAAAACTCGCTCAACAAGTACAATAGGTTTATTAGGCAATATATTTATTAGGCCATAAGTCTAACCCCCAAAGGGAGGAGGAAGAATCGCAACGAAAGGAAATGGCAATGAAGAGGATGGGAGGCGTCTGGGTAACAGACCCATATCCCTTGCAATCCTTTAACCCAGGAAAGTCGCCCCAGGTTCCCTTAAAATGCTGATCAGAGCGGGGCCACGTCTCCTTGCTCACAGCGCCACCTGCAGGCGGCGGGGGAAATGTCATCTTACTGCAGCTCCTGCTGGAGGGCGCTGGGCCAAGTCCCTCAAGATCAGGCAACTTAGTGTAAATGGTCACCACACCAATGCCTGTTAGTGTAAATGGTCACCACCCCAATGTCTGTTAGTGTAAATGGTCACCACCCCAATGTCTGTTAGTGTAAATGGTCACCACCCCAATGTCTGTTAGTGTAAATGGTCACCACCCCAATGTCTGTTAGTGTAAATGGTCACCACCCCAATGTCTGTTAGTGTAAATGGTCACCACCCCAATGTCTGTTAGTGTAAATGGTCACCGCCCCAATGTCTGTTAGTGTAAATGGTCACCGCCCCAATGTCTGTTAGTGTAAATGGTCATCGCCCCAATGTCTGTTAGTGTAAATGGTCACCACCCCAATGTCTGTTAGTGTAAATGGTCACCGCCCCAATGTCTGTTAGTGTAAATGGTCACCGCCCCAATGTCTGTTAGTGTAAATGGTCATCGCCCCAATGTCTGTTAGTGTAAATGGTTATCACCCCAATGTCTGTTAGTGTAAATGGTTATCACCCCAATGTCTGTTAGTGTAAATGGTCACCGCCCCAATGTCTGTTAGTGTAAATGGTCACCACCCCAATGTCTGTTAGTGTAAATGGTCACCGCCCCAATGTCTGTTAGTGTAAATGGTCACCGCCCCAATGTCTGTTAGTGTAAATGGTCACCGCCCCAATGTCTGTTAGTGTAAATGGTTATCACCCCAATGTCTGTTAGTGTAAATGGTCACCACCCCAATGTCTGTTAGTGTAAATGGTCACCGCCCCAATGTCTGTTAGTGTAAATGGTCACCGCCCCAATGTCTGTTAGTGTAAATGGTTATCACCCCAATGCCTGTTAGTGTAAATGGTTATCACCCCAATGTCTGTTAGTGTAAATGGTTATCACCCCAATGTCTGTTAGTGTAAATGGTTATCACCCCAATGTCTGTTAGTGTAAATGGTTATCACCCCAATGTCTGCTGATTCTTACCACCCCCTGCATTCCGTGCAGAAACCAACATGTGAGCTTTAAAATTTTGATTAAAAATCAAATTACAAACTGGTTAGAAATGAGTGGTTTCTAGTTGAGTTTCTTTGGGGACATCCTACTTAGAGCCTAACATACCTTTTTTATTTTTATTTTGTTTTGTTTTTTTTGAGCCTCACATAGAAATTACCCATTTTTATTACCCATTGAACAGTCCCTATTGATCATTTGTGCTCCCTTACCCTGTCTCATAAGGAAACTTTCCCTTCTAGGGAGTGAAAAGTGGGATTCAGCCGTCACTTATTTTTGGTACTTACAATAGCACCCACAGGTGAGCCCTGGTGAAGGCGCCAGGCCGGTCAGGGGGTGACGGAGGGCGAGGGGGAGGCCTCCAGAACGGCTGGGATGAGGGCTCCCGGACCCAGTGGGCGTGCGGTCTGCCATGGGGAGAGGGTGGCGGCTGTGAATCAGTCAGCTCCCACCCCGTCTTGTCCAGTCCCGCTGAGGCCTCTGGCTGGCGCCTCAGCCTGTAGGGTGCTGGCGGATGGAGGGTGCCGGCGGATGGAGGGTGCCGGCGGATGGAGGGTGCCGGCGGGATGCAGGGTGCGGGTGAGGAGAAGGCCGGCGCTCTTTCCATCTGCGCTCAGCGCTTTCTGCGTGAGCACGCTGGGGAGGGGGTGGCCACGTGCCAGGTGAGGACCCGGGAGGGGCCCGGCCTGGGGAACCCACTCTCTCCTCCGCTCCGTTCCCTCCATCGGCTTCTCCGGGCTCCCGTGATTGTGGGCACACGGACCCAGAGGAAAGCTCAGGTCACACAGGGAAGGTTGGAGCGAGCACAGACCGGGAACACGCTGACCGCCTGTCCTCTGGTGACGCCCACCGCACGAGCAGAGCCAGGGCACCGCTGCTCAGCCACCTCATTGCGGAGCCTGGTGCGGCTAGAACTCCCCGCCGCCTGTGTGCCAGACCTGCAGCGCGGGCTTTGGACCCCAGGCGGCTGTCATGCAAGCACTTCCAGCATCAGCCACGTGGGAGCCGGGTGCCTTCACTCTATCCCCAAGGGAAGGCTTTGCTTTTGGGTTTGGGGCTGGGGTTGTATCCTCTCTCCTGGCCATCATCTGACCATCATCGGAATGAGCATCCGCTCGGAGGGAGACTCCTCACAGTTACAGGCCGGGAGCTGCGCCTTAAAGGGAAGCCGTGTTTCACCGCTGACGGGCCTCGCCGACCAGTTCTCCCGCGCTCCGGCACCGGGCCTCACCGGGCCTCCACCTCACCTTTTAGGTCACAATTTAAAAATTTTGAGTTGAGCTGGACCGGTTTTGGCTCAATGGATAGAGCGTCGGCTTGGGGACTGAAGGGTCCCGGGTTCGATTCTGGTCAAGGGCATGTACCTTGGTTGCGGGAATATCCCCAGTGGGGTGTGTGCAAGAGGCAGCTGATCGATGGCTCACTCTCATCGATGTTTCTAACTCTCCATCTCTCTCCCTTCCTCTCTGTATAAAATCAATAAAATATATTTTAAAAAAATAAAAAAAATAAAAATTTTGAGTTGACCACATTCTTTTTATTTAAATCCTCGCCTGAGGATATATTTTTATTAAATTTTAGAGAGA
Source organism: Nyctalus aviator (assembly GCA_036971965.1). Classification (NCBI taxonomy): domain Eukaryota; kingdom Metazoa; phylum Chordata; class Mammalia; order Chiroptera; family Vespertilionidae; genus Nyctalus; species Nyctalus aviator. The sequence continues at coordinate 100,994,072 of CM072926.1, read as the reverse complement.
GTGGGAGGGAGGGAGGGAAGAACAAGGATATGAGAAGAGACACATCTGTGGGTTGCCTTCCACACTCCCCAATGGGGCTGGGATGGACCCACAGCCCAGGTCTGTGCCCTTGACCTTGACTGGGCATCAAACCCTCGGGGGATCCAATCACTGAGCAGGGCGCTGAGGTCTGCCTTTGGGGCCCTGTGGTCCTGGCTCCATGACTGTGAAAAGTCCTCCCCTCCCACAGGTCACCCCCAGATGTTCACTGAAAACCGGCCCGTTGGGGAGAGCGCCAGCCGGGCTGGGGAGGGGCGCCAGCTGGAGCCTCTGTGAGCATCCGATGGAGCAGACCAGACCAGCGCACCGGTGCTGTGGGCCCCGCCCGCCCCGGAGGGAAGGGTCCAGGCAGGGAGTTTGAGGAGCTTGTGGAAAAGGGTCAGATGGGGATGGGGGGGAGGGGGCCTGTGTGAGGGGAGGGGGTGCTGATGCAGGGCGTGCAGGGGAGCGGGAGAACCTGACCTCAGTTCTGGGGGTGAGGGAGAGCCTTGGGGGACTGGGGCCGCGGGGAGACTGACTCACCGAGCCTGTCCCTGGCCTCCCCGCTCCCCGAGCCCGCACCCTGAGCGGAGGGACGGTCAGCGAATGGCCCAGGCCGGGCATCTGGTCCAGGGCAGCGATGCCACCTCCGGGGAGCGGGCGGGGGGGGGGGGGCTCCGGCTGCGGGAGGCGGGGCAGGGCGGGCGGCGGTGGGGAACGGGGAAGGAGGGTGGACGGTTGGGGAGAAGGGGGACAGGACCCAGCTCCGTGAGGGCGATGGGGGTGGTGGTAACGGAAAGGGCGAGGGGCCAGGCGTTCCGTGTCCCTCGGATACAGATTTGTGCCTCCCGCGCCCCGGCCCGCACTCCGCGCCCCGCTCCCGCCCACCCGCGCTGGAGCCCGGCCAGCCCGCGCGGCCCCGCCGGTCCCCCACCGGTCCCCCACCGGCCTCCCACCGGCGCGCCCCACCGGACCCCGCCGGTCCCCCACCGGTCCCCCACCGGCCTCCCACCGGCTCCCCCCACTGGCCCCCCACCGGCCCCCCCACCGGCCCCCCCCACCGGTCCCCCACCGGCCTCCCACCGGCGCGCCCCACCGGACCCCGCCGGTCCCCCACCGGCCCCCCACTGGCCTCCCACCGGCCCCACCGGCCCCCCGCCGGCTCCCCCCGCCGGCTCCCCCCACCGGCCCCTCCACCGGCCCCCCCCACCGGTCCCCCACCGGCCCCCCCGCCGGCGCCCCCAGGCCCCCCACCGGCCTCCCACCGGCGCGCCCCACCGGACCCCGCCGGTCCCCCACCGGCGCCCCCAGGCCCCCCACCGGCTCCCCCCACCGGCTCCCCCCACTGGCCTCCCACCGGCTCCCCCCACCGGCCCCCCCACCGGCGCCCCCAGGCCCCCAACCGGCTCCCCCCACCGGCCCCCCCACCGGCTCCCCCCACTGGCCTCCCACCGGCTCCCCCCACCGGCCCCCCCACCGGCTCCCCCCACCGGCCCCCCCACCGGCTCCCCCCACCGGCCCCCCCACCGGCGCCCCCAGGCCCCCCACCGGCTCCCCCCACCGGCCCCCCCACCGGCGCCCCCAGGCCCCCCACCGGCTCCCCCCACGCCCCCCGCCAGCACCCCCACGCGCTCGGCGGGCGGGTGCCGGGCGGCGGGTGGGCTGCCAACGGCCCGGGGGAGGGGGAGGGGGGGGGGGGGCGCGCGGACGGCCGTTGGCGGCGCCGGCGGGGGGTGCGGAGCGGCGGAGAGCGCGGCGCCGGCGGGAAAGCAGCGGCCGGACGCGGGGAGCAGCGGGCAGGCCGCCAAGGAGAGCGGTTCTGGGGTCCGCAGCCCGGGCGCAGGTTGTACATGGGGCGGGGCCGGGAGGGGGGCCGGCCCGGTCACACTGTGCCCGGGGGCAGGAAGCTGCGCGGGGGAGCCGGGGACCCCCTGCTCCGGGGGGGGGGCGGGAAGCTGCGCGGGGGAGGCGCGGACCCCCTGCTCCCGGGGGGGCAGGAAGCTGCGCGGGGAGCCGGGGACCCCCTGCTCCGGGGGGGCAGGAAGCTGCGCGGGGAGCCGGGGACCCCCTGCTCCGGGGGGGGGCAGGAAGCTGCGCGGGGAGCCGGGGACCCCCTGCTCCGGGGGGCGGGAAGCTGCGCGGGGGAGCCGGGGACCCCCTGCTCCCGGGGGGCGGGAAGCTGCGCGGGGGAGCCGGGGACCCCCTGCTCCGGGGGGGGGGCGGGAAGCTGCGCGGGGGAGCCGGGGACCCCCTGCTCCCGCCACCAGCGGGCCTGCCCTTAGCCCCCGCGGCGGCCTCCCGCCCACGTTTCCCCAAACCCCGGTCCCCGCCCCGTTCCCAGGGCGCCCGCACCCCTCCGCCGGGCGTGTGAGTGAAGAGAGGGGGACCCCTCCAGCCCTCTCCCGGGTCCGCGGGACCCCTGAGGGTACATGAGTCCAATCGAAGTTTGATTTAGGAAAAGGCTACAAACCTGTTACAAAGCACTCCGCCCATCCCAGCTTCCGCGAATGTCAACCCTTCCCATCCCCACAGCACCCAGCCCCCCGGAGGCCAGGAGCCTTAATTCCTCCGCTCCCCTACCTCCCGCAGGCCCCCCCCCCCGCTCCCCTACCTCCCGCAGGCCCCCCGCTCCCCTACCTCCCGCAGGCCCTCCGCTCCCCAACCTCCCGCAGCCCCCCCCCCGCTCCCCTACCTCCCGCAGGCCCCCCCGCTCCCCTACCTCCTGCAGGCCCCCCCTCCCCTACCTCCCGCAGGCCCCCCGCTCCCCTACCTCCCGCAGGCCCCCCCGCTCCCCTACCTCCCGCAGGCCCCCCCCCCGCTCCCCTACCTCCCGCAGGCCCCCCCGCTCCCCTACCTCCCGCAGGCCCCCCCCCGCTCCCCTACCTCCCGCAGGCCCTCCGCTCCCCTACCTCCCGCAGGCCCCCCGCTCCCCTACCTCCCGCAGGCCCCCCGCTCCCCAACCTCCCGCAGGCCCCCCCCCGCTCCCCTACCTCCCGCAGGCCCCCCCCCCGCTCCCCTACCTCCCGCAGGCCCCTCCGCTCCCCTACCTCCCGCAGGCCCTCCGCTCCCCTACCTCCCGCAGGCCCCTCCGCTCCCCTACCTCCCGCAGGCCCCCCCCCGCTCCCCTACCTCCCGCAGGCCCCCCCCGCTCCCCTACCTCCCGCAGGCCCTCCGCTCCCCGCAGCCCGGCAGGCCCCCCCGCTCCCCTACCTCCCGCAGGCCCTCCGCTCCCCGCAGCCCGGCAGGCCCCCCCGCTCCCCTACCTCCCGCAGGCCCTCCGCTCCCCGCAGCCCGGCAGGGCCCCCCGCTCCCCTACCTCCCGCAGGCCCCCCCCCCGCTCCCCTACCTCCCGCAGGCCCTCCGCTCCCCGCAGCCCGGCAGGCCCCCCCGCTCCCCTACCTCCCGCAGGCCCTCCGCTCCCCGCAGCCCGGCAGGCCCCCCGCCCGGAGCCCGGCCGGAGCCCTGCTCACTCTCCGGTCCGGACGCATACTCGGGGCTGACGCTTTTGAAGGGCACAGTTGGCCACTTTTTTTTTTTAAATTCCTTTAGTTTGGGTTTGCTCAGTATTTCCTCAATTTTAAATTTAGGTTAGGTATTCCTGGCAAAAAAAAAATAACCACAAAAAGATGCATGCGTGGCGGGGGCACACAGGCCACGGCCCGCTGTGGGGCAGCGCTTGGCGGAGGGTCTGCCGCGCGGTGCCTGGAAAGCTGTGGGTTCCCCGCGTCCCGCCCCGGGTTCCAGCACATTCCTGCTTCCCGCTGCAGCCGGCAGGTGTTTGCCAAATGGCCATTTTTCCCCCTGATTTCATCGTTGCAGTGTTACATTTTATTCTGAATATTTAAACGCACAGTGACGTTTTAAAGGAAGATATTGGACTTTTTTCTTCTACTTTACATTAGGAAAAAGGGCATTTGGAGGTGGTGTGAGATGCTGTGGAGCTAGTAGCTGAATTTGACGTTAGGCATACATATTACTTGAATTCACTGCTCTGAGTCCCTGTGAAGGCCTGGACTCTAAGACAATCCCAACGCACACGGGCGGCCAAGCCCATTCGTGGAATCGGGCCTCAGGGGTCCTTCACTCGCACCTGTAGTTACAGTGGGTAAAGGTAAAAGCTCATTTAAAAATAGAACAAAGAAAAAGCCTTCACTGCTAGTTCCAAGGTGGTGCTGTTTTTAGCTGACATTTGCAAAACGGATCTTTTAAACGAACCCCACGGCTGCCTGCTTCAGGGGCGTTTCCCCGTTCCTCCTGCATGTGCATGTCTGCGGACAGGGCTTCCTGGAAGCCGGAGGAGGACTCCCGGCGCGGCGAGCGGGCTCCTGCGCGGAGCTGTCCCCCGTCGGCCGCTGGGATTAACGGCGTTTGCAGGTGGATCAGCCGGCAGCGCCGCCCTCCGCGGTCCCCGCGCCCGGCCCAGAGTTTGGGGGCTGGGCCCCGGGCGGGGGGCGGCCCGGCGGGCGTGTCTGCCCCGGACGCGGGGAGCGTGAACCCCCGCCCCGCCGCTCCCGCCCCTCCGCCCGCCGGCCGCGTCCGCGGGAAAGCTGGGCGCGCGGAGCCGCGGGACCGGCGCGGGCGGGGCGGGGCGGGCGGGGCGCCGCGGGGAAGCCCCGTGACGTCACCGAGCGCCGGCCAATGGGACGCGGCCGAGGGGATTCCCGCGTCCGAGGCCGCCGCGCCGGCTTCTTAAGGCGCCGCCGGGAGCCGCGCCGGGAGCCGCAGGGGCCGCGGCGGGCGCCGGGCAGGGCGGCCCCGGGTACGGGGCACGGGGCCGCCGGAGCGCAGTCACCGCCCGCGGAGGCCCCGCCGGGAGCAGCCGAGGTCCCCGCTCCCCGGGCCCGTGTCAGGGCGCCGGGCCGGTGCCCCGCAGGCGGGAGCGGTTAGAGAAGGTCCCGGCGGGTCCCATCCGCGCCCCGCACACCGGCTCTGCCCGGGGCGGGGGTCCAGGCCGCCCGTACAGCCCCGGCGCGCCCCGCTGCCGGCCACGCGCTCCGCCGGGGGGGATGGCGCCACCTTGTGGCGGGACGGGCCACGGCCTGTGGGCCCGCGCTCACTGACACCGAGCCACAGACCGGCCGCGCTCCCTGGCGATGGGTGAGTAGGAAGCAAGCCCAGCGCCTTTTCCTGGTCTTCCCACAGGATCCCCTCACTCTCTTCACTATGTTCTCACCCAGAAATGAAGACATGATAGTTTCAGTCCCATCGCCATTTGTATGAGCTTTCCTGTAAGCGGCGACCCTGCACAGGGGACACAGCTGCACCTGCAGAGCGGTGTGAGCCCTGTGTGAGGGAGTTACCAGACCCCCAATGCTTCCGCCGCCCTCCTCTCCTCCCCCCCCAGGGGTCCGAGCCGCCGCTGGGCGCCGGGACTCCTGAGCCTGTCACTGCCCACACGGGCGCCGTGGTTTGGTAAACAGAAACAGTTAGAAAAGCTGTATGTGGTAAGTATAACTTTTTAAATTAATTTGTGCTCATAACCTATCCCATACCCAGGCTTTTACTTTGGAAGACTAAACGTGTAAGCATTTTGAAGCTTTATGAGTTTTGATAAGACTAAATAAAACGTGGGTTTGTTTCTTGGAAGGGTTGTGGGGGAACACGTCTTCTATATTGTATTCACCGTGACTGTTAGGGTGAAGTTCTGTCCACACTCCACGCGGAATTCAGCCTCGGGGACTTCACGGCCGCTAGAAGCAGCGGCCGAGGCGGCGGGCAGTGCTGGCCAGCGGCTGGTGGGCCCCCTCAGCCCCCTGACGGCCCTGCCCCCGGCTCCGGGGCGTCTCCGTGCCCGAGGCACTGGCGTGTGTGATGGGCTGGCAGTGTATTGTTAGCTGGTTGGTATGTGATGACATCAGCTAACATGCACCTGCTATCCCATTGCATGCACACAGCATCGAGCATCACCAAACCTGTAACGTGTGTGGGCTGCTTGCTGTGCCAGCACTGCCGCAGGGACAGCACTGTGCTCAGTTCCTCCTTACAACAGGCGGAGCCGCGTGGCGGAGAGCGACTGGCCAGGGGACGCTGTGGCGGCTCTAACACGGGTAGGCTTCAGCTTTGTCTTCATTTCCTGTAACATCTCAGGCTCGGACTTGGAAGTGAGCAGAGGTGTGGCTTGTGGAGGGTGTGCACGTGGGCAGCGGCTGCTGTTCCTAGAACTGACAGGTGGTCTGGGCGGGGGTTACCCAGGTGAGAGCAGAGGAATAGTCACCTTCTCTGCTGTGCTGGTGACATAACCTCCCTTCTTATTTACAGTTAGACATCTCTAGAACCATGGGTTAATAGGAAGATGCCTGTAATTTCATTCCTGTGTGTTATTCTACTCTAAACTCTCACCCTCTTTTTGTCCAACATCATTCCATTTGCTGGATCTCGTGTTTAGCCCTCCAGATGATACTGTTTCCATAAAGGTGGAATTGCAGCATTTTACTTTGCATAGAAAGCCACTGAGCTGTTGATAAAAATAAAACCTACTCAATTTAAAAGGCTTGGCCTTTGTGTTTTAATTTTTGTAAACTAAAGAGGCAGACATAAACTGCCAGCATTTACACTCAACGAAGAGAAGGTGTGTTCACAGTTGTTCTTCAGTTCCCCATTGGGATGATGGGAAAGGAGGGAAAGTGGAATCACGTGGAGAGAAATTAGGAGATTGTGAGTAAGGAGAGCCAGGGCATGAGCTCCAAAAGGAAACATTTCCCGTGAGGGAGAGGGAGAGGGAGGGGGAGGAGGAGGGGGAGGTGCGGAGAGGGAGGGGGAGGGGGAGGAGTGGGAGAAGGAGGGGGAAAAGGAGAAGGAGGAAGGAGAGAGGAGGGGGAGGAGGAGGGGGAGGAGGAAGAAGGAGGCCCTGCGGATGGGGATTGTTTTCTCTGGGGTGTTTTCTCTTCAGCAGTCCCTGTGCTTTCACCACTCCCCTCACTACCCTGGGGAGGGCTCCCAGTTCCTTGCTGCTCTTCATTCTCCCCCAGAGAAGAGCTTCCCTCTGAAGGTGTGGCCTTTGCGAGGAGGGGAGGGAGAGTAGGGGGATAGTGGGGGGTCGGAGGGAGGGGGGAGCGTGGTGACTGATCCCAGGGCAACGGGGAAATCCCGCTGAGGGATCATCAGGCATCCAGGTCCCTTTCAGCCCCGCCCGCCCGCACGTCAGACTTTCAGGGAAACATGAGCGGGAGCTTTCCTGCAGGGCCACTGGCCTGGAGCTGGTGGGGGGCGGGCGTTCAGACGCAGTGCGTGTCCTTAAGGAGGTAAATCCAGAGCAGAGCGCTGCTTTCAGGTTTGTGTGTGGCTGCTCTGTCGGTTCAGTGTTTTCCCGCCTGCGGACAGGCCCGCCAGGTCCCTGGGCCCAGAGCCTGGGCACCTCTCCGTAAGGCACAGGTGACGGCAGGGAGAGTCCAGGGTGCTCTGGCTCAGGTGTCTCTGTGGAGAGCCTCTGAAACCTGGGAATCTGGTGTCTTAATGCGGGTGGGCTGGGCCTGCTCGGAGTGGCTGTGAGAACCAACCGTTAACTTTGCAGGACGTTTGCAAGCTGGCCAGTCAGCAACCCCGTGGGAGCACCGGCACCAGGGAAACTGGCAAATTGCAACTCCCCCTTCACAGAGTTTATTCAGCCTTCACCAGCCGCCACTGGATGCCTGTTAAATGTATTACAGTCAGGAAATGTGCACATGTGTGTGCACACGCTACAGACACACTCACCAGCCACCACTGGGCAGTGTGGCTCAGTGGCTGAGCGTTGACCCATGAACGAGGAGGTCACAGTTTGATCCCACACTGGGCATCGAACTGGCAACTCAGGCATGTGCCTGACCTCCGGTTCATAGGTCAACACTCAGCCGCTGAGCCACGCTGGCTGGGCCTCCTGCTTTCACATTTAATTCTTTCATGAAGTGAGTGTTTCCTGGTGCAGCCACTGACCTTCACCATCGTGGCCGCTGCCCGGTGACTGGGGCTCAGAGCCGAGGGAGCACCTGGGGAGCACAGTTCGCGGTGACCGGAGGAGGCGGCGGGTCGCTCTGCGAGAACCTGGCGCCAGCAGCTGCTCCCTCAGGTGACGTCACAGTGAAGTCTTCCCGTGGCCGTGTCTCGGACGAGATTAGCGACAACGCTAACTGAAAGGACTGGTTACGTACACCCAGGGCTGCTTTCTCACACGGGTTTTCACTCAGAAGTCAAGGCGGACTCCGACTGTCAATCGTTTGTGGAATTTGTCTTCTGGACAATAATGGTGAGCTATTGAAAGTGACGAAGGCCTTTTCAAATGTTACAATGATGATGTCATTGATAAGGACTATTTGGCCAACATACTATGTGCTGAAGGCCTGGGGCTGGGGCGGGGGCAGCTGGAAGGGGTCATGGGGGAAGAAGGGGGACATACGTAATGCTTTCAACAATAATTAAAACAAAGCATCCTATGAACTGTGCATAAAAGAAAATTCAGTAAATGAAAAAAACCCCATATATAAGGATTTGGATCTCTATATAAAGGACTTTGTTTACTAGAGGCCTGGTGCATGAAATTCGTGTCCCTCAGCACAGCCCGCGCCCTCTCCAACCTGGGATCCCTCGGACATCCCTCTCACAATCCAGCATTGCTGGCTCCCAACCACTTGCCTGCCTGATTGCCCCTAACCGCTTCTGCCTGCCAGCCTGATTGACGCCTAACTGCTCCCCTATTGGCACGGTCACTCCTAAGGGCCGCCTTCTGCCGGCCCGGTTGTCCCTAACTGCTGGCCCAGTAACCCCTAATTGCCCTCCCCTCCGGGCGTGGTCCCCTGCAACTGCCCTCCCCTGCTGGCCTGTGTGTTTTATTACATCGGGCCAAATAGTCATAAGTTGCCCCTAACTGCCCTCCTCTGCTGGCCTGATCGCCCACAACTGCTCTCCCCTGCTGGCCATCTTGTGTGAGGGTGTGATTGTTAATTTGCATATCACTTTATTAGGTAGGGCTTTGTGTTTCATTGCATAAACAGTCATTTACAGTCAGCTCTCCGCACGCGCCAGGCAGGCAGTGGCCTAGTGTGTGGGCATGTCCAGGAGGGCCCAGGCCGTGTCCACTGAGCATGAGGACCTGAACACGCGGGGACTGTCCCGTGCGGCTCCGTGTGGCCCCGGGGCTGAGTGTGTGCCAGAGATTCCTCAGACGCCCCGTTGGCTTTGGGGCCATGGCTGCTGCGGGCCGCCCGCCAGGGCAGCGCACGCCTGGCCGGTCTGCCCTCGGGCGCACTGCCCGCGGAGCGGCCTCTGTCTGACGGCGTGGCTCAGAGGTCCTCCCTCTTGCGGACGATCATCTGCCGGATCAGATCGGCCACCTCAGGCCGGATGGCGTCCACGGGCTCCTCGGGCCGCCAGGACCTCACCACGCGGCCCTCGGGGCTGACCAGGTACTTCCAGAAGTTCCACCGCGGCTCCTTGTTGGAAGAGTCTGGAACGACAGAGGCACGGCCTGAGCGCGGCTGCGTTCTGTGAGGGCTCTCCGTCCTGGGGGCAGAACCGCCGTCCGGGTCGCCGCCTCGTCTCAAACAGAGGCCAAGAGCCCGGAGCCGGCGCAGCCCGCGCCCAGCTCCCCGCACGCGCCACCCCGAGCCCCGAGCCAGTGACCACCAGATCTGCTGCTCTGAACAAACAACTGCCTGTCACCAGCGCAAACCTCCCAGCTTCTTAACATTTAAAAGATAAAGTTTTACTTTACAAGTCCTTTGTCAGGGAATGTGTACAGTTCTTATTAAATATGGTTCTCATTGTTACCCGTTACATAGCTGAAAATGGGAGACATTTAAAATAATCGCGTCTGAGAAATCGTGATGGCCCTCTGATGCACCGTAATTTACATGAGAAGGGTGGCTGTCTGCCCTTTATGTCACCAGCTTCATGCGCATTCTGACAGGCTGGTGAGGAGAAACGCAGCTGGATTTACCAGGGCCACCGTGTGCCCGGTGCTCTAAGGCCCGTGTGCGCTCTCTCCGGCCACCCTGGGCAGGGGCGTCTGGAGGGGGCGGTGTTCTCCCCGTTTTGCAGGTGAGAAAGTGGAGGTCCACGCGCAGGTGTCATGCCAGGAGCGGGCAGCCCGGAGCGCGGGGTCCGGTGCCCCACAGGGGACTCGGGCGGGTGTCGGGGGAGGTGGCCGTTCTTCCCTGTGTGCGTGGGCCTGTGCCGTGGGCCTGGGCGTGGGCCTGACACCGATGGGAGGAGGAGCTGGTCTGAGGCTTCAGGAGGAGGCAGACCTGACCAGGAGGGGGCGGAGCAGGAGGAGCCCCCGTGATCTCAGGAGGAACCCCAGCATCAGCAGAGAGGGGGGTGGGAAGGAGGACGCTGTGGGAGGAAAAGGGGAGGTGGAGGGAGCGCAGGTACCGGGACCACCTGGCCAGGAGGGTGTGACAGAGCCAGCGAGGAAGGAAATGGAGAAGCCAGAGGCGGAGAAGCGGGCTGGCTGTCCTCAGAAACGGAGGAGGAAGAGGAGGAGGCGGGGAGCAGTGTTCAGAGGCGGAGGTGCTGGTGCAGGAGGAGCAGCCAGGGCACCCAGGGGACGGGGATACAGCATGGCCCGTGGTCACTCTGTGTGCTGTGTCTGTGCATGGGGCCCAGTGACCAGCCGGGGAGACCGGCAGGGAGACCGGCCGGGGACAGGCCGGCGGCCTCGTTAGATGAGGGGTCAGCATGAAGGTCCTGAGGCGGCAGGCAGGGGACACGCCCTTCACTCTCACGCTAACCCATCTCCCCAACGCCTTAGGGGTGGACACACTGACCGTCGCATGTACAAACGAGACAGGCACAGAGAGGGTCAGCGACGTGCCTGAGCCACACAGCGAAGGGCGGGGCCGGCTCGGCCGGGCAGACGGGGCCACCGCCTGTGCCTCAGTCACCCCCTCACTGCCTCCCTGCTCCCCCAGATGCTGCAGCGACGGCCCAGCTCCGCTTCTTCCCAAAAGTGTTCATTCTGCTCTGGATTTTAGCAAAAACCCGGTAAAGGGAGTGTCATTCCTCATCGAGGACATGCAGTCCAGCGAGGACGTGAGTGACCGACAGGGGGCGCTCTGTACTGCTCACCAGGAGAGCGTTAACCAGGGGAGGGGCCCCATCAAAGGCGAGGGGACTCCGCGCACACAGCTGTGGCCACTTCGCAAGCAATGTTTTCAGTAAAACCATCATAAGGAAGCCCTGACTGGTGTGGCTCAGTGGATAGAGTGTCACCTATGGACTGAAGGGTCCCAGGTTCGATCCTGGTCATGGGCATGTACCTTGGTTGCGGGCACATCCCCAGTAGGAGGTATGCAGGAGGCAGCTGATCGATGTTTCTCTCTCATTGATGTTTCTAGCTTTCTATCCCTCTCCCTTCCTCTGTAAAAAAAACAATAAAATATATTAAAAAAAAAAAAAAAAAAAAAGACGAGGGGAATCCGTGGACACTGTGGCCACTTCGCAAACAACATTTCAGGGAAACGATGGTAAGGATACGGCACAGGGGGATGGCTCTGCTTTGTCATCCAAGACGTCCACCCACTGGTTTCAGGGAGCATGGCTTGTAGGAAGTGGGAAAGGATGAGACGCTGGCTCTGATGGGCCGATAAGACGTCTCCCCGAAAGCTTTCTGAATGAGAGAGGAGCGTGGGGTCCTGTTTTAGGCATGGAAGCCACGAGCACCTTCCCCTGGGGAGGAGGGGATACTGACCAACCAGAAACCGGAAGGCGGGCTCGGCCTCGGGGCCCAGGATCTTGATCTTGTGGAAGATGGGGAAGGTGACCCCGTAGGTGCTCCTGGCGAAGGACACCACCTCCTTGCTGGGGCGCGGCTCGGCCTCCCCGAACTGGTTGCAGGGGAAGGCCAGCACGCTGAAGTGGAAGGGCCCGAACTCGCGGTGCAGCGCCTGCAGCCCCGCGTAGTTGCTGTCGGTGAGCCGGCAGTCGCTGGCCACGTTGGCAACGAGCGTGACCTCGGGGAAAGAGAGACGGGGGACAGAGTGAGGCAGGGCGGGTCAGAGCGGCTCTGTCAGAGCTGACCCTCCCCGGGACACCGTCACCCTACCAGGATGGGAGGTCACGGCCTGGACGCCCCGGAGACCAGCGGATCCCCCCAACCGCCCCCCCTCCGCCCCTAACCCCCGCCAAGGCATCAGCTGCTCAGAGGCGGCTTTTAAGGAAGATGGTGGTCGGTAGATGCGTCTCATGTGGCGTCTCCACAGTCACATCCCAGTGACAAGCACGTCCTAACAATCTAACAGCCACGGGAGAGCGTGAGTTTAGAAGCAGGGGAGCTAGGGGACCCCGTGCCATCACTCTGCCATAAGGACAGCCCGGCCCCGGCCGGAACAGGCTGCGTGCCGGGAGCCGGGGACACGTGGCACCGCAGAGCCGCGGCCGGACTTACTTTGCCTCGGAACTTCTCCAGGGAGACGGGCCGGCCCGCCGCGTCCTTCACCTCGAAGGCGTAGAAGCTGCGGGCGCGGGGCGGGCGGGCGCTCAGCCGCAGCAGCAGCAGCGTCCCCGCGCCCAGCGCCAGCGCCAGCAGCACGGCCAGCGCCTTGGCCCGCGGCCCCGAGCGCAGCGGCGGCGCCAGAGGCTCCAGAGGCTCCATCTTGGAGGCCGGGAGGGAGGGGAGGCGGGCGGCCTCCGGGAGGAGCTGAAACGCGAAACCCCGAGCGAGCGGGTTCGAGGGAAAGCCGGAAGGCCGGCGCTCGGCCCGCCCTCCGGAGCGGGCCTCTCTGGGGAGGCGGCGGCGAGAGGCCGGCCGGGGGCAGGGGTTCTGTGATGGGTTGGAGTTTCTGCAGGAAGTCAGGACGTGTTTGGTAGCTCCACACGCTCCCACAAACACATCATTTCCCCGGCAGATGGCGCCCTCGTCCCTGGGAGGCGGCGCCCAGCAAGGGGTTAGCGCAGGGGCGGGGGACCCAGAGCACAGGCTGTGGGGGCCTGGCAGGGCGTGCGTGTGATGTGATGGGTGTCACACACACACACACACACACACACGCACGCACACTGTGAGTTCAGGAATTGGTGGTAAAACATCTGAACGGCTCCTGATTCCGACCTCTCCCAGCCAAGGCAATGCCAGGTGACGATACAGAAATAAACCGGTGGCAAACAGCGCTGGTTAAGGCCCACCTCTGCCGTCCTCCTTAACCATGACTGACAGCAGGAAATGAGCTTCCATCGAGCAGATGAGGGTTCCAGGGCGGGCACTTCCCACCGGAGCACCCATGTCCCGGGCCAGGTGCATCTACAACACTTAGTGTTTTGTTTTGTTTTTTTTTAAATATATATATTTTATTGGTTTTTTACAGAGAGGAAGGGAGAGGGATGCAGAGTTAGAAACATTGATGAGAGAGAAACATCAATCAACCGCCTCATGCACACACCCCCACTGGGGATGTGCCTGCAACCAAGGTACATGCCCTCGACCAGAATCGAACCCGGGACCCTTCAGTCCGAGGGCTGACGCTCTATCCACTGGGCCGCACCGGTTACAGCTAAAACACTTAATTCTGAAGATGGTTCCTTGTTTCACCAATAGGCTGCGACCTATCGATGAAGTGTCGGGCTCTGAGAGAAAGCGGGGTCCCTCCTCCACGCCCAGGTTCTAGCGCCCCATTGGCTGTTGTTTCAAATGGCCGAGGCCTTCTAGTGACATCCCTTTTTGGACTGGACCCTGGATTCTTTGGCCGCCGGGATCAAAGAATGAATCCACGGACAGAAAAGTGGTCTAGCAAAGGTGAAGATTTATGGAAGAACAAGTACAGACTCCACATGGGGGGCGGGAGAAGGGTCCCACAGAATGGACTCCGTGTGTGTGTGTGGGGGGATAGAGTCCCGCTGGGTTCCCTTTCCCTGCGGCTTATAAAGGATGCAGAACTTGGTGCCTTGATAGCCCCTCTGATTGGTCACGATTCCCTTAGTCTGGTTACTATAGCAACTCCTGGGCTCAAAGGTTGACCCTCACATGGGACATGAGAGGTTCTCCCCCCTCCTTTCTTCTGAACGATGTACCTACCTATAGAGTTTAAGTTTAAAAAGTGTTGCTTTCACCGTAACCGGTTTGGCTCAATGGATAGAGCGTCGGACTGCAGACTGAAGGGTCCCGGGTTCGATTCCGGTCAAGGGCACATCCTTGGTTGCGGGCACATCCCCAGTAGGGGGTGTGCAAGAGGCAGCTGATGGATGTTTCTCTCTCATCGATGTTTCTAACTCTATCTCTCTCCCTTCCTCTCTGTAAAAAATCAATAAAATATATCTTTTTTTTTTTTTTTTTAAGTGTGGCTCTCAAAAGAAATGTCCATCGTTGTGCTGTTGATATTCAGCTCTGCTGACTAATGAGTTTGCCGACCACGGGTCTGTCCTATTGAGCAGTTCCCTCGTCTCTGCCAACGTCCCCCCCCCCCCCCCCCGCCCCCGTTGGTTCCTACAGTTGCCTCTGAGCCTCAACGTGGGGCAGTGCCGGTCCCTCAGCTTGGCTCTTGGCTCTTCTCACCCCGGGCTGTGTTAACTGCTCCATGGCTTCTGCCCTCCAGGTAAACTTCAGAATCTGTTTGTCAGTATTTAAAAAAAACTACTTACCGGGATTGCACTGAGTCTTTAAATCGGCTTGGAAAGAACTGACATCGTAACGGTACTGAATCTTCTTACCTGTGCACGTGGGCGATCCAGTTACCGGATTTTCTTTGATGAGAGAGTTCTGTAATTTTCCTCATACAACCATTGCACACGTTCTGTTAGATTTCTACCTGCGTGTTCCGTGCTTGGGGATTATATTTCTATCCGCATGTTCTGTGCAAGGAGGACTTTTCAGATCGACTCTCTCAACAACTTTCAAGCATGCACCACGGTGTAACACACGCGCATGCCTCTCCATTTCTCACCCGGAAGCTCCCCTGGCGTTCTGTGGAGCCGTTGGGGCAGAGCTGGCGCCGGAGCAGCCTCGCCTCTGCCTCTGCCTCGTCCGCAGGTGCCCGGTGCTGCCGAGGCCGCCCCGGCGGAGCATAGCCGGGTCACGCTTTGCTCAGCTGCGGCCGGCGGACCGCGGGCGCCGGGGTGGCTCAGTTCCTGTTGAGCGTGTCATTCTCAGCTTGAGAGACGAGAAGGCTGTGGCCTGCGGTCTGCCTTCCGTGGGTGTTTTGATGAGAATTGAAACGGAACATCAGATACAATTCTGACCTCAGAGGGTCCTGGGGGACCGCCCGCCGAGAGCAGCTCTGTGTGCTCGGCCAGACGCCGAGGAGCAGGGCTGAGGCGAGGGACCGTGTCTGCGGGCGGAGCTGAGCCGGGCGCAGGCCTCGGGAGGTGCTGGTGGGACGGGCAGAACGGCAGACATGTCTTTGGCGTCACAGTCTCCTGTGACAGGAGGAATGCTCAGCGCGTGAGGCGGCGTCTCCGTGTCCGCCCACAAGAGCCGCCGCTCCCTTAGGCCGGCATCGTGTGCTCCGTGTGAGGCAGTGCATAGGCCTTCTGGGACGGATGGGTGCAAGCCCGTGGTCGGCAAACTGCGGCTCTCGAGCCACAGGTGGCTCTTTGGCCCCTTGAGTGTGGCTCTTCCACGAAATACCATGGCCTGGGCGAGTCTGTGTTGAAGAAGTGGCGTTAGAGGAAGTTTAAGTTTAAAAAATGTGGCTCTCCAAAGAAATGTCAGTTGTGGTTCTGTTGGTATTGGCTCTGTGGACGAATGAGTTTGCCGACCACTGGTGTAAGCTCACACGGGCTCTGTTCTCCCTCTGTAGCTTGTGTCTCAGCGTGACGGCCAGTCTCTCCCCTTCATTGTTCCCATCACCTGCGGGGTCAGCGGGCCTCAGGGACCCCGAGGGCCTACACGGGCTCAGGGACGAAGCCTGGTCCCTGCCGTGCGGGATCCGTGTTCCCGGCCAACAGGCCGTCCCTGCCGTGCGGGATCCATGTTCCCGGCCAACAGGCCGTCCCCGCCGTGCGGGTCCATGTTCCCTGGCCGCCGGGTCGTCCCCGCCGTGCGGGTCCGTGTTCCCGGCCAACAGGCAGTCCCTGCCGTGCGGGATCCGTGTTCCCGGCCGCCAGCCAGGCCGTCCCTGCCGTGCGGGATCCGTGTTCCCGGCCAACAGGCAGTCCCTGCCGTGCGGGTCCGTGTTCCCCGGCCGCCAGGGTCGTCCGTGAGCGGATGACGGTGCAGCTGGGAGCTGGAATGTTGGAACGACAATGTGTCCCATGCTCTGGCTACACGTGCCTTTGGTGTTGGAAGAACCAGATTGGCAGTGGCTCCTGTCCGCATGGTGTTCCCCTCCCCGCCACGGGTCCATGCAGCCCGCAGCTCCTGTGCCGGGGGCACGCTCAGGGCTGTTGCTGGGGCGGGAGAAACACACATGTCTTACCTTCTCGGGAACACCTGCTCGGAGGCACTTACTGTACACGTGGACGAGTCGAGTCCGTCACACACGTGTCTGTGCAGAGACGCGTGGAAGAGGAGTGTGGCTCCCGGGGCCGACCCGGAGCCTGAGGCCACAGGTCAAGGGCGGCCTGAGCTGCAGGAGCCCAAGGGGCAGGGGCAGGGGCAGGGCCTGGACCCCTGAGGGAGGCCCTGCTGGACGGACTTCTGGAGGGAGGACATGCCTGCTGCTGAGGCCGCGGAGGGCCTCAGGACACGGTGTGAGTGCCGGAAACCGGTCGCTGTCTCACTAATAGAGAGATGAGGACCGGAAACCCGGGAGGCTGCTCAACAGCCTTAACTGCTCTCACCACTCCCGCTTAGCTGAGACAGTGTGAGCGGAAGGGCCTCACCTGTTCTCTCCTGTAAATTCCTGTTATTGGAGTTTCCTGCCTGTACATCCACAGTCTCAACAGAAAGGAGCAGCAAGGCCCGAGCGGGGTGTAGCCCCTCTAATACCCCCGCCTGGCCCCCACTGTTCCCAAATTAATACTTTCCTAGCCTCATTCATGTGGCCTTCTCCAGGGCCCGAACCCTGAACCCAACCCTGAACCACGAGGGGGTGAAAGGGGTTCCCACGTGTCAGGGGCAGGCGCCCCCTTAGCGCCGGACACGCTGCGGGCCTGACTCAGCCCGGGAGGCCGGCTCTGAGGGCGGTTCCCCCGGGCTCTGAGGGCGGTTCCCCCGGGCTCTGAGGGCGGTTCCCCCGGGCTCTGACGGCGGTTCCCCCGGGGGACCCGTGGCCACACCGGCGGGCGGCCTCCCAGCCTCCGCACCAGCGGGACAGCGGCCGCCGCTGCCCCCTCCCCACCCGCCACCTGGGGCCCAGTCACCCGCAGGCTGAGCCCAGACACCGCGGGCGCTGCCGCAGAGGATGGCCCGGCCTGTGGGGGCGCTGCTGCCACCCTGGCCCCGAGTGTCCGTGCCCTTGTCTGAGCGACGGTGCTGTGTGCCTGTCTCCGCGGGGGGTGCTGAGGTCCAGCTGGACGAGGGGCCTTCCTGAAGGGGGCTCTGAGCTTCTCGCTCGGGGGGGGCTTTGCTTCCCCCGCGGCTGCCCCACACCCGTCTCCGACCCTCGATCTCCTCCTCCTCCTCCTCTTCTCCTCCTCCTCCCCCTAATCCCCTCTTTCTCTTCTTCCTCCCCCTCCTCCTCCTTCTCCCCCTCTTCCTTGTTCTCCTTCCTCTCCTGGCCCCTCCATCTCCTCTCTCTGCTCCTCCTCCTCTTCCTCTCTCTCCTCCTCCACCTCCTTGTCCTCCCCCCTCTCCTGCCCCCTCCGTCTCCTCTTCCCACTCAGCACCGGGCTGCGGTTCTAACCCCTGCCTCCGCGGGTTAGTTTGCCTTTTGCCCACCTTCGGAGGAGTGGAGTCACTCAGGAAATACTCCCGTTTGCGTCCGGCTTCTTGCACTCAGCATCTCGTTGGTGAGAGGAGTTCCCGCCGCTGCCGGCAGCTACGCGTGCTCTGTGGTCGCTGTGCCGGCCGCATGGACCAGCACGGCCGCTGCTAGCTTCCTGTGGAGGCCGTTCGGCCATTTCAGCCCTGGCTCTGTCTTATCACCTGCCACAGAGGTGATGTGGTCCCTGCCGCCCGGCCCTCCCCAGGCCACACTGCGACCCTGCCTCCCTTCCCCGGTGTGACAGTGGGAACCCGGACAGTCGTGCAAGCTGTTTTTAAAAAAACACGTTTTATTGATTTCTCACAGAGAGGAAGAGAGAGGGAGAGTTAGAAACATCGATCAGCCTCCTCCTGCACCCCCGCCCCCGGGTGTGCCCGCAACCAAGGTACATGCCCTTGACTAGAATCGAACCCAGGACTCTTCAGTCCGCAGGCTGATGCTCTATCCACTGAGCCACACCGGTTTCGGGGGAAGCTGCCTTTATTTGTGGTGGCTGAGGCGCGGCAGCAGGTGGGACGCAGGCCCGTGACTAGGCCGCCCTCTGCATGGTCTTCCTGATCCAGTTGAGGTGCTTCTGGGAGAGCAGCGTGTAGACGCCGGGGCCCCAGGGGTCCCCGCACCGGCCCAGCTTCCCGAAGGAGGTGACGGCCCTGAAGGTGCCCTCGCAGATCAGCGGGCTCCCGGAATCCCCCTGCGAGACGAGAGCAGGAGGGCTGTGAGCACCAGCAAGCCAATGGAGAACACGCCATGGAGAACATGCCATGGAGAACACGCCATGGAGAACACGCCATGGAGAACACACCATCGAGAACACACCATCGAGAACACACCATGGAGAACATGCCCATGGGGAACCCGCCCATGGAGAACCCGCCCATGGGGAACACGCCATGGGGAACACATCCATGGAGAGCATATCCATGGAGAACACGCCATGGAGAACACGCCATGGAGAACACGCCCATGGAGAACACGCCATGGAGAACACGCCCATGGAGAACAGGTCCATGGAGAACACGCCATGGAGAACACACATATGGAGAACACGCCCATGGTTCCGGCCTCTGGATGGCACGTCCAGCTCACACCTGCACCGAAAGAGCTTCTGGGGCCCTCCCGTGTGTGCTGTGTGTCCTCCTGGGGAGCCTAGCACCCCCATGTTACCAGGCGGCCCGGCGTGTGGGCAGGTGGTGCAGGGGCCAAGTACAGTCTGGGGCCTCCTCTCCTGCATCACTGGCCCAGGAGGGCGTGACGGAAGGAGCCGTGTGAGAAGCGGGGTCCTTCCCGCAGAAGGATGGCGCCCGCCTAACACAGCGCCTGCCTGTTCCAGAAGGAGGCCTGTCGGTGGAATTCACCAACAGCATTGAGCACAGACCAGGACGGCTGAGCTTGGGTGGCAGCTGACAGGTGCCTGAGAGGCTGCCTGCGGATCTGACAGTGGTGAGGGCAGGAGAGGGCAGGAGAGGGCAGGGCAAGGAGGGCAGGGTGGAGTGGTGGTGGAAGGCTCTGAAGGCAGGTGCCACCCTCCCCTGGGACTGGCTCCACTTGGTCCCGAAGGTAAGGCCGTCAGCTTCTGCTGATGTTTGGATAAGCAGCCAGAAGGGGGACAGACTCTGGTCTCGGTTTCTGATTCCCCAATCCCACACCCCGTCCTCCTCCTGATGAGTCTCAGGGTCTTTGGAAGAGGCGGGAAGCGAGGAGCCAGCACTCAGAATTTAAATACTGGGGTGCCTCTCCTGCTTCCCTCCTCCCTCGGGGCCATGACCTGTCCCTTCTCCGATTCTGACAGGGAGCCGGGCCCCTTCTATATGGGCCATGCTCAGAAGTTGCTTCCTGGGGACAGAGCTCAGATCCCGGAGGCTGTGGGGGGGTCACTGAGGCCCTCAGTTTGGCTTGGCAATGATGGGCCTTTTAGACCCACCAGGCTAAACTGCAGATGCATTTTGGGGGTGTGCTGAAATGTGGGGAGCAGGGCACAGGAGGGCTCTTCTGAGTGTTACATATTTAAAAACTCACATTAATAAAAGAGCAACATGCTAATTGACTGTACCTTGCGACACCCACCAGCCAATCAGGAGTGAGTACGCAAATCAACACAACAAAGATGCGGGTTAATTTGCATACACAGGTGCTGAGCTGCTGGGGGCGAGGCGCTTGTGTTCTACACCACCTCAGCTGCTCTGCACCACCCCAGCCGCTCTGGGCCTCTGGGCAGCATGGGAAGGCAGAAAGGAGGCTCTGGGCTAGAGCAGAAAGGCTGCTCCAGCCGGAAGTGGATGTGGTGCCAGCAGCCGGGGAAGGAAGGCCCATTCTTGCACGAATCTTCGTGCGCCGGGCCTCCAGTCTATAATAAAAGAGTAATATGCTAATTGGGCCAGACATCCTTCTCAGGTTGTCCATCCTGATGACCTTTTGGCCAAAGCCGGGGCTGCGAGGGAAGCCCAGGAGCCAGGTGCCTGCCGGTGGCTGGAGGGAAGGAAGGCCTACTCTTGCATGAATTTCATGCTTTGGGCCGATGCTCTGTCCACTGAGCCAAACTGCCAGGGCTCACGTGTTAACATGAGGGGAAGCCATTGCTTCCCTGGTGGTTTTAACATAATATCCAGAAGATGTCACAGTCCACCCAGGCATTAGCAGCCCACCCGCCCTTTTTGCTGAAGAACCACCTTCGCTACAGCCACAGCCATGAGAGGACGGAGCGTAGTGAGGGGCCTAAGCGTGGTGAGAGGGCTGAGCGCGGTGTTGCCTCTTCTATTTCTGCAAACCTGAACCCAACAGCCCAAGTGCGGGGTCGCCTTCCACTTACGTCGCACGTGTCTTTCCCGCCCCTGGGCTCTCCGGCACAGATCATATCCCGTGTGATCACAGGGTCGTGGCCATAGTACTTGGGGCCATTGCAGGTCTTCCTGTCCAGGACGGTGACGTTGACTTCTCTCAGCGTATCGGGCTGGGATAGCTTGTCATTGTGAATCAGCCCCCAGCCGGCCACGTGGCACTTGGTTCCCGGTTTTACGTCTTCCCCCCTTTTAGGGAGTCTCAGAATAGCCACGTTTTTGTTAATCGTTGCTTTCCCCCTCAGCTGTGGGGAGAAAAGCATAAAGAGGTATCGGAATGGGATCATTAAAATATTGGCATGCTTCTAACCCTGGGAGCCCCCTCCCGCGGCTTCAGTCTGTAGCTACAGGGCACCGAGAAAGCTCGCCGCGCCGGCAGCCAGACGGCAGGAGGCTCTGCGATGCCGAAGTCGATCGAAGGTACGTGCCTTTAGAAGTTTGAGGTCACCCTCGTGCCTGTGCTCATTGTAGTGCGGGTAGGGGATCTGCTTCCTCACCCCCAGGATCTGCTTCTCCGGCTCTTGCTTGGACCTGGAGTGGGCCCCCAGGATGGCCTGGGCCGATCTGCTCCTGGAAAAGACGCAGCCCTGTGAACGGTTTACGCCTGAGTCGTGTGCTGGTCACTTGCCCATTTCTAAAGGCGCTTGCAGTGCAAACGCTTGTCTGCAGCTCAGAACTTGAAAGACAACAAGTGAATGCTTATGAAGTCATCGTCATCTGCAGAGCGTGCCTGGGCAGGCACATGGACACTTTTTAGTTACCGTCAGCTGAATCCAGAGCCACGTCCGGGAAACACACCCTGCCAGAGGCAGCAGTGCTGTCAGCCTGACCTTCAGCGCAGGCGCCAGGGGGTGGGCTTCGTTATCTAAATCCAACCAAGCACCAGGAAGGAATACTACCCGGGCCCGCCAAGAATGCACATAATCTCCTTTGACGGGCTTTAGTAAAACTTCCTGGGTTTTGCTGTCTAAAATAAATGCGCTGTATTGGCTCTGGGTCCCTGTCTCTCCATCAGAGGACCGTGGTCCCACCCGGCCCCAGCTTTTTCTTTCCATCTCTGTCTCTTTCTTTCATTTTCTCAATGAAAGAAAGGGAGGTGTGGGTGGGGCTGGGGCCAGCAGGAGGAGCCGGGCGGCTGCCTCTGGGGCTCGCGCTCTGGGGCCCCGTCTGACCTCAGCTCCTGGGCTCCAGCTCTGGAGCCATTGAGTCCCCGTGGCTTGGGGGCGTTCACTTTTTAAATAACAGTCCCCGTGAGAAGACCCCACCCTCGCCTGGAGCAGCACTCACAGGGCGCAGTGGGCGGCCGTCAGCACCCAGCCGTCGGCCACCAGCGCCCCCGCACACAGGCCGCCGTCGGCGCCGCCGCGGACCAGGGCCATGTAGGGCCTCGAGTGAGCAGGCACTTCCCATCCTCCGATGATTCGCCCGCAGAGGCCTGTCAGAGGGAAGAGCACGTCACCCAGAGCCCGAGCTCGCCCCAAACCTCGCCCCAAACCTCGCTCCCGGGCCAGAGGTGCATCCGCATGGCGAGGAGTGCAGGGCGGCGCCCTCGCCGGGGGTCCCAGGGGGCGGGCGTGTGGGTGCCAGGCCCTCCCAGAGGTCTCCTCCCCCAGAAGCCACACCCTGTCACTCCCAGGGTCACGGACGGAAATGTGACCCCTTGGGGGGGGACGGGGGGGGGGCAGGAGGTGTGCCATGGTCTCTAGGGAACAGTTGCCACGGAGACGCTGGTGATGCTGACAGTTCGGTGCCTCCCTTTCAGGCTGAGTGACAGGGTGTGGCTTCTCGCCGCCCCCCAGAGCTGTCTGACCCCCAGAGAGAGCGTGGTTCCCGGGGCCACACGGACGCACAGAACAGGCGTGTGAGGCACAGCCACGGACTCGCTGGGCCCACACGGCAGCTCCCCGTGTCCAGTGTCCAAGGACATGCTAGCCCCGAGAGAGGATGGAATTTTTTCTTTTAACTTTTGTTAATCCTCACCCGAGGCTGCTTTCCCATTGATTCTTAGAGAGAGTGGAGGGGAGGGGAGGAGGAAGGGAAGGAAGTGGGGAGAGAGAGATCAACTGGTTGCCCCTGGCACGCACCCTCGGGCTGGGGATCAAACCGCCAGCCAGGTACCTGCCCTCATCCCGGATGCCCTACGGGGCGGGCCTGCTCCTGCAGCTCCTCGGAACGCGGGCACTTTCTGTAGCGGGAGGGGCAGAGACCCCGGCCCCCCGGGAGGCGGCCCGCCATTCCCCGTGCTCGCAAGCAGTTTGCCCACGGGCAGCAGCGAGCCTGGGGGCGCCGGGCCCTTTTTCGAAGAAGAATCGAAGAATCACGCAGAGGACAGGCGTGAGGGGGACTCTTACCTGCGGGGAGGAGCAGGAGGAAGGCGGCCGCGGAGAGAGCGGAGGCCAGTGCTGCCTGGGAGTCCCTCATGGTGTCCCGGTGGGGTCTGTGCTCCGCGCTGACCGACGGGCTCTTTATTCTGGGCTCAGAGGATGTGGCTCCCCCTTCTCCCCACCCTCTTTCTCTTTCAGTTTCAAAGCTGAGCTGTAGGAACTGAAAGAACAGACGTGAGAACAGCTTTGCGGCTTAGGCCCGCTGGGCTGGGGTGTGTCTGTGTGTAGGGCAATTCCTCGGGGGGCGGGGGGAGGGAGGAGGGTGACCTCGGGGTCCTCAGGCGGGAGCACACCCCTGGGAAGGCCTGCATGTCCTGCTGCCGGGAGGGGTCCCGCTTCCCGCAGCAGCCACGCTGTCTGCCACGCCCACGGGTGGCGTGGGAGAGGTGCTCAGGCCCGTTAGTGCCGGGACAGCCCTCCTCACACTGTCGGAGCAGACGGCCTCCTGTTCTCTCTGGTCCGAGGAGCCAAGGGCCAGGGCTCTTTGTCTGAAAGGTCCCGCCTGGACCCCCTCCCCCTCCGCCCGGGACCGGGGTGCTCCCGCCCGGGCTCCGAGGCAGGCATGGAGACGGGCGCTCCTCTGCCGGACGGACGTCACAGCTTTATTTATTTATTTATTTTAAAATTATTTTTAAAAATAGCCGAGACCGGTTTGGCTCAGTGGATAGAGCGTCTGCTTGGGGACTGAGGGGACCCAGGTTCGATTCCGGTCAGGGGCATGTACCTTGGTTGCGGGCATATCCCCGGTGAGGGGTGTGCAGGAGGCAGCTGATCGATGTCTCTCTCTCATCGATGTTTCTAGCTTTCTATCCCTCTCTCTCCCTCTCTGTACAAAATCAATAAAATGTATTTAAAAAAAAATAAAATTATTTTTAAAAATACATTTTATTGATTTTTCACAGATGGGAAGAGAGAGGGATAGAGAGTTAGAAACATCGATGAGAGAGAAACATCAACCAGCTGCCTCCTGCACACCCCTCACTGGGGATGTGCCCGCAACCAAGGTACATGCCCTTGACGGGAATCGAACCTGGGACCTTTCAGTCCGCAGGCCGACGCTCTATCCACTGAGCCAAACCCGTTTCGGCAGGGCGTCACAGCTTTAGGTTTGTGACCAGCAAGATGATGAGACCTCAGTGTGCGTCCCCTCGAGGGGAAGATTGGCGCCAGGGACAGGCGCGCGAAGGGAGCGGGTGGTGCTGGCCGCGGCGAGCACGTCCCAGGGCAGGTGCTTACCGAGAAGCAGGGGTAAGCACCCCAGGGGTGCTGTCCGTCAGAGCCCAGACAGGAGGCAGGGGGCCTAGGACAGCCACAGGAGCCCAGGCCGCTGCTGGCTCATGGGAGGTCCGAGAGCAGGGGCTGGGGGGCAGGTCAGGGGTCAGCCAGAACACGCTGCCAATGCCCGTTGCTCCCCTGTGGCTGGTCCCCTGGGGCTGCTCAGCGGTTAGGAGGCGCCCGCCTGGGGGTGGGGAGCGGGGGAAGGAGAGGGGGCGGGCATGGCACCGAGGTCTTCGTGCAGGGAGCGTGGCAGGTTCTCTGACCAGAGGGTTTAAAGGCTGAAGTTGGGGGGCCTTCGGGGAGGACCTCGGCAGAGGGCCCAGCAGCTCCCAGGGGCCTGGTCTCCCCGGAGTGGTCGGCGCTGAGCGGAGGGCAGGGCCGGTCTGGCCGGTCCCGGGGCAGCCTCGGCGTCGCTGGGCTGGTGTTGTTGCTTTTCTGGGCCTGGAGCCGGAACCACGGAGGCCTGGGTGCTGCTCCGGGGAGGAGCGGGCGGGGGTCCGACCGCAGGGCCAGGCCGCCCAGGAGAGGAGGCCACCCTGGGCGAGGTCCCTGCTTCCCAGCTCTGCCCCTGGCTGGGCAGCGGGCTGGGTGCCTGGTGACCTTGTACCTGGCCCATGGCCCCCGCTCTGCTCATGTCTGTCCGACTGCCTAGGCCAGAGCCACGGCCGCACCTGTCTCCCCTGTCTCCCTCCCTCCTTCCCTTCCTCTCCCTCTCCCCTCCCACTCTCCTTCCCTCCCTCCCTTCCCCTTTCTCGCTCCCTCTCTTCCTTTCCTCCGTCCCCCTTCCTTCTGGACTCGGCTGAAGGAGAACGGGGTGAGACACGGCTGTTTTGTTCCAGCCCTGGGCTCCGCCGGGCGGCTCAGCATCGGACCCGAAGGAGCAGCATGGGGCCTCCTATGATAAGGTGAACAGATCGTCGGGACTTTTTTAAAACGCCGCGGGACGCGGGAAAAGTGTTAAAAAGCAGGACTGTCCCACCAAAAGCAGGACGACCTGGTCACCTTACCCATGAGCAACGGCTCCGCCCTCCCTGAGCCGAGCAGTGACGCTCACGGCAGCCCCTGTGGTCCCGGGTCCCGCAGGGCGTGGGCGTGCGGCCATCCTCGGAGGTGACACCCCGTGACCTCACCCTCGGGGTGGCTTTCTCAGAAATCACACCAGGGGGCGCCCCGAGCCCCGGCGTGTCAGTCACCCCGTCAGCAACCCCAGGGCTTGTCCGGGGCCCGCGGGCGGTGGCGGTGCGGCCTGAGGGGAAATGGCACCTCAGTGGCCACGGTCACCGAGGGTCTCTGGAGGGAACTGGGGACAGGAAGCTCTTCCCCCGTGCCTGCTGACGGAGGGCCACTGTGTGAGAGAGAATGTGGAGCCCACATCCTTCCCGAGCTGGGCAACCCCCTCCATGGTTCATTCTAGGACATTCTCGCCATTTCCCGGAGCAGCCCCGTCCCTCCGTGACCTCCCTGCCCCGGCCCCTGCCCGGGCCAGCCGCCCCCACACTGTCTCCATCGCGCCCCTGTCTGAGCATGTCCCCACGGAGCTGTACAGCCTGTGGTCGTCCCTCACAACCCCCCCATTCAGCTCCGGCGTGTGAGGTGCATGGAGCACAGATCTGTACTTTACTCTTTTTTTCTTTTTCCCTGTTGTAAAACGGAGATGCACTTTTAATCTAAATTTAACGAAGGTACAGATGAAAATAGAAGACTGATTTTTTTTTTTTTTAATGTTAGTGAAGGTTTTAGAGAGGCCTAGAGAAGCTGGCAGAGGAAAGATGCATTATGAAAAAATACATACTTGTCCTTTTATGAATTACATTTCTCATTGCAAACATTCACTTAGTGCACAAAAGGAAATACACGATATGCTTTAAAACACACACCACACACACAAGAAACTAAAAACCGAAAATGTTATAATCCTGGGCAATACTGTTTTCTTGTCCTTATTTTATTATTTTTTTAATCTTCTGAGTTAAGATGTTTTTATTGATTTCACAGAGAGAGAGACAGACAGACAGACAGACACATTATTGATGAGAGAGAATCATCGATTGGCCGCCTCCTACACGCCCCACGCTAGGATTGGAGCCCACAGACCTGGCGTATGCCCTTGGCCCTGACCTCCTGGCTCCTACTTGGACACGGAACCACCGAGCCACGCCGGCCAGGCACTTTGGTCCTCTGACGGGAAATGTTTCATCCTCTGAATGTGCTACCGCCTTCACTCAGCCATTCCTCAGGGGGTGAACTGGGCTGCTCCTGCTTCTTACCTGTTAGAGACCATGCAGCTGTGACATTGACGTACGTGCTTTTTGGCCATGGCTGGTGTGGCTGAGTGGATAGAGCATCGGCCTATGCGGTGAAGGGTCCCAGGTTCAATTCTGGTCAAGAGCACATGCCTGGGTTTCAGCCTCGATCCCCCCTAGGGGGTGTGCAGGAAGTAGCCGGTCAGTGAGTCTCTCTCTATTGATGTTTCTATCTTCCTCTCTCTCTCCCTTCCTCTATGAAATCAATTAAAATATATATATATATATATAATTAAAAATAAAGTGTTTTTGGGTGGGAATGTTTTTCTTTTTTGGCACTTAACCCCGGAAGTCTGTGTGTGATGCAGTTTTCCAGACTGGCTGCATGCTCGGCCTCGCTGCCCGCACTGGTTACTGGTGATTACTTTAAATCCCTGGGAGGCTGGCATGGGAAGTGTCTCTCAGCTGGCTTTGAACTGCGTTCCTTTCTTCCCCGTTTCCCGGGCCGCCCAGTGAAGCGGAGACCTGTGAGAGCTGGACGCTCAAAGGGCCGCAGCACCGAGCTGGTGCTTCAGGCTGGGCCTGTGCTCCTGTCAGGCATGTATCCACGTTCATTTCCTCTGGAGACACGGCTGTCCGCAGGCGGCCTGTCTGTCGGCTGTTTGTCTCTTTGCTGCCGAGTGCGGGCGCTCCTCGGGCACGGGGCCCGAGCCCCTGCTCAGACGTGGCGTTTGCACATGGTCCCCCGTCTGTCTGTCTTTTTAGGGAATGGCCGTCTGGTGGCCAGCTCTTCCCCTGTCCTCCCTGTCCGCCCGGCGGAGGGCGGTGCTCATTCCGGAGTCTGTCCTCCCAGCTTTCACCCCGGAGGGTGAGGGGAGGAGCAGGAGGCTGACGCTGCCGAGGTCCCGCTGAGGCCTCTCGCCTGCACGGCTGACCCCTGAGGGAGAGAGAGAGGGGGGGAGGGAGGGAGGGAGTCAGGGAGGGAGGGAGGGGAGACAGGTGCCTGGGGGAGCGATGTGGGGGGGGGGAGATGCCAAAGGCCCAGGTGACTCGGGACAGCGAGGGGCTGAGGGCTGAGGGTGGGCAGCAGAGAGGACAGTGCCCCTGGCAGCTCCTGGCACAGGCGAGGCTGCACGAGGTCTCAGCGTGAAAGAGAGTAAGAGAGTGAGACAGAGAGAGAGAGTGAGAGAGAAAGGGAGAGAGAGAGAGAGAGAGAAAGGGAGAGAGAGGGAGAGCTAGAGAGAGATAGAGATAGAGAGATAGAGAGAGTGAGAGAGTAAGAGAGAGAGTGAGAGAGAAAGGGAAAGAGAGAGAGAGGGATATATATATATATATAAAGAATGAGTGAGATAGAGATAAAGAGATAGAGATAGAGAGAGTGTGAGAGAGTGAGTGAGAGAGAGAGAGATAGAGAGAAAGAGAGAGAGAGAGAGAGAGAACGCCAGCTCAGGGCGGGCGGGAGGTGGGGGGGCCCCCTGAGGCAGGCCGCAGTCCAGGCCAGGAGCAGCCCCAGGGGAAGCCGGGATGTCCTCCAGCGTCTCTGGGGCAGGAGATGGAGGGTCAGCTTTTAGGGTCCCCCTCCCCTCCATCCTGCAGGCCAGGGACTCCCACCCCGCCCCTTCCCGGCCACAGCACCCGGGTCAGAGAGCGAGGCAGACCTGTACCCTCTGCCTCCAGGCCTGAGGGCAGGCCTGATACCTAACTGACGATGGCGGTGGCGGTGGGGGAGGGCTCAGCGGGCTCGCTACGTGTCCCGACGCTGAGACACAGCGTCCGGTGGCTCCTGCGCTGTCTGTGCCCTGACAGGGTGGCCTGTCCTGGGTCCTGGCCGTTTCCAGGGAGGGGGACTGGAGAGCGTGGCTAGCCACCCACGTCCCACATCGTCTGTGAGGGACTGTGTGGGTTCCAGGGGCCACACAGTGAATGGCCTCAGGGCCCCCAGAGTATGTAAGCGTGGACTCTGCTTGTGCTCGGACTCTCGCGGTGCTGGACTGAGTCTGAGAGATGACCGAGGAATGGACAGGGGCACTGACCTGCGGGCGTTCATAGCAAGCGCTGCAGACCTGGCGTGGCCATGGGCGTGGCCGTGGGCGTGAGCGTGGCCGTGGCCGTGGCCGTGGCCGTGGGCTGAGCCACTTGAAAGGCAGCTGCCGGCTGGCGGGCGGCTCGGCTCCGCGCTCGCACCACATCTAAATGAAGACGTTCTGCCGCGGGAGCCACATCTGAGGCTGTGGGAGCCGAGCTCAGGGCCGGGCTGCGGGGCGGGGCGGGGCGGGGGTGAGGGACGGGCTTCCTTTATCGCCCACCGCTGCCTCGCAGGCCGTCCCCTCAGGAAGTGTCTGCGGGCACCTGGGGAGCGGCGTCTCTTCATCTGCGTCCCTGGCACCTGGGGGGAGGGGGTGTCTCAGGCCCTGGGCAGGGGGAGGGGGTGGGGGTGAGGGTGGGGGAAAGCGTGTGTGTGTGTGTGTGTGTGTGTGTGTGTGTGTGTGCGTGTGTGTGCTGTGAGCCGGCTGTTCTAAAGCAGAGGCTGGATTCCGATGTCTTAGTTACAACGCAGCCTTCCCGCTCAGCGGGGACACTCGGGGCGGGAGGCCGTGGTGCTGAGACGCGAACAGACAGCCGGGCGCCCCGTGGGGAGGAGCAGACGGAGCGCGTGCAGGGAGCACGTGCAGGGAGCACGTGCAGGGAGCACCTCGTTCCTGGCAGCGATGACTGAGAGCCCACGGCTGGCGCCTCTGCAGCTTTCCCACCCGCCGCGTTACACCGCGTTACACTGACAGCAGACGCGGGGGCTGCACCCGGGAGCCAGAGCCAGGCTCCCCAAGCCCCCGCTTAACCACCGGCCAGGGGGTCCGTGCCAGGAGGTCCGTGCCAGGGGGTCTGTGCCAGGGGGTCCACACCAGGGGGTCCACACCAGGGGGTCTGTACCAGGGGGTCTGTGCCAGGGGGTCCACACCAGGGGGTCTGTGCCAAGGGGTCCACACCAGGGGGTCTGTGCCAAGGGGTCCACCCCAGGGGGTCTGTGCCAGGGGGTCTGTGCCAGGGGGTCTGTGCGAGGGGGTCCGTGCCAGGGGGTCTGTGCCAGGGGGTCCGTGCCAGGGGGTCCACACCAGGGGGTCTGTGCCAAGGGGTCCACACCAGGGGGTCTGTGCCAAGGGGTCCACACCAGGGGGTCTGTGCCAGGGGGTCTGTGCCAGGGGGTCTGTGCCAGGGGGTCCGTGCCAGGGGGTCTGTGCCAGGGGGTCTGTGCCAGGGGGTCCGTGCCAGGGGGTCCGTACCAGGGGGTCTGTGCCAGGATGCCTGTGCCAAGGGGTCCACACCAGGGGGTCCGTGCCAGGGGGTCTGTGCCAGGATGTCTGTGCCAGGGGGTCCATGTCAGAGGGTCCGTGCCAGGGGGTCTGGGCCAGGGGGTCTGTGCCAGGGGGTCCGTGCCAGGGGGTCCGTGCCAGGGGGTCTGGGCCAGGGGGTCTGTGCCAGGGGGTCCGTGCCAGGGGGTCTGTGCCAGGGGGTCCGTGCCAGGGGGTCTGTGCCAGGGGGTCTGTGCCAGGGGGTCTGTGCCAGGGTGATGCCTGTGCAGCAGGGAGTCTGACAGGACAGGTGTTTGAAGTTGTGCCTAAAAGGAGGGATCCTGCCAAAACCGGTGTGGCTCAGTGGATAGAGCGTTGCCTTTGGACCGAAAGGTCCCAGGTTCAATTCCGGTCAAGGTCATGTACCTTGGTTGCAGGCACATCCCCTGTAGGGGTGTGCAGGAGGCAGCTGATCTATGTTTCTCTCTCATCCATGTTTCTAGCTCTCTATCCCTCTCTTCCTTCCTCTCTGTGAAAAATCAATAAAATATATTAAAAAAAAAAAAAAAAAAAAAAAAAAGGAGAGCCGGTTTGCAGCGGTGGAGAGCCCCCGCCCCCCGGCTGCCCCCTCCAGCCCGGGGCTGTACGCTGCAGCCACAGCTGGTCCCCGAGGTCGGTGGTCATCCTCGGAGGACCTGAGCGTCCGCGGAGGCGGGCATGCCGGGTGCATGACCTGCGGAATGCCGTCTTGGGCACGAGTGTGCGACCTACACGTTCGCTGTTTTAGTCCCGGCCGAAGGGTGGGGATCCCTGAGGCGGGAGGGGACCGGGCCCGGGGACGGGAAGAGCCACTAGAGTGACCGCCGGGCAGCTGCCCGGGGCCTGTGAGGAGCCGGGTTTCTGCTCCGGGGGAACAGCCCGGGCGGGTCCCTGAGGGACAGCAACCGTGGGCCAGTCTGGGCGGGTCCCTGAGGGACAGCACCCGTGGGCCAGTCTGGGCAGGTCCCTAAGGGACAGCACCCCGTGGGCCAGTCTGGGCGGGTCCCTGAGGGACAGCACCCCGTGGGCCAGTCTGGGCGGGTCCCTGAGGGACAGCACCCCGTGGGCCAGTCTGGGCGGGTCCCTGAGGGACAGCACCCCGTGGGCCAGTCTGGGCGGGTCCCTGAGGGACAGCACCCCGTGGGCCAGTCTGGGCGGGTCCCTGAGGGACAGCACCCCGTGGGCCAGTCTGGGCGGGTCCCTGAGGGACAGCACCCCGTGGGCCAGTCTGGGCGGGTCCCTGAGGGACAGCACCCTGTGGGCCAGTCTGGGCGGGTCCCTGAGGGACAGCACCCGTGGGCCCAGTCTGCGCTGCTCGCTGGGCTCTGAGAATGTGTCCCGGGCAGTGGGGACACCTGCTGTTGGTTTGGAGGAAGACAGCTGATTCAGGCCTCTGGCCGTGTGAGTGAGTGTGTGTGTGTGAGTGAGTGTGTGTGTGTGAGAGAGAGTGTGTGTGTGTGTGTGTGTGTGTGAGTGTGTGTGAGTGTGAGTGTGTGTGTGAGTGTGAGTGTGTGAGAGTGTGAGTGTGTGTGTGAGTGTGAGTGTGTGTGAGTGTGTGAGTGTGTGTGTGTGTGTGTGTGAGTGTGTGTGTGAGTGTGTGTGAGTGTGTGTGTGAGTGTGTGTGTGTGTGTGTGTGTGTGTGAGTGTGTGTGTGAGTGAGTGTGTGTGAGTGTGTGAGTGTGTGTGTGTGAGTGTGTGAGTGTGTGAGTGTGTGTGTGTGGAGGGCGGCTGAGGGAGGGCTGTTAGAGAGTTCTAGAACATCAGAGCTGGACGGCGTTAGAGATGGTGTCTAGAGCCGAGCTGGGACACGTGGAAATGAATTAACTGAACCCTAAGTCCCGCCCTGGTCTCCACAGTCCCCGCGGGGCCGTCCCTCCTGCCCAGTTCCGCCTGCACCAGGGGGCGGGAGGGACGCTCCGGCCGCGCCGTCTCCGGTGCCGAGAGGCCGGTCGGTGAAGCCCGCCCGCTCAGAGGCGAGCCTCCGGTGGAACGCGCTCCGGTTCCTCCCGCGGCCGGCTGTGACTTCCCCCGGTCACTCCGGTGAGTCCCTGCAGGAAGGCGGTCAGGGAGCCGGACATGGCACCGGCTGGGGGGACCTCTGTGCTGAGGAGGATGGGGTTAGGCCTGCGACCAGCCCAAAGGGTCCTCCCAGAATGGAATCACCCTGCGGGCCGCGGGCTCCGTGGTCACAGCGAGGGGGCGCTAGGACCCCGTAAAGGTTCCCGGAGGCCTGGGGTGAGGTGCAGATTCAGAAGCTCCCACAGCCTCCGGGTGGCACAGGTACCCCCAGCTCTTCCCCAGGGTCTGGACTCAGGGCGGGCGTGGTGGGCGTGGTGGGTGAGGCAGGTGAGGCGGGCGTGGCAGGGGCTGAACTTCCCCACAGGGTAGGAGCCGCCGTGCCCACGTGGTGTCAGTTGCCTTCTGCCCCATGGGGTCAGGTTCAGGATCGGGGTCGGGGTCGGGGTCGGGGTCAGGTTCAGGATCGGGGTCGGGGTCGGGGTCGGGGTCGGGGTCGGGGTCGGGGTCGGGGTCGGGGTCAGGTTCAGGATCGGGGTCGGGGTGGGGTCGGGGTAGGGGTCGGGGTCTGGGTCGGGGTAGGGGTCGGGGTCGGGGTCAGAGTAGGGGTCGGGGTCGGGGTCGGGGTCTGGGTCGGGGTAGGGGTCGGGGTTGGGGTCAGAGTAGGGGTCGGGGTCGGGGTCGGGGTCAGGGTCGGGGTCGGGGTCGGGATCACGCTGCAGCAGGAACACACACGTCTCAGGAACTAGTAAATTATTTTGTATTTTCCCAGATATATTGTTATTGATCTCAGAGAGGAAAGGAGGGGGAGGGAGGGATAGAAGCATCAATGATGAGAGAATCATGGCTCAGCTGCCTCCTGCACGCCCCCCACTGGGGATGTCCCCACAACCCAGGCCTGTTCCTGGAACCTCCAGTCCCAAGGCTGACGCTCTATCCACGGCGCCAAACCAGCCAGAGCTGAACGTATCTTTTAAAAAACATCCTCATGCCGAAACCGGTGTGGCTCAGTGGATAGAACGTCGGCCTGCGGACTGAAGGGTCCCGGGTTCTATTCCGGTCAAGGGCATGTACCTTGGTTGCGGGCACATCCCCAGTGGGGGGTGTGCAAGAGGCAGCTGGTCAGTGATTCTCTCTACTCAATGTTTCTAACTTCTAGCCCTCTCCCTTCCTCTCTGTAAGAAGTCAATAAAAATATATTTAAAAACACATCCGCATAATGTAACAGCTGGGAAGATTTTAGAGTCACGCACGGTTCAGTGACGGAGACGTGAGTACATCACACTCTCTAACCTGTGGGATTCACGCTCACATCACCGATACTGCCCACTCTCCATTCATACAATTAACTCGTGTGTCTTTGGACTTTTCACGTGACGTTAGGATGTTACTCAGCAAACCTTTACTGAGACCTACTGTGTGCAGGTGGCAGAGACCGGACGGGGAGCAGAGACGAGGGCTGAGGACAGGGAAGGGAGCGTTCTCCCTCGTCTCTCAGTGGGGAGTTTCCCACCCACGGGAGACACCCAGGAGGGGGCTCCGTTTGGTCCCCGTTATCTGTGTCTGGAGCCGTGAGGCTGAGCGACACCCCGTCCGCCAGCAGAGGGCGGGCTGGGCGAACGCCTGGGGCCCGGGCACCGGTGCGCCCTCCCTGCAGGCCTGGAGGAGAAGCCTCCCGGCGGTGTATGGCGTTACCTTCAGAGGATGCTGCTCAGACCGTAAGGTGGATAAGGTTTGCCGTGAGGTGGGAGGAGCAGGAGGGTGATTAGAGCACACTTTAATGAAAACATAGGGACCCGCTGGAAAGAAGGGGATAGTACGAAGTCAAGATTTGACTCTAAGACCACATGGTTTCCGTCTGAGCCAGAAAAAGCAGGCGTTCGTGTGCCGGTCACGACCAGAAGCACAGGCAGAGAGGACGGCCTCTAACGGCCTCCTTCAGATGCCCAGCGCGCTACCCGCCCCGACAGTCCGTCCTGCTCTTCCCTCCGGCCGGCCTTGTCACGGCGGGCGCCGGGGGCGGCTGCGGACGGCTCTCCGGCTCCGCTGTGCCCAGTTGGCGGCCGACACGGGTCCCCGACAGCGTCTGTGGCCGGGGTGGGCGTGACGCGGCGTGTGACCGGGAGGGCACGCCACACGGCTGTGTTCACGCTCAGAAACGAGGGACAGAGAGCCGCCCCCTGCGGCGAAGCTGATCCTCTCGGGCAGGTCTCAGGCCGCCAGGAGCCGTGATCGTCTGGTCCGGATCCCGGCGGCGGCAGATGAATGAAGTCAGGGCGCTCCGGCCGCGCCGTCTCCGGGTGCCGAGAGGCCGGTCGGTGAAGCCCGCCCGCTCAGAGGCGAGCCTCCGATGGAACGCGCTCCGGTTCCTCCCTCGGCCGGCTGTGACTTCCCCCGGTCACTCCGGTGAGTCCCTGCAGGCCGGCGGCACGGCCCGGGGAGAGCTGGACTCGGAGCCCGATTTCCCCGTTTCCGGGTTCAGAGCTGCCCCACCCCACCGTCTGGTGGAGGGGCGCTGGCTTGTGTCTTTGGACCGAGGCTAACCCCCGGCCGTGCATAGTGACCAGACACCGTGGGGCTCAGGTGCAGTGCGGGACACAGCGCACATTCCTGTAAAATTTCTGCGAGCACGCCATTCCCACCTAAAATGTTTTTTGAAATATGTTTTTCCTAATTAAGATTCAGACAGTTCATCCCAGACCTAATACTTTAAACAATCGGGATGTCAAGGTCAGAGAGCTGGAAAGAAAACACAAGCCCATGTAATAGAGTGTGGGCCCGTGAAATAGATAGAGCTCAGGTGCATGTAGTAGAGCACAGGTTCATGTAATAGAGCTCAGACCCGTGTAATAGAGTGCAGGTCCGTGTAATAGAGCTCAGACCCATGTAATAGAGTGCAGGTCCATGTAATTGAGCTCAGGCACGTGTAATAGAGCTCAGCCCCGTGTAATAGAGTGCAGGTCCGTATAATAGAGCTCAGACCTGTGTAATCGAGCTCAGGCCTGTGTAATAGAGCTCAGGCCCGTGTAATAGAGCTCAGCCCCGTGTAATAGAGTGCAGGTCCGTATAATAGAGCTCAGACCTGTGTAATCGAGCTCAGGCCTGTGTAATAGAGCTCAGGCCCGTGTAATAGAGCTCAGCCCCGTGTAATAGAGTGCAGGTCCGTGTAATAGAGCTCAGACCCATGTAATAGAGTGCAGGTCCATGTAATTGAGCTCAGGCATGTGTAATAGAGCTCAGCCCCGTGTAATAGAGTGCAGGTCCGTATAATAGAGCTCAGACCCGTGTAATTGAGCTCAGGCCTGTGTAATAGAGCTCAGGCCCGTGTAATAGAGCTCAGGCCCATGTAATAGAGCTCAGACCAGTGTAATAGAGCGCAGACCCGTGTAATAGAGTGCAGGTCCATGTAATAGAGTGCAGGTCCGTGTAATAGAGTACAGGTCCGTGTAATCGAGCTCAGGCCTTTAATAGAGCTCAGGCCCGTGTAATAGAACTCAGATCCATGTAATGGAACTCAGACCCATATAATAGAGCTCAGACCTGTGTAATAGAGTGCGGGTCCGTGTAATCGAGCTCAGGCCCGTGTAATAGAGTGTGGGCCTGTGTAAAGAGCTCAGGCCCGCGTAATAGAACTCAGGCCCATGTAATAGAGCTCAGGCCCTGTAATAGAGCACAGGTTCATGTAATAGAGCACAGACCCGTGTAATAGAACTCAGATCCATGTAATGGAGCTCAGACCCATATAATAGAGCTCAGACCCGTGTAATAGAGTGTGGGCCTGTGTAATAGAGCTCAGACCCGTGTAATAGAGTGTGGGCCTGTGCAATTGAGCTCAGACTTGTGTAATAGAGCTCAGGTTCATGTAATAGAGTGCAGGTCAGTGTAATAGAGCTCAGACCTGTGTAATAGAGCTCAGGCCCGTGTAATAGAGCCCAGGCCTGTGCAATAGAGCTCAGACCTGTGTAATAGAGCTCAGGCCCATGCAATAGAGCTCAGACCTGTGTAATAGAGCTCAGACCTATGTAATAGAGTGTAGGCCCGTGTAATAGAGCATGTGCAGCCTGCAGCCTGAGCCGGTGGTGTGGGTAGGTCACACCCTGAGCAGTGCCGTCCCTGCTCAGCAAGGCAGGGTGGCAAGGCAGGGCGGGGCCACTTGCGTTTGAATGGTGTTTTGCTGGGCTCCTTTTCCGTTTTTATGACGATTAAGAGAATGATAGCTGCAGGGAAGACCAGTTTTGGGGTGAGGATTTCCTAGGACTCCCATGTGCGGTTGGGGTTCCCAAGTTCTTCCGGCCCCTGGTCTCAGAGCTCTCACAGGGCAGGTGGAGGCTCGCTCTCAGTTCCGAGGTCGGCCGTGACATCTCTCGCTGGAGAAACGGCTGATCCTCCGAGGACCGGCCGCCCGCGCTGCCGTCTCGGTGTCTCTGGAGGGAGGCTGGTGACAGCCACGTCCTCCGGGGTGCACGTGGGCCCCCCGTGGACACGCTGCCCTCCAGCGAGTGCTGTCCTCCTCTGTCTGTGCGGCCCGCTCTCTCTCCCTTGAGACATGGGGCCCACCTGCAGGTGGAGCAGGCCCATCGAACGGGCCCGTGTCTGCAAGCCGCCCTGTGGAGTCTGGACGCCTCACCCGGAAGGAGTTTCTGTCCTCAGGTCACAGCTTTGGGTCACAGGGTCCTTGTGTGCATGTCTCCATTCCATTCGCTCGGTACATGCCACCTTTATAACAAATTGGGGGTGGAGCATATTGTTTATTAGCCGGTCTGTGTTTGCTCCCAGACTCTGAGTGTCTGCAGGGCCTGAACTACGTCTTTTCTTTTTTTTTTTTTCTCAAGAGAAACACCAAAAGTGCTTTATTCAAAGTAATGTCCATCGCTAGCTACACATTTCCCCCACCTTTCAGGTAATTTGTGGATACCATCTTAATAGTCTTGGTTTCTCCCATGACCAGCGCAGGGACCGGTGCTCGGTGGTGTTTGTTGATTGACTGATGGACTGACCGACTGAATGACTGAGGGAGTGAAGGAATGAGGGATCTCTCTGGATGCTCAGCACTGAGCATGCCAGAGTCCATCCGGTTTGGCTGTTAACCCCATCCCTCTGCACTGTTGGTGGTCGGGGCCTGCTTTGCTGTCGACAGCACGGCTCATGTTCAGGGCGTTACTATGTCTGACTGCCTCCCGCGGAGCTGTGTTCGCCGTGTGGATGGAAAAAGTGTGATGTTATTTTAAACGATGGTGAAATAATAAAACAAATAATAACCTCAAGTGCCAGACAACATTACTTTCATGGAGCTCTGCACAAACGGCTCCACGAGATCGACTTACAAAGCACACACAGAGGAGAGGCTGGCGTCACCGACGACAGTGCCGAGGGTGTTGGTAACGGGGCTGGAATGCTCGCCGCCAGGGCGTGTGGTGAGGACAGCACCTCTGCTTCCCGCCGCGGGCGGAGCCAGGAGGGGAGCGGCTGCTGAGGACACGTCTGGACGCTCTTTTTGGAACCAGCTCCAAGTGAGACGGGTGAGGTGAGCTGAAGCCCTGGGCACCGTGAGGATGGGGCAGAGGCACATGGAGACAAAGCTCGCCATAGTTTGGGCAACACGTTAGGGACAGGAAGTCAGGGTTCTGCTTGGGGGGGACGTGCACAACCCAAATGCTAAGTGACATGGACACACACACGTGTGCGCGCGTGCGCACGTGCGTGTACATGTGTGCGCGTGAATGTGTGAGCGTGTGTGCGTGCATGTGTCTCTCTCTGTGTGAGTGAGTGTGCGCGCGTGTGTATGTGTGTGCATGAGTGTGAGTGTGTGTGCGTGTGTGCACGTGCGTGTGAGTGTGTGTGTATGTGAGTGTGTGTGAGTGTGCGTGAGTGCGTGTGTGTGCGTGTGCGTGTGTGTGTATGTGCACATTGCAATTCCTTCACCACGAATCCAACCACCGACACGCACGCTGTTCTGAGTCTTGGCTGTTTGAATAACGTGCGATGAACATGGCTACACAGACCTTCCTGAGGCTGGGCTTTCACCGTCTTCAGATAAACACCCAGCAGCAGAACTGCTGGGTCAGGTTTTGAGGAAAAAGTATTTTAAATTTCACGTTTCATTTAATTGCAGGTGTTTCTGTTGCTATAAGTCCTGTTTGGAAGAGGGGGTGAGAATGTACGCAGGGAGGCCCGCCCTCAGCACCCACATGGACGCTGACCCTTCTCCCTCCCGCACCCGGCGTGCTGGGACTTCCTCTGTGTTCTCAGAGCCCCGCTCGGGTGGCCCAGCTCGGTGGACCCGATTCCTGCTCGGAGGCAGAGCCTTGCTGCTCACCACCTCTGCCTGTGGGGCAGGGGCACGGGGACAAGTTATCGGCCGGGCTTGTTCCCACGACAGACAAGCAGAGCGTCCTCGACACTTTATTCAGAACGACACCAGCCGCGGAGGCACACGCCAGGGAGAGGGGGACGGAGACTGTGGTTCCACAGCCAAGGCCGTGCTGAGGGCCGGGGACCCCTGAGCCCCACGCTGACCGCATGACGACGTCGGACGCCCAGGCCGTCCTGTGGGACACGTTCCGGGGAAAACGCGGACAGCAGCGGGCGGCCCCGGAGACGGGCACGGCTCACTCTGCGGGCGGCGGGCGCAGCTTGCTCCGGATCCAGGCCTGGAGCGTGGGGGTGAGCAGCGTGTAGACCCCGGGCTTCGTGGCGTCGCCGCACTTATGGCTTCCGGAGACCAGGCCGGAGAAGGCGCCCCCGCAGAGCAGGGGGCCCCCGGAGTCGCCCTGCGGGGAGGACAGACGCTGGTGAGAGGCTCCGGCTTCCCTCGTGGACGGTGGCTGACTCACCGGGTTCTCCCGGCCCCGAAGACCCCCCTCACCCCGCAGGGCGAGTGTGTCTGTGTCCCTGTCCGGGCCCGGGTTCTGTCTGTCTGTCTGTCCGTGCCCCTGCCTACACCTGCCGGTCCTCAACGGCTGTCAAACCTTACTCATCAGGATGGGCGGACGTAGAGTTTGAAACACTCACTGAGACGAAGGGATTTTTAACTGCGAGTGCCCGGGAGGTGCCCTGGCCTGGACCGAGCTGCTGGGAAACTGCGCTCCGGGCCCGCAGCTCCGAGCGCTCACCTGGCAGGAGTCCTTCTGGCCCCGGGCGTCGCCGGCGCACACCAGGCCTTTGGTGATGACGGGCTGGCGGTTGTAGAAACGCGGGCTGTTGCAGAGCCTGCGGCTGATGACAGTCACAGTGACTTCCCGCAGGGTGTCCGAGGGGCTCAGGCCGTCGGGCTCGGTGGCGCCCCAGCCGGCCACCTGGCACTTCGTCCCGGCCCTGAGGTCCTCCCGGGGGCGCGGCCGGAGCAGCTGGACCTGCTTGCTGAGCTGGGCGGGCTTGTGAAGCTGCCGGAGGGAGGGAGGGAGGGGGACCATCGCCGTCCGCACTGCGAGTCTGCCAGCGCCGGCGGCGTGTGATCCCGTCTGACGCACCCTCTCCCCCATCAGATCCGCGTTGGTGGTCACTGCAGCTGCGCTCCATGCTCGGTGCTCGGGAGGGCTCTGGGGCAGCTGGCCTGGGCGCAGCGAGCTGGTCCCCGCCCCCCTGATGGTTCCTGGGGCCCCAGGGGCCAGGCCTGAGGGCTGCGCGGCTTCCCGCCAGCGGGGCCTGGAGCACGGCCTAGCCTATGTGCAGGCCAGGCGAAGGGTGGCTCCCCACCGCTCCCCGAGCCCCGGGCCGGCTCTGTGGGATGAACGGTTCGCCCGCGGTCAGGGCATCCGGGAGGAAGCTGTCCTGAGGACCCGGCCTGCGGGCGGCCCCTCCCCGCCTGCGGGCACCTCCCTCCCCGCCTGCGGGCACCTCCCTCCCCGCCTGCGGGCACCAGGCCTGCGTCCTCCAGGGGAAGAGATCCTGTCTCTTTAAGGCCCTGTGTGCGGTGCCCGGGCTCCGCAGACCGGGCGGTCACTCAGCCCCGCGGGGTGTGCCAGCAGACGCTCCGTGTGGAGGCTGAGCATGGATCGCGGGTGCCAGGGCTGGGAGCAGGCGGGCGCCGCCACGTACCTTCACCAGCATGACGTCCTGCGACGCGGGGTCCGCGGTGAACCTCGAGAACGGGATGAGCTTGGTGACCCCGAGCGTCTGCTTGGAGGCCTCGTCCGTGGAGAGAGAGTGAGCGCCCAACACCACGTGGGAAGACGGGCCTCGGGCAAACCTGGCCGACCGGACAGAAGCAGCATGGTGACCCGGGCCCGGGGGAGCAGGGAAGGAGCCGGGTACAACGCACAGGGAGCCGGGTGCACCCCACAGGGAGCTGGGCACACCCCACAGGGAGCCGGGCCCACCCCACAGGGGGCAGGGCCCACCCCACAGGGAGCAGGGCCCACCCCACAGGGAGCTGGGCGCACCCCACAGGGAGCCGGGCACACCCCACAGGGAGCAGGGCCCACCCCACAGGGAGCAGGGCACACCCCACAGGGAGCAGGGCCCACTCCACTGGGAGCAGGGCCCACCCCACAGGGAGCCGGGCCCACCCCACAGGGAGCAGGGCCCACCCCACAGGGAGCAGGGCACACCCCACAGGGAGCAGGGCCCACTCCACTGGGAGCCGGGCGCACCCCACAGGGACACCGTCCCCACGGCACTGGGCCGGGAGCTGCCCCACGGGGCCTCACGGGCAATCTGTGTGGCACCTCTGGCCTATTTCATAAACACGGGATTGGTAAAGCTCATCACATTCTCCAAGCCCGGCCCACCTCCACCTCTGCACCCCGGCGTCCAGCCGCGGACTCCTGACCCACACCGTCCGGTGCTCTGGCTCCGGCCACGGAAAGGGCACGTGGCTGTGTTCCAGAACTCCAGCACCTGCCCCCTACCGGCCGCGCCAGGCCTCCTGACGGCATTGGACACGGGACTGAAGGCCGACCCGCCTGGCAGGCAGCGGTGTGCCAGCTGGGCACCACCCCGTGGGCGCCCTCCTCCTGCCCTCCTCCCGCCCGGGCGCCCTCCTCCCGCCCCGGCCGCCCTCCTCCCGCCCAGAGTGCCCTCCTCCCGCCCCGGCCGCCCTCCTCCCACCCAGAGTGCCCTCCTCCTGCCCCGGCCGCCCTCCTCTGCCCTCCTCCCGCCCTGGCGCCCTCCTCCCACCCCGGCCGCCCTCCTCCTGCCCTCCTCCCGCCCGGGCGCCCGGCCCTGCAGGAAGGAAGCCTGTGTCCGGGGGTCCGAGTCCGTCTGATGAGCAGCTCTCCACTGTGCCCGTCCCGAACTGAACGGACATATTGATCGTCACCCGCTGCCTGGCTGTCCCAGGGACGAGGGCCCGGTGGGGGGGAGGGGTGGACACGATGGGACACGGTGGTTCCCGTGACAGCGAGGGCCTCGGTGAGGTGCAGAAGCCACAGGAACCAGAAGGGGGGCCTGAGACCCAGAGCAGAGGCTCCCGCAGCTCCCCCTGCACAGGGTCTAGCCTGGCAGCCTGGCCGTGGGCAGTGGAACCGCCCCTCCGAGCCCCGAGGAGCCGTCCATGCCCCACTCATGGCGGTCTCGGGTGCGAGAGGCCCGGGGAGCGGGCGCTGGGCCCGAGGGAAGGAGCCGCCGCCTCCTGGCTCCCAGGAGAGGACGCACATGGGAGCGGAGCGCCCGACCGACAGCAGCCCCCTCCTCTGCTGGGGGGGGTGAGGGGGCGGAGGGGGACAGAGCCCGCAGGGGGGTCAGCTGGGGTCAGAGAGCACAGGCTGAGGGTCTGAGAGGCTGCAGTCTGTCTGTCCACAGAGCAGCCTGGCTCTCAGGGGCAGAGAGAGAGAGAGAGAGAGAAAGGGAGAGAGAGGAAGGGAGGGAGAGAGAGAGAGAGAGAGAGAGAAGAAGGGAGGGAGAGAGAGAGAGAGAGAGAGAGAACGAGAAAGAGAGAGAGAGAGAGAGAGGAAGAATCTCTGTAGCGTCTTTCTCCTCCCGGTAAGGTGTTGCCCTCGCAGCTGTGATTCCTGCAGTCCGGGCCTGGCCTGGGGGGCGGGGGACGGGGGAGGGGGCACGGGGGTTCCTGCGAAGGATCTTAAACTCGTTGCGAAGCGGCTCCTCGCCGCATCTCAGCGCCTCTCGCTGTGCTCAGACCTGCCAGGCCGAGGCGGACACGTCACAGATGTCACTGCAGACCCGGGAGCAGAGCTTCCCCCGTTACCCCGCCCTCAGGGCGGACGGGGGGAGGGGGCGGGCACCCACTCAGGCTGCAGCCGCAGGAGCAGGACCCCGAGGGCCCCGCTGTTTCTGGGGCCGCCTCCCTGGTGCCGCACGCGGTGTGGGCCCGCCTGCCATGGTGGTCGGGGCCGGCCGGCTGTCCTCGGGAGGGAGCCCAGGCAGGAAGTGCGGGCGGGAGGGTGAGCCAACCCCGCCCAGCGGCCGGTGCCCGTGGGAGCCGCAGTGGAGCACCCGCCCCCCCCCTCCCCGGAGGCTCTGTCCTCGGGACTCACCGGTGGTGGCAGTGGGCGGCGGTCAGCACCCACTGGGGGTGGACCAGGGCCCCCCCGCACACGTGCTCCCCGCGGTACTGCAGCGAGGCCATGAAAGGCCTGGAGTGCGCGGCCACCTCCCGGCCTCCGATGACCTCGGCGCCGAGGCCTGCGGGGAGACGCAGGGTCGGCCGGGAGGACGGGCAGCCGGCCCCGCGGCTCCCCCCACGGCTCGGAGCGTGTGCAGGCCTGGCACAGCGCATGCAGGCTCAGAGGCCTGGGCGTGCGAGGAGTCTCCGTCACGGACGACGTAGCCGCACAGGAGCTGGAGGGTCTCGTCCGCTCCTGAGGGCGGTTTGGGAGATACTTACCTGCGGGGGTCAGACAGGCTCCGGCCGCGAGGAGAAGCAGAGAGAGCGCCGCCATGTCGCCGGCTGAGCCGCCGGAAGCCCTCTGCCCGCCGGGGAAGGAAGCCGGTCTGAAGATGAGCTTTGAGCAGCTCCCAGCGCCTGGGGCAGGGTTTCACACCTGGCCCATGTCAGATCTCTGCTCCTCACACTTGTCACAGGTGCGATGATAAACACCGATGATGATAAACACCTCGCTCTGGGACCAGCCGCCTTCCCCTCGGGTGTAAACGGTGCGAGAGTGAGAGATGGCGGAGCTGTGGGACTTCCTGAAGGCAGAGTCCAAAGGCGGCCCTGCCTGCTGTCTTCCTCCAAGCACGGGGCCAGCCCAGCGAGCGCCCCCTCCCGCACCCAGGGACAGCACTGGTCACGGGAGACACGGACCCTCACAGGTGGCGGGCTCCATCCAGAGAAACCCACAGGCCCGCAGCCAGCTCCCCCGCGCCCGCTCCTCCCCCGGTTTGGCCGAATGTGGTGGAGCTGAGCTGCCTTTGGAAGACACCACGGTGAGACCAGAGGAACCTTGGCCATGTGCTCCGAAGGCCCGAGGCCTCGCTCACCCTGAGAGGGAGATGACCAGCTGTCTACCCAGGGCCTCCAGGATGGTATTTGTCAGGCCGAGGACGAGCTTGTGCCGCATTCTCCCTGCCCGCTGGCATCGGACCAGAATGGCTTCAGAAATGCTGACCACCACCTCGAGGGACAGACCTTTCTGAACCCAGAGCATCCTGCCCGCCGTGTGACTCCGCTGCCCAGGGGGTCAGGGTTCAATCCCCGGGCAGGGCACAGGCCGGGCGCGGGCTCAGTCCCCGGTGTGGGGCGTGCAGGAGGAGCGATCACTGATTCTCTCTCATTGTTGATGTTTCTCTTTCTTTCTCGCTCTCTCTTTCCTTTCCTCTCTGAAATCAATAAAAATACATTTTTTTAAAAAAGACATAAGCACCCTATTTTCTCCTTCTTCGTTTTTGTGATGGAGAATCGAAATCCAGGAGAACTGACATGTAATACTTGCCAGATGGCAACGGACTCCTTCCCAATCATTGTTTCCAGCATGAGGCAGCCGGTCGTCAATGTGACAGGTACGTATCAGACACGAAGATGTAATAAGTGCCTTGCATTATCTCCAGAATTCTTCTCACACGGCCGTTTACCTGTGGTGACGTCTGAGCCTGAGAGGCAGGACGGACACGGTGGTGTTGACGCCGCGGAGGGAGGAGCTGGCTCCGGAGGCCCGGCGGCCGCCTGGGGCTGCACAGCGCGGCCGGGCAGCCCTGGCCTGCCCCGGAGTAACCTCCACGCTGGTCAACACAGACACGACCGAGCACGGCGTCTGCAAAGCGCCGCCCCGTCTTCACGTCTCAGGGCCGAGCCACCGCAGAGCGTCCCTGCACGTACAGCCTCAGCACCACTTCCTGCAGCAGCGCCTGTGGGCGAGCGGAGGGCCCGAGTGAGAAAAGCCACAGGTTAACAGCCGCTTCAGCTGCAGCTGAGGGCCCGCGGAGGCCGGCACCTGCCAGGGCGGGGCGCGCTCTCCGAGCTCGGAGCGGGCAGGAAGCTGCCGTCCCCCTCCGCGCCCGTGACGCCGGGCACGCGGGAAGGCGCTGCGGCCGGCGGAGGCCCGGGCGGTGAGGGCGGAGTGCAGGGCGTGAGGAAACCTGGTTTCTGGGGGTCGGGGCGGCCTGGCTGAAAGCTGCTCAGCGCTTAGTTTTGAGCGACAACTGGCTGACGCCCACAGGCCGTTTCTCACCTCGCTGAGCACCTCCAAGCGGCTCCAGGCAGGCAGGCGTGGCTGTCGCCTTGCTCTGTGGGTGGAGCTCGCTGGCAGATGGCAGCCAGGGGGGAGGGAATGGGGGGCGGGGGGCTGTGTGAGGCTCCAGGCTCCTGTGCTCCAACCCCCGTGCCAGCTCCAAGAGGCAGCTGGTGGTGCCCGAGGCAGGCCGTGCCAGGGAAGACGGAGCCGTGTGCAGGCAGACAGGGCGGGATGCAGCTCACGGGGAAGGACATCTCCTGTCTCCCTTGTGCTTGGCCTGGAAAGTTCTAGAGGCATGGTCGGCAAACTCATCAGTCCGCAGAGCCAAGTACCAACAGCACAACGATGGAAATTTCTTCGGAGAGCCACACTTTTTAAACTTAAACTTCTTCTAACGCCACTTCTTCAACACGGACT
This sequence comes from Nyctalus aviator, assembly GCA_036971965.1. NCBI lineage: Eukaryota > Metazoa > Chordata > Mammalia > Chiroptera > Vespertilionidae > Nyctalus > Nyctalus aviator. Next base: position 100,949,222 of record CM072926.1, on the reverse strand, counting down.
TCGCCCAGGACGTGCTAGTTTGTGGAAGAGCCACAGTCAAGGGGCCAAAGAGCCGCCTGTGGCTCCCGAGCCGCAGTTTGCTGACCACGGTTCCAGAGAACCCTGTTGGCTCACAGCACCGAGCTCCCTGGTCTGGTCCGTGGGCGGGTGCCGGCGATGGCATCATCTGTTATTTCCCGAGCCCTGGGCGGCGAGCGGGCCCGAGGAGCAAGCCGAGCGGCGGTCTCGGTGTCCTGCCGAGGCTGCTGCGTGTTTGCTTTGGACCCTCCTTGGCGTCCGGCGGGGCTGGGCGGGCGGGCGGCTGGCTCCGTGCCGGCCTGTGCTCCTGGCCGGGAGGTGCTGAGCGTCCTCGTCGGCTGCTCTCGGAGACGCTGCCGGCGGCCTGGCTCCCACCCTCCTCCCCCCGGGCCCTCCTGGGTGCCCGAGGCCGAGGGGAGCAGCGGCCGGGAGCCCAGGGACCAGGGGGCTCTCTCTCCAGCCCAGACTCCTGCCGCACCAACAGCCACGCCCGCCCAAGCCCCGTCCGCCCGTGTCTGCCCGTGACCCGCCCGTGACCATCTGGGGCAGGACGAGGGCTGGGAGTCAGAGCTTAGAAGTCTCGCAGCTCCACACGGGCCACTTCTGCATGCCGGGCAGGTTAACGTCGGCTCCATCTGGCCTAATAGGGCATGTGCGTTGCCCGCCTGTTTTCATTCTTTTATTTTTATTTATTTTAAATATGGTTTTATTGGTTTCAGAGAGGAAGGGAGAGGGAGAGAGGGAGAGAAGCATCCATGATGAGAGAAGCATGGATCGGCTGCCTCCTGCACACCCCACACTAGGAATGGAGCCCGCAACCAGGGCCTGTGGCCTGACCGGGAATCGAACCCTGACCTCCTAGGGCGACACTCAACCACCAAGCCGAACTGGCCAGACCGCCTGCCTGTTTCTATTCGCTGTGCTGCCCTGTGTAACTGTATCGGCCCTCGGGGACCAAAACCAGAACCAAATCGATTGGCAAACACACCCCGTGAGGCCGGGCTCCCCACGCTGGTCTGCGCACCGCTCTGTGGGCTCGGCGCCAGGCGGCTGCCTCCTGGCCCTCCTCCGCTCCCTCACGGCCGCCTTTGAGGAAGCTTTCTGACTCCGAGGTGCTATGCACCCCAAATGGAGCCGTAAACGGAAAGTAATGCTTGAGAGAGGAAGGTATAAACCTTCCAATACATTAGCCCAGTGGTCGGCAGAGCCAAAACTCATCAGTCAGCAGAGCCAAATATCAACAGGACAACGATGGAAATTTCTTTGGCGGGCCACATTTTTGAAACTTAAACTATATAGGTGGGCACATTGTTATTAATGTAATTGGGGTACGCCTAAGCTGGCCTTTGCTAAGAACTCAGGGGGCCAAAGAGCCGCGTGTGGCTCTCGAGCCGCGGTTTGCCGACCACGGCAGTAGAGGATATAAAACTGTGGCTTCCGTCCGGCAGGAACACTGCAGGCAATGGCCAGAGACACACGGCGAAATGTTTGTTTGCCTTTTGCGTTGAAGAACACTTTCCCCAGAGTTATCTCTAGCACACGGAGGGCTCTTACAGGTCACCCACAGAGGTCAGAGTAAGACATGGCCGTGATGGTGAGCAAACCTCTGTGAGCGTTTGAATAAGACAATCATTTGGTTAGATTTCCTTATCAGGAACCCAGCATATAAACACACGATCTTGGTGATCACAGCCCCCAAAATAGGGCATGATCCACATCTTTGTGAGTCTTGTTGAGCACGCTGACGCCCTAGGAGCACAGGCCTGGTGAGCGCTGACAATCAGCCCACTCGCCCAGCCCCTGCCCGAGGCCGTCGGCGGATTGCCACAGTCCGGAGGCTGCCGGGCCTGGCTCGGACACGTCGCTAACAGGAAGGCGTGGATGCTTAAGGAGGAACCTGGGCCCGTGCTCCTCAGGCGATCCACGTGTGGCGACTGCTGACCCCTCATGGAGACCAGGCCCGGGAAGGCCGACATTTCTATTCCCCGCGCGGAGGTCGCCTTGGATCCAGAAAGCCAAAGCACGCTGCGGGCCTCTCCCGCCTGGGGCATTGTTTGGAGCTTTAGTCAGCGAGTACTTCCTAAATATATTTACTCAGGAGGCAGGCCCGGCATGCCCTCTGGAGGGGTGGTGTGTGCACAGCTCATGGCCCAGCGTCAGAACTGTAGGCTGGGGGGTGAGCACGTGTGTGTGCATAGGTGTGTGCGTGTGTGTGTGTGTGTGTGTGTGTGTGTGAGCTGGCTGTGGATATTAAACTTGGGCTCTGTAGCTCATACACATCTCACCCTAAATACCTCTGGTCAGATGGGCTGGGATGGTCTCGGGCAGCCCGCAGAGGGAAGCCTTTGACTTCATCCTGTAAATTCTAGTAGCAGACAAAGGATTGGTCAACACCCCCTGGTCCCGCTTAGCTAAGGTGACCAGATGTCCTGCTTTTGGTGGGACAGTCCCGATTTTCAACAATTTGTCCTGTGGCGTTTTAAAAAAATCCCGATTTTTTGGGGAAAAAATTGGGACTTTTTTAAAACGCCGCAGGACACAGGACAAATTGTTCAAAAGCAGGACGTCTGGTCACCTTACACTTAACAAACTGCTGATGACGAGTCCACACTGATAAAAGCAGGTCGGCCCCGGCCGGTGGCTCAGTGGGTAGAGCACTGGCCCATGGCCCGAAGGGTTGGGGCTGGATTCTGGTCAAGGGCACGCCCCTCAGTCGCAGGCTTGCTCCTGGCCCAGGTCTGGGCCTGTGCAGGAGGCAACCAACCCGCAGGCCTCTCTCACATCGATATTCCTCTGTGTCTCCAGCCCTTCCTTCCAGCTCTCTCTAAAACCCACGGGGAAAATATCCTTGGGTGACGATTAACGAATAAACCAACAAAAAGCAGCTCTCTTTATGTAGGCAGCGCCTACGTGTCCTGGACTCTAATATGCTATCAGTGCAATTTGTGCCATTACTCTGTAGGTCATTAAGGAAGAAAAAAAAATATTCTTTAAAAAAAAATGTATACTCATTGATTTCAGAGAAGAAGGGTGAGGGAGAGAGAGATAGAAACATCAATGATGAGAGAGAATCATGGATCGGCTGCCTCCTGCACGCCCCCTACTGGGGATCCAGCCTGCAACCCAGGCCTGAGCCCTGACCAGGAATTGGACTCAGGACGCTTCAGTCTGCAGACTAACGCTCTATCCACTGAGCCACACCAGCCAGGGGTCCCCTCTCCTCTTTAACCTCTTCTGCCCCACAGACCTGGCTGAGCAGGATGCTAAGAGGCTGCTCTCCCCGACCAGACGCTGTGGCCGGGCGGGCGGGCGGGCGTGGAGACCCTGCTTCCCGGGGGGCCGTGTTTTCCCGCCACTCGCCTGCCTCTCGGCTGGGCCGGGTTCCCGCCGCCGGCTCGCTGTTTCCCTGGGCCGGCTGCCCCGCTCGGTGGTTTTCCTGCGGCTCGGGGGGTGCCAGGCGGTGAGGGGAGGGCTCGATGGGCTGAGCCCCGGCCGGGCGGACGGTGATGGACGAGCCCCAGCTGATAAGCTTTTCCAGAGTGAGCAGCGGGGACGGGGACAGGGACGGGGCCAGCAGGGTCTTCTCCTCCCCTCCCGCTCCTGCACTGACTCCCAGGGACAGTCCGGCTGCAACGCCACCACTTTCCAGAAGCCCAGCGCCGTCCCTGCCAAACCCAGACGTGTGTGCGGCGTGAGCTGCCCCGGAGAAGCCGCAGAGGGGCGGGCGGGGGAGCAGGGTCTTTAAAAACTTCCCCTCCAGGACGTCCCCGCCGAGTGAGAGGCACAGCGTCGCCTCCTCCTCCCCCGTGGGAACCGCCGTGCGGGCCTTCCTCCCGGGGGAGCGGCCGGCCGTCCTGTGCGAGGAGCCGTCCGGGCCCCTCGGCCGTCCTTGAGCCCCGGAGACGGAAGTGCGCGGGGTTTCGCTCCTCATGCAAAACAACCGTCTAAACATAATAGATGACATCAGCGTGGGCTTCTCAGTTCCTGGATGGCAGCGTGACGGGGCCGGGCTGCATCCTGGGCTTGCAGAGCGCGGCGGAGCCTGGCAGGACAGAGCGCGCGGCGCCGCCTGAGGGACCTGCGGGGGCCAGGCGGCCGGTGCCATCTAGCCCCACGTGGGCACGGGCTGGGCTCGGCTCCCCTGGTGCCAGCCGGAGCCCCGGGGGGGGGGGAGGAGGAGGAGGAGGAGGAGGAGCAGGAGCAGGAGCAGGGGGAGCCGGCCGAGAGAAGCATGCGGGCCTGGCTGCTGCTGCTGCTGGCCTGGCTGCTGGCCCCCGCGCCCCCGGCCCCCGCGGCCCCCGCCTGGAGCCAGGGCGGCCGGTACGCGGTGGACTGCCCGCAGCGCTGCTCGGCCCCGTGCGCCAGCGGCCGGCGCTGCCCCCGGACGGTGCCGGATGACTGCGGCTGCTGCAGGGTCTGCGCGGCGGAGCGCGGGCACACCTGCTACCGCACGGTGGCGGGCATGGACGGCGTCAAGTGCGGCCCGGGGCTGCGCTGCCAGCTGCTCAGCGCGGAGGACGCCTTCGGGGACGAGTACGGGGTCTGCAGAGGTGAGGGGGCCGGTCCGCCCTGCCGGGGCGCAGGTGGGAGCCGGCCGGGACGGGGCCTCTGCCCGGGGACCAGCGGGGACAGGTGGGCGAGGGACGGGCCAGGCAGGGGCGTCCCGGGAGAGGGGGGCTCGCTCTGCCCGGCGCCTGGCCCGCGTGCAGGGAGCCAGACGCAGCCTCTCACTCTGTCTGCGGGAGATCTTTAACGCTGCCGCGAAGACGGTGCTGCCTCCTCTGCCGGGACTCTTGGGAGCCGCAGAGAACCCCGCCGGGCGCCGGGCGCTGGGCGCTGGGTGCTGGGCGCCGGGCGCTCGCTCTCCTGCCAGCAGTGTCGGCGGCTGGCGCCCAGGGGAGCTGAGCCCAGCCGGTGACCTCCGGGAGGGCTGCCTGGCCCCCGTCAGGGCTTCTGTGATTCTGAGAGGTCCCGGTCGGAGGGCATGTCTCAGGATCAGTGTTTCCGAGGAGCCCGATGGCTCTGTGAGCCGGGGCTTCCTCCCAACAGCTCAGCTCTCCTCGGGGTCGGGGGTCCGGAGGCGGGGAGCAGACCCTCCTCCTGGTCAGGGTTCGGTTGTCTAGGAGAGCAGGCCGTGGGACAGAAGCAGAGATAACCCCGAGAAAGGGGCAGGGGCTCCTGAGGGATGAGGCCGGGGGTCGCACGGACGAACAGGAGGCGGGCTAGGTTACGGTGATGCTGAGGGACGGGCTGAGCATCTGGAGAATTCTCCTAAACACCCCGATGACGGTTAACACGCCTGAGACGCTGAGTCCGGGAGGAAGGACCCGCGGTCCCGGGCTGTCACCGGCCGGAGCCGCTGTCACTGAGACTCGGCTGCGGTGGCCGGCCCTCAGCGGGACAGCACAGGGCGCTGTTAGTGCCGGGGGCCGGGGAGACGCTGGCGTGGTGTGTACTTCGTACATCTGTGTGCTTCTGTGACGCAGCCAGAGCTCAGGCACCAGTCCTCCTCCTGTAGACAAATGAGTCACCTTCTAACCACAGCACACGCTGCCGGTTAGGAACGTGCTCGGCTGTCCGGGTTTATTGGGGCGCAGTTTAGCAAAAGGCAGACTGGTGGACACGTTTTTCTTCGGGGAATGTCCGCACACGTTTCTCTCAGCCGCACGGGGTCTGGGTTCTCCGAGGACCGTGGGCTTCTCAGCCAGTACACAGTCCCCGCCGTAGGGAGCTCACGGGGGGAGGAGGGGGGGGTAGAGGCAGGCAGACGGTGTCTGCTTCTGTCCCGGCAGCAGCCGCACGGGGGTTTGGTGTGAACGAGCCTCCCACGCGGCAGTGGCTCAGGCCGCCGGGCACCGGGTCTCAGCACGCCCTGTGTCCCCGCGTGACCCAGCCGCTGTGGCTGCGGTGCGTTGCAAGAGACGTTTAGGACGGCTCTTTGGCATCACCCGTGTGGCTGGTGTCTTTCCCTCCGCCGGGAGCCGGGAGCCGGGAGCCGGGAGCCGGGAGCCGGGAGCCGGGATCCGGGAGCCGGGAGCCGGGAGCCGGGATCCGGGAGCCGGGAGCCGGGAGCTGGGAGCCGGGATCCGGGAGCCGGGAGCCGGGAGCCCCCAAGTCCAGAGCGGCGCGCCGTGCCTTGCGCTGCAGGCGCCTCCCCCCCCCCCCAGCCTCCTGGGGATGAACGCGCCTGAACATCCGTGTGCTCGGCGCTGGGTGGCCAGGTAACCGTCAGCGGCCGACACTGTCTGCTGAGCGCCCAGTCCCTCTGCCCGGACAGCCAGGCGGGAACGGGCTGGGCTCCGGTTTCAGTTACAGGTGCTTCCCCGGGAGGGTCTCAGCACCCCTGGAGGGCTCCCCGCGGCCGGGCCGGCAGCAGGGTTCCGGCCGGGACAGAGGCAGGTGCCCGCCGTGCCTCCGTGCCATCCTAATGTCTCTTTAACGCACCGCGGCCACAGCGGCTGGGTCACGCGGGGACACAGGGCGTGCTGAGACCCGGTGCCCGTGGGAGGCCCGCTCGCCCCGCGGCTGTGCTGGGACAGAAGAGAGGCTGTCTGCCCCCTGCATCTCCCACGGATGACCCTGAGGACCCCCGGGCTGGGGAGCAGCCGTCACCGCGGTCTCTGCGTGTGGCTGCGCGCCGGCCGGGCCTTCTCACGCCCGCAGGCGGTCTCTGCCTGTCACGCGTGGCTGTGAGGGCCGTTTGTCCCGTCTGAGCCACACGCCTTCCCCAGGGAACCTGGCCCCTCTCCGCGGCCGGTGGCTTCCGCTGAGGGTGCAGCCGGCTCTGGGCGCTCTCGGGCTGGGCGGGCGTGAGGAGGTGCTCCTGCCTGTCGGCCGGGAGCCGGCCTCAGCCCTCAGGGCGGTCCTGGGGCCGCCTGCCGGGGGGAGGCCCGGTCCGGCCTGTGGACAGGGCGGTGTGACGGACTGAGCTCCTCCCGAGCGGGACGGCCCTCGGCCCCGGCTGCCCTGAGGCCCTCCCTGGGCGTTGAAAATGAGCCGTCTGTGCACACAGGGCTCAGAGCTCCCTTTTCCAAGGCGCTCAGCTGTCCCCCCCGGAGCTGTCACAGGGTAACCAGGCCAACCTGCCCACGGCTCCGGCTCTGAGCGGTGTCCCGGGCTCAGCTCCACACAGTCTGTGGTTTCACGTTTGTTTATGGGCATGTTTACTGGGGTGGCAGCCTGTACAATAAAGAGGTAATATGCAAATTGACTGGCACACCCTCACAAGATGGCTGCCTACAACCAGACCAGCGGGGGGTTAGTGAGGGATGACCAATGACTGAACAAACAGCTGTGAGGGGCGACCAGGCCAGCGGGGGGGGGGAAGTTTGGGGCAACCAGGCCAGTGGGGGGGAAATTGGGGTGACCAGGCCAGCGGGGGGGAAAATTGGGGTGACCAGGCTGGCAGGGGAGGAAGTTAGGAGTGACCAGCCAGGCAGGCAGGTGAGCAATTAGGAGCCAGCAGTACAGGATTGTCATAGGATTTCAGGCTTCCCTTGAGGGGTCTGGAGAGCCCTCCCCCACCCCCGCATGAATTCTATGCCCTGGGCCTCTATTTGGTTAACAAAAGTATATAGTTTTCGGGGTACAGTTCTATTTGGTTCACAATAGCACATAGTTTTGGGGGTGCAGTTCTGTAACCCATCGTCTGCACATCACGGTGTGTGCTCACTACCCCATGTCTAACCCCCTCCCCTCCCCACTGGCCCCGTGCCCGGCCCCTGGCCCATTCCTCTGCCAGCGGCTGTCTGTGGGTCTCCCTGCGCTCTCCCCCGGCCCAGCGCCCGTCTGTTCTGCGTCTGCGTCTCTGCGCCCGGGTCTGCTGTGCTGGGCTGTTTATTTTGTTCATTAGCGCCCCCGTTTGTGATTAACGTTGTCGGCTTGTGGAGAACGGGATGTCCCCTGACAGCCCGGCTTCCACGGGGGCTCGGCTCCCAGGCTGCGCTCCAGGCTGGACGGGGTGCGGAGCCCCTAACCCACCCTCTGCCCGCAGACTGCCCCTTCGGCACCTTCGGCATGGACTGCAGGGAGACGTGCCGCTGTCCACTGGGCGTGTGCGACCGGGTCACCGGGAGGTGCCTGCAGCTCCCCTTCCTCCAGCACGCAGCCGCGGGGGCCGCCGACAGGGGCGCTCCCCACGCAGGTGAGCGGGGCGGGGGACACAGGGGGTGGGGGACATGGGGGGGCGGGGGGGACACGGGCGGGGCAGCTCATTCTCCGCGCGGGCCTGACAGCGGGTTCCTGGGGTCCGGGTTCGGGGAGGTAGGGAGTGGTGGTGTTCAGTTGGGCTGCTGCTGCTGCTGCTGTTTTTTAAAAAAGATTTTATCAATAACTTAGACCAGTGGTCGGCAAACTCCTTAGCCAACAGAGCCAAACAGAGTCAACAGCACAACGATTGACATTTCTTTGGAGAGCCACATTTTTTAAACTCAAACTTCTTCTAACGCCACTTCTTCCACATAGACTCGCCCAGGCCGTGGTGTTTTGTGGAAGAGCCACACTCAGGGGGCCAAAGAGCCGCCTGTGGCTCGAGAGCCGCGGTTTGCCGCCAAAACACAGCCCAATACACACCTGTAATAAAAAGAAAACCGGCGAAGACCTGCGAAGTGTAACTCTAGAGTCTCCCTGCTCTAATTAGCCACGGGGCCGGCCACGAAGGCTCGGGCGCCTCAGGAGCTCAGGGCAGAGAAGGGTCCCGAACCCCCGGTGGCTGGGGCCCCGGAGCCCGCAGGCAGCTGTGCGTGTCCACGCGGGGCTTTCCCGGTCACACGCTGCGGCTCCCGGGAGGGGTTTGGCCCCGGTCCTGCCTGGGCTCCTGTCCCCTCTGCAGACTGAGGGCTCCCAGGTCATCGCACGGGCCTCCGAGGGCCGGCCCCCCATTCCACCAGGTCAGTGCCTCAGCCTCCTACCTGCTGGGCACAACACTCTTGGCAAGTGAACTTCCTGGCTTCCTCTCCTCCTCTCCTCCCCTCCCCTCCCCTCCCTACCTCTCCCCTTCCCTCCCCTCCCTACCCCACCCCTTCCCCTCCCCTCTTCTCTCTCTCTCTCTCTCTCCTGCCCCCGAGCTTTCCTGCTTTCCAAGACTGGACATTCACAAGCAGCCGTTTGGGGTGGGAGGGCGGCAGTGTCTGAGCTGGTGCGTGGCTCACCCTGGCGCCTCTCGGAAGCAGGGAGGGGCGTTCTCAGTGCGGCACACATTCCCCGCGGAGAGCCACCTGTCTGACAGACATCCGCCCTCCCGTCTGCCTGGAGCCCCTCCTCCTTCAGGCCGGGCGGCCAGCCCCTCGCTTAGCGCGCTGTCCTCACCGCACTTGCTCGTCACGTGCACATTTATTAAGCATCGATTGTGTGCCGGGCCCTGGTGCGGCCACCAGCAGAACACAGCCCTGGCCTCGGCCCGAGAGCCTGGTGGTGGAGGGAGGGGACCTGTCACCCAGGAAAAAGGAGGAACGCCCGCCACGGGCAGTGCATGTGGGATGGTGTGTGTGGGGGTGACAGGTGGGAAGAGAAGCCGCTCAGGCTGCCCCTGGAGGGGGCGGCAAGCACACACCGTGTACAAAACCAGCCGGACTGCGCGTGACCCGGAGGCCTCACGGCCGGTCCCGGTCGTTTCTCCCGTTTCAGAGCCGGACGCGGGGTCCGGCGACAGCAACGCCGTGACGCGGGAGCTCCGGAGCCAGCACGCCGCCCGCCCTCCCGGCACCAAGTGGTCGGAGCCACGCTGACCCCCGGCGGCCGCTCCGGGCGAAGACCGTGGCCGAGCCCCCGACCCCCGGCCAACACGTAGGAACCGCCAGCTTGTAGCGTAGGGGCGCGGCCCATCCCGTCCGGAGACCGACACGGCTCAGGGCGGCCCAGAGACCACCGCAGGCCACTGACTCCCGTCCGACCGCAAACTTAGACTTCGCCACGCACCCGAATGCATGTAGCTGTGCCACACGCGTGTAGAGTAGAGCTGAAGGACTGCAACGCCATCAGGCCACGCGGGCAGGACCGCCGAGGCCGAGGTCACGGCGAGTCCGCGGTTCCCTGGCCCGGCTGCCCGTGAACTCTGGGGTGCACACGGACCGGGATGGGGCTGATGGGGGCGCTCGGAGCGAGAGAAGGTGGGTGGGGTGGGGGTGGGGGTGATGGTGGGGGCTTCCTTGTCATTGTAGCACAGGATGTAACTGAGTTTCTTTTCACTTTTGGAGAAACCGGAGCAGAACCGCCCCTGGGGGCAGGGGGAGGGGGCAGCTCGTGGGCGTGGGCGTTGCAGCCTGGATCGGCGTGTCCCCGCTGCTCAGGCGGCTCCGGCACCGGCTCTGGTGCAGGCGCTGGCAGGAAAGGCCGTCAGGCCGCAGCCCAGGCCGAGGGGGCTGGGTGGTGCCGCCCACCGGGGGGGAGGTGTGAGGGTAAATATTTATGTATTTGTGTGCACGATGGTTAGGGCGGGACACCCTCCACGCCTGTATGCATCACCCGCGTGGGAAATGAACCCAGTGTGGTTTAAAGGGGTTGGGATAAAGATGTGACTCCGCAAGATTTTCCAAGTTCCAAGGCTTGTTTATTAATAATTGTTTATTAATTATTGTTTATTAATAGTTATAGTAATAGCATAGTGAGAAAGCATAATAGAAACCTAGAATATCAGTCATTGAATTTATCAAACGTCAAAAAAAAATGAGCAACAGAGACTTATTTAAAAGTAAGTGCAGTGGAGGGCATGTGTGGGAGTGGGCGGGGCAATGGTAAGATATATACACATATAATATCTTAATAAAAAAAATAATGTACACAGGCCCAGAAGAGGAGGAAGTACGTAGGTACTGGTATGCTTCCACTCTCTAGCTGCCGCTGGATGAGTTATCTACTTATTGAAAGTAATTGTTTGATCCTAAACCTACGTATGTCAATTGTACTTGTATTCAGTTATGTAATTAAATTAAATAATTTACAAAATAAAATTCGTTAAAAGAAGAAAAAATAAGTAAGTGCGGTGGCTTTGACAGGTTTTAGACGTAAAGCAGGAGATGGCTTTCAGGGAGCCTGGGAAGAGCCCGTGTCCCGCAGGGAAGGCCCGCTGCTGAACAGTTCCTCTCATGCCGCGCACGGAGGATGTGGCTGTTCACGGCATTCTGAGCGCCCGGAGGGCCTGGGCTTGTGGCACTGTTTGCTAGAGTTCGTTGGGAAACATTGGCAGAAGCGTTTTATTGGGAGTGAAACTTATTTAAGAGCTATTTCAATATTTACCTACGTTTTATTCTCCAAGTTTGCCAACAAAGCCGTGAATGTGTGTGTCGAACGGTCTTTGAATGTAAACCGAATAAGCTGTTAGACTTTGTTTTTAAGGGACACGTTTATTGTTCAATAAAAAAAAGTGAGACGGCTGTGCAGAGTCCATTTGTGTTTAATTAAGTTGCTGGAAGTTATTTAAATGGTTCGTCCAGGGACCTGGACTCCTCCACACACACACATACACACACACACACACACACACACACACACACACACACACACACATACACACACACACACACACACACACACGCAGGGCCAGCTCTCGCCGGGACTTTCTGCTCCAGGTAAGTAAGCCTCTGGGTCAAAACCAGCGTCTCCAGCTCTTTGCCTTCCACTTTGTCTCCTGGGCCTCGCAGCTCCCTCCCATGAGGCCCCGAGTATGAGCCCATCCCACCGAGGGAATCCGCGGGCGAAGGAGGCTGGGGTGCTGGCAGGGGTGCCCGGGGCAGGCGGGCCGCTCGGTGCCTGTAGAGGACAGGCGGGCAGTGCTAGCCGAGGGCATGGCAGAAAGGAGCACAGACGTCCCCTCAGCCGGGGGGCAGTGATGAACACGCTCCGTAAACTGATACGGCACGGACACTTTTCTGTAGCAGGGAAACATCCGGTTCGCCTGAATTCATCTTTTTCCTTTTTTTTTTTTTTAAATCCTCATCTGAGGACACGTTTCCCATTGATTTTAAGAGAGAGTGGAAGGAAGAGGGAAAGACAGAGAGAAACATATCAACTGGTGGCCTCCACTCTCCCCCTCCCCACCAACTCCGGAGCAGAAAATTCTGACCAGGGCCGGGCCAGGGAGGAGCCTGCAACCGAGGTACATGCCCTCGACTGGAATCTAACCTGGGACGGGTCTCTTCAGCCCGCAAGCCGACGCTCTGTCCACTGAGCCAAGCTGGCCAGAGCTCTCTCTCCTTTTCCTTTTTTCTTTCTTAATGTATTTTTATTGATTTCAGAGAGGAAGGGAGAGGGAGAGAGAGAGAGAGAGAGAAGCATCAATGATGAGATAGAATCATTGATTGGCTGCCTCCTGCACGACCCTCACTGGGGATTGAACGCACAACCCAGGCATGTGCCCCGGCTGGGAATCGAACCCTGACCTCCTGGTCGACGCTCAACTGCTGGGCCACACCGGCCGGGCTTTCTGCTTTTTCCAAGGTGGAGGATGGACGAGGTGTGTAGCGAGTTATGCTCCCGCAGGCGCAGGGTTGTTACTGATGGAGCGGATGCACCGGGCGTCTGCCCTGCGCCGGGCAGGGCCTGCAGGATGTGCTCCCGGCAGTGAGGTTGCTGAGAGGTCTGCTGGCCTCAGCCCCGGGCCCGGGGGGCGGGGGGGGGCAGTGGGACAGGAGCTGGACTGGAGGGCTTTGCTTCTGCCCCTGCACCTTGGGCAATCAAGTCAGACCAAGGCGGCTCAGCTGCTCTCAGGGGCAGGCGGATTGTCCGGCCGCCCAGCTTCAGGCCGGGGCCCTGCGCCCTTCCCTCCAGGTGCTGGTGTGTGTCCGTCCCGATTGGCACTCTCCTGGCACCAACGCATGATCCCAGGGAGCCAGGCCGGCGGGTCCTCGGGAAGGAGGGAGGGCGGTCCCTGTGTCTGACTGCACCTCCACGGCCGTGCGCCTGCCACGCCCGGTATCTCACATGTCCGTCATGTGCAGCCACACTGAGCCGGTGGCCAGTCCACCAAGGGGCTGGATTAAAAAAATATATACATTTTTATTGATTTCAGAGAGGAAGGGAAAGGGGGGGAGGGAGACAGAAACATCAGTGATGGGAGAGAATCGGGGATCGGCTGCCTCCTGCACGCTCCACACTGAGGATCAAGCGCAACCCGGGCCTGTGCCCTGACCGGGAATGGGACCGGGACCTCCTGGTTCATGGGTGGACGCTCAGCGGCTGGCCACCAGGGTTTTTAGGGCCTTTCCTGACACCTGTGGAGCTGGCAGATATTTCCTGTTTTTGTTGTGTCTCGGGAAGACAGGCACGCACGGCTCAGAAGTGATCATTAACCAGCGTCAGAGCGACCTTCCCCCCGGCACCTCCCAGCACGAGGTTCATTCTCGCAAACCCCATCATCGCCGTTTCTCTGGAGGGAAAGGGTCGTCAGCTTAAAGATCTGGCTGATGGGGGGAGGGACCCTGCGGCCGGGCACGGTGCAGTCAGGATGTCACCCTAAGCCCAGGGGCTCTGACCCTGAAGAGCAGTGGCGCGGACACAGGGGCCCCGCGTGCCCGTGGGCGGCTCCGTGCTCACCGCAGAGCTCCTCGGTGGGAAGACACCGTGCCGGCCTCCGGGCCCGGCAGGACCCTCGAGCTGGTGTTGGTGGAGCCGGTGCACTCCCCCGACGCCCACTGGTGGTGACTCACGTGTTGCTCACGCACCCTCTCGGCCACGTGGGCAGTGACCCGTGCAGAGCTGACAAAACTCCGTGTTTGACATTTGCGTTATCACGGAGTCTGAGGGGCAGATCGGAAGCCTTCCGGCGATGGCAGACACAGGTGTGACCACAGGAGCCAGTCCATGTTCTGGTGTCTCACGTGTCCGTCACGTGCAGCCACACTGAGCCATGGGAGCGTGTTCTTTAACAAAGAATGGGGAGCACGGGGAGCGCCGAGGGCTCCGGACGAGGCGGGGGCTGCGGGAGAGGGTGGGCGAGATGGGTGATGGTCAGGGAGCACTGAGACCCCCAGAATCCCGCGGGGTGACAGTTCTCAGGGACACACGGTGAGCACTCAGACCCGCGGCGGCCCTGAGCACGGCACTCCCGCTATTTTTAGCGCCTTTTATTCTGGGCCTCGGCGCTTCCTCTGAGCTTCCCCGGCGGCATACCTTTCTTCCTCATAGAGGCCGCCGTTCCCCCCTCCCCAGGAAGCCCCGGAATGCGGTCCGGAAGCGGTGGCCTTGGCACCGGGGCCGCTGGAAAACAACCGAGACGCCCAGGGTCAGACACTTTCTAGTACCTCGCCGGTCCGGGCCGTCTTCCGCCCGTGCCAACACCGTCCCCGCGGGCCGTCTCCCGTCCTGTGGCCGCGGAGGGCACGGCGATAGATGTAGGCAGGAGCAAAGCCCGAGCGAACAGGAGGCAGGAGGGCCAGCAGGTCCCTTTGGGGCGAGCTCAGCGCTGTCTGAGGCAGTCAGGGGGTCCCCGGGGGCAGAGCGAGGGGGGTGAGGGGGCGTGTGTTCGCCGGCCGGCGTGGACTCTATAAACCAGGAGGCCAGGGTTTGGTTCCTGGGCGGGGCACAGGCCCGGGTTGTGGGCTCGATACCCCGAGCAGGAGGCAGCCGATCGGTGATTCTGTCTCATAATGGGTGTCTCTATCTCTCCCTCTCCCTTCCTCTCTGAGATCAATAAAAATATATTTAAAAAGAAAAAATACACCAAGAGCCCAGACGGCCGGTGAGATGGACACCAACCTGAAGCCATGGGTGCCCATGACCGCAGACACGAAGGCGGCCAGCGGGAAGGCGGCCAGAGGCACAGGCTCCGGCCGTGAACGAGCAGCTCCTGCTGGGTTGGTGCAGCGTGGTGGCCAGTGAACTAAACGCGTCACATTGAAGTCTGGGTCTGGCCTCCAACGCTCTGCCTGTCAGAAAGGACCTTTTTCACTGTTCCATGGCTAATGTGACCAGATGTACTGCGGTGGCTGCTTTGCAAACACACACACACATATTGAATCATTATAGTGTACACCTGACACGAATGCAGTATGCCAATTATGCCTCCAGAAGAAATGATGATCTAGGCCAGTGCTCGGCAAACTCATCAACAGAGCCAAACAGAGTCAACAGCACAACGATGGACATTTCTTTGGAGAGCCACATTTTTTTAAACTTAAACTTCTAACACCACTTCTTCAACATAGAATCGCCCAGGCCGTGGTGTTTTGTGGAAGAGCCACACTCAAGGGGCCAAAGAGCCGCAGGTGGCTCGAGAGCCGCCATTTGCTGACCAGGGACCTATGTTTATCTCTTTATTCCTATTCAAGCAAGATTAACATTCCGTCTTCAGAGGAATACCCGAGAGGGCGCCTGTTAGTGTATTTGTGTGTTTCTAGCCACAGAGCTCGGCCTTGCTCAGTGCTGAGGCAGGAGAGGCGGAGGGCGGCCTGGCGGGGGCGGGTGTGAGCGCTCCGGGCGGGTCTTCTCAGACCCTGTTCACTGGGCGCAGGCCTGCGGCTTTGGGGCTCCCTCTGGGCGCACGTTCTGTCTGTGCCTTTGGAACGGCCCTCCCTGGGTGTGAAGAAGTGACTCGCCGCTCCTGGGCTGTGGGAAAAGTCCCCCTCCTCCCCCCCAATGACTCGAAAACACGGGCTTGTTATTCTGAAAAAGCAGGGCACATCCTCATTCCACACAAACAATGTGACAGGCCTGGGCCCGGGCCAAGGTTTTCTAAGATTAGAACTCGCTCTCGGAAACCCTGGATTCGCAGGGCAATCCCGCTGCTGCCCCCACAAAGGCGAGCACCGCTGCTCCGGGGAGCCCGGGGACCCCTGCCCTGCACGTCCCCGGGCCTGGGCGACCCGGTAGCAAACTGGCTGTCCCACACCTGGCGGGGCGCTGGCCCCGGCCCTCCCAGGGCCTTTGCTGCGGGGCTGACTTTGCAGAAATAAGGCAGACAGCACGCGTGGCCACGATGCCCGGCAGGGGCTGTGGGCACTGGTGGCCGCGATGGCCGGGCTGTGCCTCCCTCTGGCTGGCACAGGGCTGGGCAGACTGCAGGCTCTTGCTAAGGTTGCTTGCAGACAAGGGGCAGTGTGGAGAGCGGCTACCGTGTTGGGACAGGTTCAAGCCTGGGGCTAATGAGAGGGCAGCTCCTCTCGTGGCAAAGCCACGTGCAGGTCCCAGCACAGTGACAGCCAGAGGCTGTGGTTGTGAGCTTGACCTTATGGCCTGAACCTGTGGCCCCACGTGGCTGAGTGATATGAGCTGCAGGAGGAGCGGCCAGTAAACAAAGCTCGGTCAGGTGCACGTAATTGAATGGATTCAAAACCCGAGAGAACGTTGTGACCACGCCCTTCCTTTGCCTCCTGGGATCTGGCTATGAAGACGCGGCTTGCAGCCCGTGGTGCTGTCTCCCCATCAGAGAGGGCAGATTCCCACCCAGCCCCAGCTTTCTTCTCCTCTGTCTTCTCCATCCTTCACTGCCCCTCAGGCTCACCATGGCCGTGCTGGCGAGGCTCAGGACTGAAGCCATTCAAAGGGGCTTAGGTTAAAAGAGAAGCCGCCGTGGCTGAGCCGAGGGTATAACATCGGTGGGAGGCATCTGGGCAGAGAGCTCTCCTCTTCCCGCTGTGGCCGGTGATCCTGTGGCCTTGCTTCTCATCTTTAAAAAAAAAAAAAAATATATATATATATATATATATATATATATATATAGATATATATAGATATATATAGATATATATATGATTTCAGAAAGGAAGGGAAAGGGAGAATCATGGATCAGCTGCCTTCTGTGAGCCCCACATGGGGATGGAGCCTGCAACCCGGGCCTGTGCCCTGACCGGGAATCGAACCCTGACCTCCTGGTTCATAGGCCGATGCTCAACCAGTGAGCCACACCAGCCGGGCTCGGTCGAATCTTCATGCCTGAGCCACTCTTCCTCCGCAGCTGGCTTCTCTGCTTAACGATGGTCCTGTTATTAGTGAGGAGAGCACCGTGACGGACGTGAGACCCGGGGTCCACCTCGCTGGGCAGGTGTGGAAACTGCCCTGCCACCCACCCGCCTGCCCGTCCGGACGTGGGGCTCACGCCCCCAGACCTGCGGCTCCCCACCCTCCTGAGATGGGCCCTGGCTGCCACCTGCAGCTGCCACCTGCCCTCCCCGCCCTTCTGCCACCTGCACTCCCCGCCCTTCTGCCACCTGCAGCTCCCCGCCCTCCTGCCACCTGCAGCTCACCCACCCTCCTGCCACCTGCAGCTCCCTGCCTTCCTGCCACCTGCAGCTCACCCACCCTCCTGCCACCTGCAGCTCCCCGCCCTCCTGCCACCTGCAGCTCACCCACCCTCCTGCCACCTGCAGCTCACCCACCCTCCTGCCACCTGCACTCCCCGCCCTCCTGCCACCTGCACTCCCCGCCCTCCTGCCACCTGCAGCTCACCCACCCTCCTGCCACCTGCACTCCCCGCCCTCCTGCCACCTGCACTCCCCGCCCTCCTGCCACCTGCACTCCCCGCCCTCCTGCCACCTGCACTCCCCGCCCTCCTGCCACCTGCAGCTCACCCACCCTCCTGCCACCTGCACTCCCCACCCTCCTGCCACCTGCACTCCCCGCCCTCCTGCCACCTGCAGCTCCCCACCCTCCTGCCACCTGCAGCTCACCCACCCTCCTGCCACCTGCAGCTCACCCACCCTCCTGCCACCTGCAGCTCACCCACCCTCCTGCCACCTGCAGCTCCCGCCCTCCCCGCAGTGGGGGTCACCACCTCCAGGGCCCTGACTCCAGGCTGTGCCCAGGAGGAAGCGGGAGCATGGCAGGTCTGCCCGCTGTCTTCTGGTCTCCTCATGGTCGGGGGACAGAGTCTGACCCCAGGCGCTGCCCATCTGCAGAGACGTCCTGGGTAGGTGGTGGCGGGGGGCGAGGAGCCTGCTGATGCCAGAGGCCCGACAGGACGCAGGGTGCTGGAGGCCGCCCAGAGCCCCGGGGAGGGGGTCAGGCAGGTGGCCGGCCGGGGAGCCCCAGCATGCTGCCCAGAGGCCCTGCAGGAAGGAGGACTCGCTGGCCCAGGCTGAGGCTCTCAGCGGGCAAAGGTCCTGGCCTGTCAGGCTGCCTCCGCCAGAGACCGGCTCCCAGGGGGTCGCCTGTGCCCACAGACTCACCACGTGGGGACCCGCAGGCCCGGCCCCAACCCATTCTGGGGCAACACTGCTCAGCTCCCAAACTCAGCTTCTCTTTCTTGTCTGATCCTGACCCCTCCCTCCCCCGGGCTCTTTCTCTCTCCCCTCCTCTCTTCCCCCTCCTCTCCCTCCCACAGGGGCTGCCCCGGGCGCCTCCCCAGCGAACCCCCTGAGCTCATCGCAATCTCCAGTCGGCTTCCCAGGGAATCTAGTCCTGACGAGCACCCGGCTGGGGTACATGGGGCTCCCTACAGGTTTGCTCCCCAAACTGTAGCCACGGCTGCGGGTTTCGGCTTTACTGCCCTGAGTTGGTGTCCTTTTGGGGACCCCTCTGCCTGGAGGGGGAGCCGGTGGGCGACTCCCCAGCTGGGAGGGACTACTGGTCCCCCAGCTGCCCATCACCTAGGCTCCATGGGGCCAGCGTGCGGGCCTGTGACTGAATCTGGATAAACTAAAAAAAGACAAAGCTATTTCTGGGGGAAAAACCCAGGAGGAAGTGAAATGGAGTGTCTTGAATTTGAGGGAAAAAATAACCTCAAAGGAAATTCCATTGGCGGCTCATTAGAGCCGGGCCGGAGCTCGTTCATCGGCAGGAAAAAAGCGAAGCGGAAGCCGCTGGGGATCGAGGGCGGCTCTGCGGGCGGAGGATGCCGAGGGCCCGTGGACAGACGCAGCCCTCCCGCTGGTGTGCACCGCCTGGCCCTGCGACTGCTCACCGTTCCCAGTGAGCTCCCGGGTCCCACGGGCACCTCCCAGCCAGGGCCGGGCCTCCTCTCACAGTTCACAGAGCCTGGCGACATTGGTTACCATCACAGCCGGTCCCCCCGCCTCCGCTTCTGCCCCCTCAGTTTCACAGAGGGCCTTATCCATCCCACTGGCCAGGCTGCAAGCAAACAGAGCTTGGCCAGGTGCATGCTGCTGAGCGGGCTGAAACATCTTGATCACGCCCTTCCTTTGCCTCGTGGCATCGGCTGTAAAATAAAGACACGGCCTGTGGGCGCTGTCGCTGTCTCAGGGAGGGAAGCAGCGTCCCACCGAGACCCAGCTCTCATTCTCTGGTCTGTCTTCTCTGAGCCTTTCACCGCCCCCGCTCAGGGTCACCCTTGGCCGTGCCGACAAGGCACATAAGGTGCCCTGGGGCTGAGTGAGCCACGGCTCTGCCGGCGGCGCACAACTGAGGTGATCCGTGTTGCAGGGAATGGCTGTCAACAAGAAGGTTTATGTTCAGGTAAACTCCCATTCAAGGAGGAGGGCACAATAATGGCCGTTTCTGACAGACCAGCCACGGGTCTGCAGTGATATTGTATTTACTTCAATTGAAAGGAAATGAACCCCCCATACAATACATGGGATTAAAGACAATGATGAGCACAGAAATAGATTTTTTTTAAGTTGGCAAATTTGATTAAAAATAGACATGAAGGGGCAATCAATGGTAAGATATGTACACATATAGTACCTTAAAAATGGGGGGAAAAATAGACATGAAAATGATGAGTGTACATGTGTTTTTAAAAAGTTAATGTTGGCGCTATCACAATAGGAGGTAACATTGAAAGAGTAGTTAAAACATGTGTAAATCTTTGGTTCAGAAGGGGGCAGAAAATGCCAGACTTGGTAAGAAAATTCAATTAGTTTTAAAAACATGAATTCCTGAGAGTAACCATAAAAAATAAAAAATATAGCAAATAACTCCAAAACCCACTGAGAAAAAAAAAGGAGAATGAATAAAAGAAATGCAGCATTCTTTTAAAAGTTGTTTCTGACTTCTGTTGAATTTATGAGAACAAAAAAAATTTTTTTTAATAGTGGAAGAAATAAATTCAAATATATTAGTAAGATTAATAAATATAAATGGGTTCCCTCCACCCCATGATTAAAAAACCAGAGGCTATGACATTGGATGACAAAAAGCCAGAACCTATCTGCTTTTATGCTCTAAATCAAAAGGATGTAAAAAGAATGAAAGGAATGAAAAAATACTAAAGCAAACATGTTAAGGAATACTGGCCTGTTACCTACTTTAGGGCCGTTTAAAACTTTAAAGTGAGAACGTAAGTGCCTCTGTAGCTCCAACCGGTTTGGCTCAGTGGATAGAGTGTCGGTCTGCAGACTTAAGGGTCGCGGGTTCCATTCCGGTCAAGGGCATGTACCTTGGTTGCGGGCACATCCTCAGTAGGGGGTATGCAAGAGGCAGCTGGTCCATGTTTCTCTCTCATCAATGTTTCTAACTCCCTATCCCTCTCCCTGTCTGTAAAAATCAGTAAAATACATTTAAAAAAATAAAAAAAGACAATAACTTGTCCTTAAGTAAGAGAATTAAAAAAAAAGTGCCTCTGCAATCCAGTTTCACCAGCAGAAGCTTCATGCATCACGGAGACTTATCTGCACATGCGTGGAGCCCAGCACACACACACACACACACACACACACACACGGTGTGGCCTGGGGTGCGGGGGGAAAGGGGGCGCCTGGGATAGTTAACAATAAGAAATACACTTAAGCCGAAACCGGTTTTGCTCAGTGGATAGAGCCTCGGCCTGCGGACTGGAAGGTCCCAGGTTCGATTCTGGTCAAGGGCATGTACCTTGGTTGTGGGCACATCCCCAGTGGGGGGCGTGCAGGAGGCAGCTGGTCTAATTTTCTCCCTCATTGATGTTTCTAACTCTCTATCCCTCTACCTTCCACTCTAATAAAGCAATAAAAAATATATTAAAAGAAATACACTTAAAACAGAAGGAAGTATAACAAATCCCATATATAATCTTACGTGTATGTATATGTGTGTGTGTGCACACACATTCATATCTTTTTGTACATAAACATTTGCATGTACATGTGACACCCTCGGGGCGTGCAGCTGCTAAAAGTCCCGACAGGCTTCCCGCGGGAGCGGCACAAAGACCGCGGATTCCAGGCTGGAATCTGCGACATCGGGCCGGGGCGGGGCGTGTGTGTGTGTGTGTGTGGGGGGGGGGGTGACCCAGCTCCCCCTCCTGAGCCCGCGGCGCGGCACACAGTTACATACGCACATAGGCACCTGCGCACACATACCGTGTATCTTTGTATTTTTATTCCTGTGTATTAAAGTACTATTTTAAATAACGCGGCAACTCGTATTAATGCTTTTCCCAGCGCTTTGAGGGCGCGGAACATGACCTTTGACCTTCGACCTTCATGATTGCATAAGAATGGTGGAGGACCCACCCACTTCCGCTTGGACTTCCGACTTCCGCTCGGGAGCGGAGGAGGACCGTTCCTGGCGCATGTGCAGCAGTTGCCCGCCTCCGGAGGTGAGGGCGGGAGGTTCCTGGCGCATGTGCAGCAGTTGCCCGCCCCCGGAGGTGAGGGCGGGAGGTTCCGGGCGCATGCGCAGCAGTTGCCCGCCCCCGGAGGTGAGGGCGGGAGGTTCCGGGCGCATGCGCAGCAGTTGTCCGCCCCCGGAGGTGAGGGCGGGAGGTTCCGGGCGCATGCGCAGCAGTTGCCCGCCCCCGGAGGTGAGAGCGGCAGGTTCCGGGCGCGTGCGCAGCGGCTCCGGCGTCCGGCGGTGAGGCGGCAGGTGCGGCGGCTCCGCAGGCCTGGCCTGAAGCTGAGGTGAGGACCGCGAGCGGGAACCGCGCGCCCCGGCCCCGTAACTGTACCGGAGGCGCCGCCGCCCCCCGGCCTGTCCGGCCCGGCCCGGTCCGGTCCTTCCCTGCCCGCGGCCCACGCCCGCCGCTGCCCCGAGGCCGCCCGCCCGCCCGCCATGCCTCGCGGTCGGAAGAGTAAGCTTCGCGCGCGGGAGAGGCGCCAACGCGCCCGCAACGAGGCCCGAGCCCGGGAAGCCCAGGCCGCCATGGAGGCCGAGGGGGCGGTGGCGGGCTGCCTGTCCGTGCCGGGGGCCGCGCCGCCCCCCGCGAACCCGGCCGGCGCCGCGGGGCCCGCGCGGGCCCGAGGCCAGGCCCCGAAGAGCAAGGCGTACCCGTGGGCCGGCGCGGCGGCGGCCGAGGGCGCGGGGCCCGACCTGCTGGCGCAGAAGGCCACGGTGCTGGTGGAGTACCTGCTGTACCAGTACAAGATGAAGGAGCCCATCCGCCGCGGCGACATGCTCAAGATCGTGCACAAGCGCTACCGCAAGGACTTCCCCGACATCCTGGCGCGCGCGCGCGAGCGCATGCAGCTCTTCTTCGGCCTGGAGCTCAAGGAGGCCAAGCCGCACGGCAGCGCCTACCTGCTGGTGGACACGCAGGACGAGGCGGGCGACGGCGGCCCGCGCGGCGGCTGGCGCTTCCCCAAGAAGGGCATCCTCATGCCGCTGCTGAGCGTCATCTTCCTCAACGGCAACTGCGCCTCGGAGGAGGAGGTCTGGGCCTTCCTCGGCACCATGGGCATCTACGACGGCAAGAGCGACTTCATCTTCGGCGAGCCGCGCCAGCTGCTCACGCAGGACCTGGTGCGGGAGCAGTACCTGGTGTACCGGCAGGTGCCGCGCAGCGAGCCGCCGCGCTTCGAGTTCCTGTGGGGCCCGCGCGCGCGCGCCGAGACCAGCAAGATGAAGGTGCTGGAGTTCCTGGCCAAGCTCCACGACACGGTGCCCGCCGCCTTCGTGCCCCACTACGAGGAGGCGCTGCGGGAGGAGCAGGAGCGCGGCCTCGGCCCCGCGCTCTCCCCGGCCCGCGCCCGCGCCCGCCGCGCCCTGGCGCGCTCGGCGGCCGCCTTCTCCCTGGTCCGGAGCATGTCCTGCCAGGTCGGCGGCGTCGGCGGGCGCCAGGCGGCCCCACCCGGCCGGGGCCCGCTCCCCGAGTGAGGAGGACGGTGTGCTCGGCGGCGGGGCCGCGCTTTTCCCGCGGGAAGGCCTGTTACTACGCTGTCGGCATCTGTTGTTAGCGTTGAAGAAGGAAGAATAGCGGCACCCAAGTTAGGACTTTAGCTCCCCCCCCTTAGCGTGACAGACTGACTAGAGATGGAGATTTCGGCACTTGCGTTGTTTATCTTTCTGTGTTAAGCTGTTTTGATTTGCTTTCTCATTATCTTTGTTCAAGATAGCCTGTAGACAAAAATAAAGTGTAACTGCCTGTTTAACCCTGGGGTCCAGCTCTCTTTTCCGTTTCCTACTCATTAGGCCTGAGTAGACCGGGCCTGACCTACAGGTAAGATGACTGGTATTCCTGCGAATTTTAGGAAAAAAAATTAAAAAAATACATTTTATTGATTTTACACAGAGAGGAATTGAGAGGGACAGAGTTAGAAATGTCGATGAGAGAGGGACATCGACCAGCTGCCTCTTGCACACCCCCTACCGGAGATGTGCCAGCAACCAAGGTACATGCCCTTGACCGGA
This sequence comes from Nyctalus aviator, assembly GCA_036971965.1. Lineage (NCBI taxonomy): Eukaryota > Metazoa > Chordata > Mammalia > Chiroptera > Vespertilionidae > Nyctalus > Nyctalus aviator. The sequence continues at coordinate 100,925,771 of CM072926.1, read as the reverse complement.
ATTGAACCCGGGACTTTTCAGTCCGCAGCAGGCCGCCGCTCTCTCCACTGAGCCAAACTGGTCCCAGTGAATTCTAGAAAATTTGAACAGCCTAGCCAGACACAGAGTTAGGTGTTTTGTTTTTTTTTGTTTTGTTTTGTTTTTTTTTTTGTGTGTGTGTGTGTGTGTGTTTTAAAGAAAGCAAAGGTTGAATATTTTAGGCTAGATTCAAGGCGTTTTCTTTTTATAGTTTTTAGTTTTGTGTATACATTTCGAGTTTCCTTAAAGGGATGTGTCAGGAAAATTGAGAATATATCTTACAGCCAAAGAACCAATCATAAGCAGTCAGATTTGAGTTGGGAAAAACAACGACCAACTTTATTAATGTAACCTATTCCGGAAGGCAGGCAGATGTGTTGACTTAGGCCATTGAGACGTGAACATGTTTTAATGTCTGCTTCCCATCAAGAAGCGGGATATAAATGGTACTTGTATGATTGTCAGGCACCCTTATTTAAACCATTAGCTTTCCAAATATGAAAGCTAAACAGAAGTGCAATGTATAATGGTTTCTTTTCCCTGCAGACATTCACCACTTTCTGGACTTCAGGGACTTAATGGCTTGGAATGGTGACCATTTAACAGGAAGTTGTGGTGTCCCTGTTCAGAAAGCCTCCCTACGCCTCATGCCTTAGAGCAAAGGTTCCCCATCCCCTTCCTGCCCATGTACCATGGGACCCAGCGGTGCCACAAATAAACTGGCTGTGCCGAGCTATTGGTCCCCGTGGCCTCGGGGAGCTCCAGGATATGGTCTCCAGGCAAAGGCAACCCCACCCATCTACTCAGTCTGCTCACAACCATGGCATTTTCTGTGTGTGCCGTGACATGAGAGGCCCTGCCTGACTACGGCCTAAACTCGGCATGGCATTCAAGTCCTTACAGTCTCGTCCGTGCTCTTCCAGTCTGACCTCTCCCATCCCTTCACGCACAGCCCTGCTACCCACCTTCCCTAAAACCCTCCCCGTTGCCTCCAAGCTTGCCCACTGAGAATGCCCTTCTCCCTCATCTGCACAGTGCCTCTCAGATCCTTTTAAAAGCTAGAGCCAATGCCGCCTTATTGAAAGCTCAGAAACCTCTGCTGCCTGCCTCATTTCTCCTCCTTGCTTCCTGAGAGGGCTGCTCCTTACCCTCTCGCACTGAGCATGTTTTCCTTGTGTTGTAATTGAGCGCTTGTTTTAGCTCCTCTCTTCGAGTGCAAACAGCTGGAGAACAGAGACCATTGATTTAATTGCTTCCCACCCAGTGCTCGCTTATTAAATGGAATTGACTGAAAATGCTTATTAAATGGGATTGACTGCAAATAGGTGGGAGAGGAGAAGATCAGCTTGTATTGATTGCATCTCAGTCATGTGCCAAGCACTGTGCTGGCATGCTAGATGGGGCCCATGTGTGTGGTCTTCCCAATAGCCCCTGTCAGGTGGGCGATTTGAGATGAAGACAGTGAGGGACAGCAAGGTTAATGGCTGCCAGTGTGCATTTTCCACTGGGAAACGGGAATTGGGGGACCTGCAGAGCAAGGCCCTATCAGGGGTCCAACAGGAAGTTGGCCCAAGAGGGTTTCTGGGCTTGGCCCGCATCCTGACCATGGGAACCCCCAGACGGTGGGGAGAAACAGCAGGGCCTTGCTGGACACCGGGTCAGAGGTCTGTCCCATGCACTGCCTCAGCTAGTGGAGCCTTGGCAAGAATTCCCATTTCATGAATTTAAAAATCATTCTCTCGTCAACAAGGAAATCCTTCCTAGTATCAAATCTGAGAAGACTCGGGACAAAAACCATAGAACAAAAGTTATTTTTCTCTTCGCTTAGAAAAATAGGACCAGCAGCAGTGTGTGAGGTATATATGTTGGTTCTCTCTCATTGCACTGTTATTTTATTTTGTCATGCTCACATTTATATGACTTGTAAGAGTTTTGAAAACAACACCCAGATTAGATGAGCTAAATGATTGGGTTCTATAGATTAGATTACAGTGTACTGTGTTCAGCGGCCCTGACTGGCCAGGATTCTCCCATCTCTAAAACTAGGTGAGAATGCCACCGTAGGGCCTAGAGCTGACAGGTTTTCCGTGAGCTTCCTGTGTGTGGAAAGAGGCGGCGATCCGGTGTCTCCTTCCCGCGGCTCCGGTGCTGTGTCTTCGGCCGTCATGTAGAACAGCTGGTGTGGCAGCCGCCCGCAGTTGTGTTTCACCGCCCACACGGTGCTGCCATCTGTCCCCCGGGGTGGCTTCCCAGCGGCCTTAGGAGCAGGCGTTCGCAGGAGCATCCCTCGCTTTGTTTGGAGTGAGAAGCTACTGCTCAAGGAAGTGGCTTGTCCGAGGTCATGGGCTCAGGATAAGTGTGACAGATCCAGGGCTCAAAATCTGAGCTGGACACTTGTCCCCAGTTTCCCCCATATTTAAAGCAACGGCAGGCTGGAGGAGTCTGGCATGGGAGAGAAGTAATAAATTGAGACTAAAAATAATAAAAATAAATTCTGAGACTAGCGAAGGGTGTAGCGAGGTCATAAAGGGGATTTTCAAACCACCGACCTTTCTGTGTCTACCTGCCTTGGTGCCCACCTAACCCTGCGCTCCAGCCCCCCTTGTAAAGCAGGAGGAAGAAACGGTTGCAAGGAGGCACGCTGTCAGCTGGCCACTGTGGGCACTGCTGCCCCGACAGGATTGCTTCAGAGTCTTCTTATACTCACTTCTTATACTCTTATACTTATACTTATAAGGCCATGCCCTTCATCACCTCGCTTCTGAACTGACCGAACTGAACCGGAGGGCCACGAAAATGTAGGTGGGGTGGGGTGTCGGGGTTAAGAAGGTCACTTTCATTGTAGGGAAAACAAAGTGGGAAGTTTTCAAACCAAAGGAAAATTTGGCTGCAGTTTGTATTAGTAAATGTCCATCTCGAAAGGCATTAACTTTCTCCTGGATTTGAATGCAAATTGAATCTCATCTTAGACGGTTGCCCAAGAGAAGTGCAATGATGGAATGTTCAGTAATCTGTCTAGCTACATGTGGCTGTTGAGAACTTGGGATATGGCCGGAGACAGAGAAACGGAATTTTTTACGGTTGTTAAATTCCAGCTGATTTAAATTTAAACAGCCACATGTGGCAATGACCATTGTACAGGTCCCGTCGGCTGATGGCAGTCTTCAGCCCGTGCTTAGTGTGCGTATTGAGATAGAAAAGAGGATCTATGTTCCTGAATGCTTTGAGGATAAGGATTCTTCTATTTCAATTAAAACGGACACTGAAATTATATGTGTATTCAAGTAACTATACCAAGGGAAAACTTGGGTACGTGTCATATCTTTCCAAGTTTTGTAAAGTCTCAAGTCAGTAATTAATACAGTTTTCTACTTTAATTAGCATGAACACTTCTGCTCGTGAGAGTTCTTATCTGATTATTGATTAGACTTTGTTATTCGGCAGATGAAAATCAAACTTTGGATTCCCGAGTTTCAGAGCTCAGAGATCAATCGTTTCTCATCGATAAGTCGCGTTTTCTATTTTAGTACAGGCTCTTCCGAGACTGGAATTTCCTCCACACAATGTAGCACACATCCCCCGGGGTAGCTCTCTGAAGCACGTGGGGAAAAGGAGAAACAGATGAGTGATAACCAATTGTCTGCCTCCACAATCCCTGGCGAGCGCGCCTGAGGAAAACAGTCTGAGGCCCAGATGACGGCCGGCCTGTGATCATTGTCACGTGCCTGTTTATGTTTCCCCTGAGAAACTGAATGAGCAGAAAAAAAAGATCGCCACCAAACAAAAGCCTATCAATAACAGGAAACTGTTGGTGAGAAATACCCTGATGTTCCTGTAAGCTCACGTCACAGGCGTCCCCGGGGACAGAGGTGCATGAACTGCAGGGGTAAATAGTTATGATTTAACACAGAGGCCTTGCACTGCTGTTTATAGTAAAACAACAAAAAAGAATTGTTCCTGGAGGCACAAATAAGCAAATAATAGAAACACATATCAATACAATCAGGAAGTGACGTGATGTCTCGGTCAGCCACGAAAACAACCTAATCCATCAGAGCATCTCCCTCTGGCGAGGCAGCGCTCGCAGGACCAGGCGGAAGGGGCTCTCCCCGCAGGGAGGCTGGAAATAGCGAAGGAAGTGGACGTTCACCCTGGAGGGTTCTGGAAAGGTCTCTGCAGCAGGACACCTTCTGCCGGCAAGGTTTCATTCCCACGGGGACGAGAAGCAGCGCCTCCCTCTGCTCCTAAAGATTCCAGCTGCAGAGGGCGCCAGCCTGAATGCGCGTCCATGGTGCCTGCGTGCTCACGGGTGCCTTTGTGCTCACCCCATCACCCCACTGCTGCTGCTACTGCAAGGCCTGAGCCCCGGGCCTAGCAGCCACCATCATGGCTGCCTGCCCTTGGCCCTCGCAGCCACTGCGGCTTTGTCCGGAAGGATGCCACCCTCGGCAGCAAACGTGTGCCTCCAGCCCAGACTGCTTCCCCAGGACGGGCAGCCTCACCTGCAGAGCTCACACCCGCCCGCCTGGACCAGCGACGGGTTTCCAGATTTCCTGACCTCACCATCTCCCCGCGAGTGGGGAAGAAACGCCTCGCTCTCACAGGGGCCTTTCCTGGGAGCTGGGCCGTCTGTACACGGGGCCGGGCGGTCTGTACACGGGGCCGGGCAGTCTGTACACGGGGCCGGGCGGTCTGTACACGGGGCCGGGCGGTCTGTACACGGGAGCGGGGCGGTCTGTAACGGGGGCGGGGCGGTCTGTACACGGGAGCAGGGCGGTCTGTACACGGGGGCCGGGCGGTCTGTACACGGGGCCGGGCGGTCTGTACATGGGGCGGGGTGGTCTGTACACGGAGGCGGGGCGGTCTGTACACGGGGGCGGGGCGGTCTGGAGGCAGTGAAGGAAGAGGGGTGGTCGCAGCCCTTAGGAGCCGCCTGCTCCCCCATTCCAGGGTGCGAGAGCATGCTCTTCGGAGATGCTGCTGTGTTCGGGCCGCTGGGCCAGTCCGGCCCTGCCAGCGACCTGCGCCCCCTGCCTGGGCGCCGGCTCTGGGCCCACCGCCCTCTCATGTCTCCGCCGGCACCTGCCACAGTCCACTCCGGCCCCAGCAGTGCCGCCCACAGCAGGGAGCCTGGGGAAGGCCTTCCAGCCCAGCCCCGGCGGCCAGTGTGGGGCCGAGAGATGTCCGTCACCGACACCCTTCCCAAGCTCCGGCCCGACCGCCCGTGTCAGGTGGGGGCCGTTCCACCTTTCCCTCCCCACGTGCTGCCGATGCCCTGACTCCTTTCTCCCAACACTCCCAGCCGACCCATCAGGAGCTTGTTGGCGTATCGGCAGCTGGTCGCTTCTCGCCTCCCTCCTGCCTCCTGTCTGGGTCGTGGCACCGGTCCCTCTGCTTCTCCTGACCCCACCATCCCCTCACCGCCCGGGACACATGCACCCCGCTCCCAGGCCTTCCAGGGCTCCCGCCCTCTCCCAAGAGAAGCCCACGTCTCAGAAACGGCCCATCAGGGCCCACCCCCCGCCCTCCCCTTCACCTGGCCTTCCTCTCACCACAGAGCGGGCACCTGGCTTACTGTTCAGCCCGCTCCCCCGCCACCCCTGCTCCTCTTTCTACAGCAGCAGGAGGTTGTGACAAGCCACGTGGGTCGCTCACTCATTAGGTTTATTGACTGTTGTATACGGTCCCCTGGTGGAAGGTCAGATCCACAGAGGAGGGGCTTCTGTTAGTTTTGCTCGTGGGTGCATGGCAAGCACCAGGAAGGCTCCTGGTGACACAGGAGGCGCTGCTCGCCTCTTCGGGCCTGGCCCGGGTCTGTGCTGCGGCCCCGCTCGGTGAGTGCGTACCGCGCCCTCTATTAACGGTCTGACAGGGCCTGCGGAGGTGAGACCCGAGGGACCGTGCGGGGATGTGAGTTTGCAGAGAGGAGCGACGCCCGGCCCAACCCGGCTGTGGCTGCGCCTTCGTCCTGCTCAGGGCTTCATCGTAGTTTATCTCCACGTCCGACACGCATGTCTCTCCAGGAGTGCAAGGTGGTTGGGCTCTGAGACGTCTTCCGCTGAGACAGTGCAGGGCTGCCTTGGGTGCTGCCGGGCCACTGGTCCTCGGGGCTGTGGCTCGCGGTGCCGGTTCTGCCCCCATCAGCCTGGACCACACTCACATCTGCAGCTCAGACTGACCTCACGGTGCACACGAGTTTCTCTCTTTCTCTGCTGAACAGAGCAGCCAGGCTGGCATTGCTCCATCGTGGTTCTCACCGGGAGCAGAGGTGGGCGTGTCCTCTTCACGTGGGCACAGCCCATCAGCATGGGCCAGGGGCGGTGGCCCTGGGACACGGGCAGGTGTCATGTCCTCAGTGTCTCCTCTGTGGTCTCCAGCCGCGCCCCAGGCGCCATCTCTCCCATCACCCCTTCGTACTGAGGGCTCCTTCCTTTCTTTCTTTTTCTTTCCCTCCCTCCCTCCCTCCCTCCCTCCCTCCCTCCCTTCCTTCCTTCCCCTAGAGATGGCGCCGTGTGTCATCTAAGGGCAATCTAAGCGCACCATGGTTTGTTGACAGATGGACTAGATAGCATCTCTGCTGGGTTCCCCCAAGGCAGACCAGAGACAAGGACCCGAAGGCAGGCAGGCTGTGTGGGGAGTAATTCCGGGAAGGCGGGACAGGCAGAGCAGCAAGTCTGACGGGCAGGGAGGGAAGCCAATAGGGTCGGCGTAGAGGCAGGGCCACCTCTGAGACCTCCAAGGAGATGTGGCTGAGGGCTGCCCCTCGGGGTGTTCGATCCTGTACCACCCAGGACCTGAGTGGGGCTGAGCAAGCCCCTGAGGCACAGGAGGAACCCGGGCAGAGGGCAGAGGGCAGTGGGAGGGCCCCCGCTGAGTGGGCCGAGGGCCAGGACCTGTGGCAGGTGACCTCAGAGGTGGGCGAGAGCACAGGGCGGGGCGTGGGCGGCAGCTGCGTCAGGTGGTTATCCGGGCATCCAGAATAAACGCAGGAGAGAACAAAGATCAGCTGTGAATTGGGGGGTGGGGGTGGGGGGAGAGGACAGGATGAGGGAGAGAACAGTGAACAAAGGATGAGGTGCCAGTTCTTGAAGACAGAGTTGAGATGAGGCTTTGGTGTCGAAAGCTCTGGGTCTGAGAACTGTGGGAGCCAGGAAGAAGCTGGTCTGGACCCTGCCCTGACCCTGGTCCTCCTGGATTTTGGAGGTTCTGTGGACATAATGAGAGAGGAGGGCGGTGTGTGAGGCAGAGCCCGGTCCCGTCCTAGCATGACGCGTTCTCACTTCGATAGCTCGCCCTCCAGTGCCCTGACTCACCACCCATCGCCAGGCTTTGGCTATGTGTGTGGGTGTGGGGTCCCGTGTATGAGACCCATGTTTCCACACTGTGGCTGGGCCGGGGGCGCAGCTCTAAGGCTGGTGGCATTCACACCTCACTCTTCCCCTCACTCAGCTCTGGAACTTTCAGGGTGACTTGGGCACTGTGAGTGCTTTTTTCCATCAGGGTTGTAGCATTTTATTTGTACTGATTCACCTACGTCTTATTGTGCCTCCTTCCTCCTGTGCCTATTTTAAGGTTCTACCCAAATCTCCCCCCGGCCTTCACGAACTCCTACCTCAAATATTATAGCTGTAGCTTCGAAAGTTATCCACTGCTTTCCTCTCCACCAATTTCTCCATTGCCAGACTAACCTCTTTCCAGTATTTAATTCCTGACTAGTCCTTTTTTCATGTCATTGATATTCTCACTAATTTCCTTGAAATTCCTCTTTGAAACATGTTATTCCACTTTCCTGCTCAAAATTAGGCAGCGGTTTTCCAGTGGAAACCAAGTGAAGCACAAATTTCCAAGCCCAGAGATCAAAGCTTTGTTTACAACATGGCCCCAGCCCAACCACTCAATGTTCCCTCCGTGTCCCACTGTGACAGGGTGGTGGCTGAACGTGTGCTCGTTCAGTTAGCAGATGCGTTTCTTAAACCTTTGACTAGTTGTTTACATTTAGACTAAATGAGAGCTTTGCTGGGTAGAGTGATCTTGGTTGTAGGCTCTTGCTATTGGTCACCTTGAATATTTCTCACCACTCCCTTCTGGCCTGCAAAGCTTCTGATGAGAAATCAGCCAACAGTCGTATGGGTGCTCCCTTGTAGGTAGGTAACTAACTGCTTTTCTCTTGCTGCTTTTAATATTCTCTCTTTGTCTTTTGCTCTTGGCATTTTAATTATGATGTCTTGGTTTGGGCCTCTTGCTTGGGACTCTCTATGCTTCCTAGACTTGTGAGTCTATTTCTTTCACCAGGTAAGGGGAGTTCTCTGTCACTATTTATTCAAATAGGTTTTAAATTTCTCCTCCCTCTCATCTCCTTCTGCAACCCCCATAGTGCAAATGTTGGTACGCTTGAAGGTGTCCCAGAGGCTACTAACACGATCCTCATATTATTGGATTCTTTTTTTTTCTTTTTGCTCTTCTGATTTGGTATTTTTTGCCAAAAAAATATTCTAAGTTATTGATTTGAATCTTGTAATCCTCTTCTCTACTGTTGAATCCTTGTAAATTATTCTTTATTTCAGTTAGTGTATGCTTAATTCCTGACCAGTCCTTTTTTATGTCATTGATGTTCTCACTAATTTCCTTGAAATTCTCACTAAGATCCTTGAAAGTCTCACTAAGTCCCTTGAAGCTCTCATTAAGATCCTTGAGCAACCATATAATCTGTGTTTTGAACCCTGTATCTAGTAGTCTGCTTGCTCCCATTTAATTTAGTGTTGGTGTTTTTTTTTCTTTCTTTTTTCTGGAGACTTCTTCTGCCCTTTCGTTTGTGACATGTTTCTTTGTCTCTGCATTTTGGCTGCCTCCCTGTTTTTGTTTCTGTGTTAGGTAAGGCTGCTATGTCTCCTGGGATTGGGAGGGTGGCCTTGTATAGTAGGTGTCCTGTAGGGCCCAGTGACTCAGCCTCCCCTGTCACCTGAGCTGGCCCCTCTAGGGGCACCCCTGTGTGGGCTGTGTGAACAGTCTTGTAGTTGAACTTTGACTGCTGTTGTGTCACTGGGAGGAATTGACCTCCAGGCCAGTTGGCTGTGAGGACCAGCTGGGACTACAGTGGGAGAGCTGCTGTGCAGGGGGGACCCTTATGGAGCAGGACTTGCTTCAGTGGGGCTTTGGTGCTCACTGAGTCGGCCCCTTGAGTGTGTCGCTCATGAATGTGTAGAGTTGTAGTCTAATGTGGCCTCTAGCTGTCCACTGGGTGCAATCTGAAGCCTGAGCCAGGACAGGCTAGTCATATAGAAAAGCCACTGCAAACAACTTGCAAATTGGATGGGGCGAGGTCTCAGGGGCTCACCAGGGTGAAGCAAACAGTGTGAGCCAAGCTGAGGGGAACTCAGACATGGCTGACAATCAGCTCTGCAACAAGGGAGGTCTCAGCAGAGGAACAATGATCCCCGCGAGCATCCTTGTCTAGGAGAAAGCCTCCCCTGAGTTCCTGCCCATGCCAGACCAGTTCCCCCCGGTATGTCCCTGGATTACCCCCTTGATGATGCCCCAGCGCTGGAGCCCAGTCTGAGCAAGTCTGTGTGCTGGCGCTTTAAGAGGAACTGCCTCAGTCTCCAGCAGCCACCACGTCCCTCAGCCACAACTCCTGCTGGTTTTTACGGCATAAAGTTACAGGAACTTCTCTTCCCAGCTCTGAATTCCTGGGCTGGGGCTCTGGCTCCACACAGGAGCCTCCACAGCTGAGCTATCCTTCGTGGTTAAAAAAAAAAAGCCACACGTGGGCGCTGGCCTGCTGGCTCCACGCTTCCGGCTTCCTACATACTAGGACCCCCTGAGCGTGGACCTGCGTGAGAGAAACACACCCTGACGCAGAGGCTGGGGTCACGTACCCGATAGTCTTTCCTCTGGTGTCTTCAGACCCCCACGCAGACCAAGCTCTCCCCACGTGACCGGGCAGCCCGGTCTGATGCCAGGTGTTTCCCAGGATGTGGTTTGTTCTCACTAATCTTCTCACTGCACATTGGGACCTTCATCTTTTTTTTTTTTTTTTTTTTTAATATATTTTATTGATTTTTCACAGAGAAGAAGGGATAGGGATAGAGAGCTAGAAACACTGATGAGAAACATCGACCAGCTGCCTCCTGCACACCCCCTACTGGGGATGTGCCCTGGACCGGAATCGAACCTGGGACCCTTCAGTCCACAGGCCGATGCTCTATCCACTGAGCCAAACCGGTTAGGGCTGGGACATTGATCTTAAGGCGCTGTCTCTCCTACAGACACACACGGGGCTCCATTCAGCACAGGATCCCTTCTCATGGCGTTTGGCTGGGCAGCTCTGTGCGAGGGAGAGGGATCCTGTGCTGAACGGAGGGCTTGCCCACTGAGTCTTGGTGGGTCTCAGTTGGGGTTCCAGAGATGGATTAGGGTTTCCCCGCCTTCTCCTAGGAGGGAGACCCAATTCTCCCTTGTTTCCTGGAACTTGGACGAGGTCTGGTGCCAAAGGGCCGTGAAAAGGTGCCCGCAGGGCTTTTCTGAAAACCCAATGGCGCCCCCTAGTGACACACCGGCCTCAAGATCCCGAATCTAACTGCAGCCCAGTTAGAACGCCATGTCTTTGAGACGGGTTATTTTTCCAGTAACTAAAGCGCTCCATTGGGCTTATTATCGTTTACGATCCAAAGGGCCCCTCATTAGTTGGACCTGCATCACCACGGTCTGCCCACCATCCAAAGCTGTGATATCATGGCTGACATGTACACATAAGGAACTGTTTGACATTGAAATTGGGTCTCAAAAGAACTGGTGGCCCAGAAAGAAACTAAAAAACTAAAACCAAAACAAACAAACAAACAAACAAATGAAAACAAAGGGCCCTGTTAGTCCCTGGGCCCCGGAGGCGGCTGCTGCCTGCTGCCTGCTGCCTGCTGCCCGCTGCCCGGAGGGGGCTGCCTGCTGCCTGCTGCCTGCTGCCTGCTGCCTGCTGCCCGCTGCCCGGAGGGGGCTGCCTGCTGCCTGCTGCCTGCTGCCTGCTGCCCGCTGCCCGGAGGGGGCTGCCTGCTGCCTGCTGCCTGCTGCCTGCTGCCCGCTGCCCGGAGGGGGCTGCCTGCTGCCTGCTGCCTGCTGCCTGCTGCCTGCTGCCCGCTGCCTGCTGCCCGGAGGGGGCTGCCTGCTGCCCGCTGCCCGCTGCCCGCTGCCTGCTGCCCGCTGCCCGCTGCCCGCTGCCCGCTGCCTGCTGCCCGGAGGGGGCTGCCTGCTGCCCGCTGCCCGCTGCCCGCTGCCTGCTGCCCGCTGCCCGCTGCCCGCTGCCTGCTGCCTGCTGCCCGGAGGGGGCTGCCTGCTGCCTGCTGCCCGGAGGGGGCTGCCTGCTGCCTGCTGCCTGCTGCCCGGAGGGGGCTGCCTGCTGCCTGCTGCCCGGAGGGGGCTGCCTGCTGCCTGCTGCCCGGAGGGGGCTGCCTGCTGCCTGCTGCCCGGAGGGGGCTGCCTGCTGCCTGCTGCCCGGAGGGGGCTGCCTGCTGCCTGCTGCCCGGAGGGGGCTGCCTGCTGCCTGCTGCCTGCTGCCCGGAGGGGGCTGCCTGCTGCCTGCTGCCCAGAGGGGGCTGCCTGCTGCCTGCTGCCTGCTGCCCGCTGCCCGCTGCCCGCTGCCCGCTGCCTGCTGCCTGCTGCCCGGAGGGGGCTGCCTGCTGCCTGCTGCCTGCTGCCTGCTGCCCGCTGCCCGCTGCCCACTGCCCGCTGCCCGCTGCCCGCTGCCCGCTGCCTGCTGCCTGCTGCCTGCTGCCTGCTGCCCGGAGGGGGCTGCCTGCTGCCTGCTGCCTGCTGCCCGCTTCCCGCTGCCCGCTGCCCGCTGCCTGCTGCCTGCTGCCTGCTGCCGGGAGGGGGCTGCCTGCTGTCTGCTGCCTGTTGCCTGCTGCCTGCTGCCTGCTGCCCGCTGCCCGCTGCCCGCTGCCTGCTGCCTGCTGCCCGCTGCCCGCTGCCCGCTGTCTGCTGCCCGCTGCCCGCTGCCTGCTGCCTGCTGCCTGCTGCCGGGAGGGGGCGCAGAGCCCGCCGGGCGGGTGGTGGCTCCTCAGGGCGCCTCCGGGAGGGGGAGCTGCTCCGGGGACCCGAGATCCATGCCATGACGATGGCGGAGCAAAGGAGGGGACGTGGGGACACAGTCCCGCCCTGACGCGGGCACAGCGTGGCCTGTTCCTCCTGCGCACGCAGCTTTGGAGATGTCCGTCAGGTCCCCGTGGGGTCCTTATGTCCAAGGCTGGCTTTGAACATACAATCTTTGGAACACGCTAAGGAGACAGATCCGCGGCTTCCCACAGGGGCGGGCAGTAGGAGGCTGGGGGAGGCTCAAGGCTGGGCCTCTCGATGCTGCTTCGTGGCCACGGAGTCAGCTCCCTCCAGGCTGGGAAGCACAGTGCGCCCCCCCCCCCCCCGTGCGTGTGCGCGCACACACATACACACATACATACACACACATACACAAACACACACACACACACACACACACACACACACACGGGCTGGGAGGCCTGATCTGAGCCAGTGCCGGCCTCGCCTGTGCCGGGACCCGGCCTGCATCGGGGTGGGCAGCTGCCTCGGGGTCAGGGAGTCCAGAGCGAGGCTTGGCTGACGCTTTCCGACCCCACGGCCCTCACACCGCCTCACACCGGCCGACGGGAGCAGAGGAGGGTGCTCTGAGGAGGGCCCACTTCCACGGTGTCCCCGCGCTGTGTCTGCGGGGGGCTGCGGGGGGAGGTCCGGGGTCAGCCTCCTCGGTCACATGGCCGAGAAGCCCGCGGACGGCCCGCGGGCATAGGAGTGACCCTGCCTTCCCTGGAGGCCCCGACGGCCCGACTTCACCCGCCGGCGGGTGGGCGTGAGGAGCAGCAGCTGCCCGCCCCCACGGCCGCAGCCCCTCTCACTGGGTGGGCTTCACAGGCCTCCCTCCATTCTGGGGGCCGCTGAGCGGGAGACAGTGGGAGGCGGGTTCCAGCTGGGGGAGGCACGGCCACGCCGTGTGACCCGCGATGGCTGGGCGCGTGGACAGCGGGAGCTGCGAGCAGCACGGCCCCCCTCCCCCCAGGTCCCCGTGGACGGCCGCCCCGCCCCTGCCCCGCCCCTGACATGCCTCACATTCCGCAGCCTGAAGCCCTGCTCGCTGAACAGGAAAAACAGCCAGCAGCACGCCCCCGAGGCTCCGAGGCTAACCCGCCCCCCCAGCAGGGGCCCCTCCGCCCGCCTTCCAGAAGGCTGCCCCAAGGGTCACACGGCGCCTGTTCTCCAGCCCTCGCGGGCTCTGGCCTTCTGGAGACCGTGTGGCGGAGGACAATTTTACTTTTGTTTGTTTGAAGTATTTTTATTTTTTAATTTTTATTTAAAAAATATATTTTATTGATTTTTTACAGAGAGGAAGGGAGAGGGATAGAGAGCTAGAAACATCGATGAGAGAGGAACATCGATCAGCTGCCTCCTGCACACCCCCCACTGGGGATGTGCCCGCAACCAAGGCACATGCCCTCGACCGGAATCGAACCCGGGACCTCTCCATCTGCAGGCTGACGCTCTAGCCACTGAGCCAAACCGGTTTCGGTTGAAGTATTTTTATTGATTTCAGAGAGGAAGGGAGAGGGAGAAAAAAGTAGAAACACCAATGATGAGAGAAAATCATGGATCAGCTGCCCCCTGCATACCCCCCATTGGGGATCGAGCCTGCAACGTGGGCCTGTGCCCTGACCGGGACTCAACTGGGACCTTTCAGCCCGCAGGCAGACACTGCCCACTGAGCCACACCAGCCATCATTCCTATGAAGAGACCTTTACCTTTTTAAGAGTTCACAGCCTCAGGGCCAGCTGTTGGTGGGATCTGCGTTATGTCTGTGACGGCGTGGAGGCTCCCGTCGCGTGCCAGGCGTGCGGAGGGCCCTGGCCTGGCAGGGGCCTCCCTCCCTCAGCTACATCCTCCGCGGGACGTGGCCGGTCCAGGGCCTGCGCTGAGGGAGGACCACGACCTCGCCCGGGGCTCCTGCGTGGAAACCTCAGCGGCCACAGCCGGGGCACACGGGCAGGCTGCTCCAAACCCACTGCAGGACGTCCCACACGCGTGCCATTGCTAACGGACGTCCCACACGCGTGCCATTGCTAACGGACGTCCCACACGCATGCTCATTGCTAACGGATATCCCACACGCGTGCCATTGCTAACGGACGTCCCACACGCGTGCCATTGCTAACGGACGTCCCACACGCGTGCCATTGCTAACGGACATCCCACACGCATGCTCATTGCTAACGGACATCCCACACGCGTGCCATTGCTAACAGACGTCCCACACGCGTGCCATTGCTAACGGACGTCCCACACGCGTGCCATTGCTAACGGACGTCCCACACGCATGCCATTGCTAACGGACGTCCCACACACATGCCATTGCTAACGGACATCCCACACGCGTGCCATTGCTAACGGACGTCCCACACGCGTGCCATTGCTAACGGACATCCCACACGCATGCTCATTGCTAACGGACATCCCACACGCGTGCCATTGCTAACAGACGTCCCACACGCGTGCCATTGCTAACGGACGTCCCACACGCGTGCCATTGCTAACGGACGTCCCACACGCGTGCCATTGCTAACGGACGTCCCACACGCGTGCCATTGCTAACGGACGTCCCACACGCGTGCCATTGCTAACGGACGTCCCACACGCGTGCCATTGCTAACGGACGTCCCACACGCGTGCCATTGCTAACGGACATCCCACACGCGTGCTCATTGCTAACGGACATCCCACACGCGTGCCCATTGCTAACAGACGTCCCACACGCGTGCCATTGCTAACGGACGTCCCACACGCGTGCCATTGCTAACGGACGTCCCACACGCGTGCCATTGCTAACGGACGTCCCACACACATGCCATTGCTAACAGACATCCCACACGCGTGCCCATTGCTAACGGACATCCCACACGCATGCTCATTGCTAACGGACATCCCACACACGTGCCATTGCTAACGGACGTCCCACACACATGCCATTGCTAACGGACGTCCCACACGCGTGCCCATTGCTAACGGACATCCCACACGCATGCTCATTGCTAACGGACATCCCACACACGTGCCATTGCTAACGGACGTCCCACACACATGCCATTGCTAACGGACGTCCCACACGCGTGCCCATTGCTAACGGACATCCCACACGCATGCTCATTGCTAACGGACATCCCACACACGTGCCATTGCTAACGGACGTCCCACACGCGTGCCATTGCTAACGGACGTCCCACACGTGTGCCATTGCTAACGGACGTCCCACACACATGCCATTGCTAACGGACATCCCACACGCGTGCCATTGCTAACAGACGTCCCACACGCGTGCCATTGCTAACGGACGTCCCACACGCGTGCCATTGCTAACGGACGTCCCACACGCGTGCCATTGCTAACGGACGTCCCACACACGTGCCATTGCTAACGGACATCCCACACGCGTGCCATTGCTAACGGACGTCCCACACGCGTGCCATTGCTAACGGACGTCCCACACGCGTGCCATTGCTAACGGACGTCCCACACGCGTGCCATTGCTAACGGACATCCCACACGCGTGCCCATTGCTAACGGACATCCCACACGCGTGCCATTGCTAACGGACATCCCACACGCGTGCCATTGCTAACGGACGTCCCACACACATGCCATTGCTAACGGACATCCCACACGCGTGCCCATTGCTAACGGACATCCCACACGCATGCTCATTGCTAACGGACATCCCACACGCGTGCCATTGCTAACGGACGTCCCACACGCGTGCCATTGCTAACGGACGTCCCACACGCGTGCCATTGCTAACGGACGTCCCACACACATGCCATTGCTAACGGACATCCCACACGCGTGCCATTGCTAACAGACGTCCCACACGCGTGCCATTGCTAACGGACGTCCCACACGCGTGCCATTGCTAACGGACGTCCCACACGCGTGCCATTGCTAACGGACGTCCCACACGCGTGCCATTGCTAACGGACGTCCCACACGCGTGCCATTGCTAACGGACGTCCCACACGCGTGCCATTGCTAACGGACGTCCCACACACGTGCCATTGCTAACGGACGTCCCACACGCGTGCCATTGCTAACGGACGTCCCACACGCGTGCCATTGCTAACGGACGTCCCACACGCATGCTCATTGCTAACGGACATCCCACACGCGTGCCATTGCTAACAGACGTCCCACACGCGTGCCATTGCTAACGGACGTCCCACACGCGTGCCATTGCTAACGGACGTCCCACACGCGTGCCATTGCTAACGGACGTCCCACACGCATGCTCATTGCTAACGGACATCCCACACGCGTGCCATTGCTAACGGACGTCCCACACGCGTGCCATTGCTAACGGACGTCCCACACGCGTGCCATTGCTAACGGACGTCCCACACGCGTGCCATTGCTAACGGACGTCCCACACGCGTGCCATTGCTAACGGACGTCCCACACACATGCCATTGCTAACGGACATCCCACACGCGTGCCCATTGCTAACGGACTTCCCACACACGTGCCATTGCTAACGGACGTCCCACACGCGTGCTCATTCCCACACGTGTGCTCACTGCCAGCGCACCAGGCAGAAGCGAACGCCAACCAGCAGCAGTGCCCTGAGCGGTGGAGTGTGTGCTCCAGTCCCACCGCCAGGGGGCGTGTGCGCTCGGCGGCTGGGAATCACTCCAGGACCGTTTTGAGCGGGTTTCGCTGAGTCAGGGCATTGAGGACGTTGGAAGTGCTGAGCTGGTTAAAGTGGGCAGGGAGGGAACTCTCCCCAAAGCCTCCGGTTTGGTGACGCAGCCGCTGCCGGGCCCGCTGGCTGCCCGCGCGGCTCCTGACGCCGAGTAACGGGCACAGACACGTGTGTGCAGTGGCCACGTTCCCGCGGGTGTCACATGAGCGCCGGCGGGCAGCAGGCGTGCTGCTGGGGGCCCCCGTCGGCTGTCTGTGCCCGGCCGGTCCTGGGGGCGGGGGTGCCCGTGGGCGGAGGCGTGGCGGAGTGGGGAGGGGACTGAGTCGGAGCGGCAGCGGCGCCCAGGGTCCCGCACGGTGACTTCCTTCCCCGACTTCCACGCTCGGCAGTGGAGCGGCTCAGGTGTAGCGAGGATGATGACGGCGCTGCTGAAGGCTCCGGCACTGGCGCCCGCACCCGCCGAGGGTGCCCTCCGAGGGGCCCACACCCCGGGCCTGTGCCCTGGGCATCGGCCGTCACCTCCCGAGTCCCAGGCCGACGTTCAGCACGGAGCACGCCCGCCGGGCTCTCCTCGTTTTACAGAGAATTAACGCGCCCGAGTCCACTCACCCCAAATGGCCGCGTTGCTCAGTGGCAGAGCTGGGGGGGGGGGGGTAGTAGAGGGGGGTAGTGGAGGGGCGGTTCCAAACACGCACCCATGAGGCCTCTGTTCACGGCTCAGCCCGGGCGGTGGCAGGCGCTGGCTCTGGCTCTTCCTCCAGGCCCTCAGCTTCCCCGCGTGACCCACCCGCCCTGCCTGCCCTCGGAGTGCGGACGGAGGATGGAGGGCCTGGGAGGGCGGGGGGGGAGGGGGGAGGCGGGAGCTGACAGACGTCCTGTCCAGCGTCAGGAGGACTCTTTCTCCGGAGGCATTGCCTGGGGCCGCGGACGGGGCTGTCTCCGCTCTGTCCTGTGGTGCGGGACCCTCGGCCGGGAGGCCGGAGTCGGGCCGGAGTCGGACCCCCTGGGCGAGCCCTCTGCCTTGGACCCTGAGCCCTCGTGTGTCACGGTGACCGGCTCCGGGCACAGTTGGTCCGTGTGTCCACAAGGGGGCTTCGTTTCCCACTGTTCCACGTCTGCTTCCCACAATACCGTACATTCTGTTGTGCTGTTTTTTGCACCAAAAATAGAACCGTTTGCCTGTTTCCGATAAGCACTGTCATCACTAGAGAGTGCTGGGGGGAGGGGGATCAGGGCAGGGAGACGGGCTGACAGCCGCCTGGCGTCAGGGCGGCTGGCGTGAGCATCCACGGCCCTCCTGCGGAGGCACTGAGCTCCGGGTTTGACAGTCAGACCCTCAAAACGACGGATCACCCCAGGCCCCGCCGCAGCGCCCGAGACCCTGCCTTCCCAGGGGCCGAGCCGAGCCTGCCCTCCCCCCCCTCATCGTCCCTCTCCTCCGGCTTCCCTCCGCACACCCAAAGACGCACGGCCGCCACCGCTCCCACCGTCTCCGCCTCGCCCTCGGGGGGTGCTGTCACCGCCTGCCGTCTCCCGTGTCCTCCCCCTCAGTCTGCTCCGGACAGGAGCCGGCGGGCCTGTCCCCCTGGTCAGCCCGGCGGGTCCCCACCGGCAGCCCCGGGCCTCCCCTGCACGCAGGGGCCGCCACGTTCTCAGGGCCCTCGATCCCTGAGGATGTGCCCGACCCAGCCTGGACCCCCTCCCCCTCGGCCCCCTGCTCGTCCCGCTGCCCCTCCGGGGCCGCCCCTCTGCCCGATGCCCTTCTCCAGGTGTCCGTCTGCTCTCCGCCCTCGTCACTGCCCTCAGCGAGCCTCCCTTCGCCCGCCCGCCCTCCTTCCCGCCCGGGGCCCGCGTGGCTCCGTTCCCATGTCTGCGAGGCACCGAGCCCTCCAGCGGCTGCAGCTCAGGCCTGTTCCAGGCTGCTTCCTCCCTCGCCCCTGGAGCCGACGCCTCACCCCCTCTGGAAGCTCAGCCCTGGGCGCGGCTCTGGGACTGCCCGGGGCTCCGTGGCAAGGACCCTGGGAAGGCCCTTCAGCGCTGCTGCACTGCACGTAGCGCGCTGCCCGGGCAGCCGGGAGCCCAGGGGGACAGAGGGCGGGAGCGGAGCCCACGGCAGGACCGGGCGGGCACCTCGCACCCGGCCCGGAGGCCCCGTCTTCGCCGATCAGCCAGGCACGCTCGGCGTGTGAGCCGAGGACACCGGCGGCCTGGTCCTGCCTCAGCGTGAGGTTCCGGAGCCGATCGACGGCCCGGCCAGACCCGGCAGCCTGCTCCCTCCCTCTCCCGGGGCTGCGCCTCCGGCCCCCAGGCGGCTGTCCGGCATGGCGTCCGGCATGGCGTCCGGCTGTGAGGAGAGTCCTTCCCGGGACCCTGGGGCGTGTCCTGTGGAGCCGGACGCCGGGTGCCCGGCCAGGCCTGGGACCGCCCCGATGGGTGGGGAGGCTGGCACCGCCGCCGGCGCAGATGGTTCCGCTTAAGGGCGGACGCCTGCCGCTCAGCAGACGGGAACCAGAGCGCTGGCAAGGCCGTGCTGGCGATGGAGAGAATTCTGGAAACTGCGCGTCAGTCTGCATGGCTTCTCCCCCGTGCAGCTGCGCCACGTCCGGCTCCTCGGGAGGCGGGGCGGGAGTTCCCGGAACACGGAGTCTGTATGCACCTGCGTGTCAGTATGCAGGTGTGTCCACAGGTGTGCACGTATGTCTCTCTGTGTGAGTGTGCACATGTGTCTCTGTGTGAGTGTGCACACGTGCCTGTGTATAAGTGTGCACATGTGTCTCTCTGTGTAAGTGTGCACACGTCTCTGTAAGTGTGCACACGTGTCTCCGTGTAAGTGTGCACGTGCGTCTCCCTGTATAAGCGTGCATGTATCTCTGTGTACATGTGTCTCTGTGTAAGTGTGCATGTGTGTCTCTGTGCACGTGTGCACGTATGTGCACGCGTGTGTTAGGGAGGCGTGGGCTGCCACAGCCCGTGCAGTCATGGTCACTCTCACGGGGCCCTGGGCTCCGTGCTGCTCGGTCTCCATCTGGAAGCTCTGACCGCTCTGGCACACGGCTCCATGTTTGCATGCCCGCCGGACCCACGGCCACGGCCACTGACTGGCGTCTCCGGACCCGTCCTCTGACCTCAGCCCAGACTCCGGGCAGAAGCTCCCACGGCAGATCCAGTGTTTCCTGTCCAGGAGCCGGGGGTTTCCAGGCTGACCGGGCAGTGTGGCTGGTGACCCCCGGTGACCTCCGGCCCGTGTGCTGACCCCAGAGGGACCAGAGGTGACAGGACTTCCCTCCCGGCCGGGAACTCAGCGGCCCGGCCACACCGCCGGCCGGGGTCAGAGGAGGACAAGCCGCTTCCTTGCTTTCTGCTGACACGCCACGCGCTCTCCAGCGACATGCGTGCGCGGCCATGATCCCTGCTGCTGATGGCACGTCCCGTGCTGTGGGCCCGGGCCGTCAGCCGTGCCCCTCTGTGCCCCTCCCTCCGGGCTGGGCTGCCGCCCGTTGGAGGGCTCCGTCGGCACGATGGACACCGTCCTTCTCTCCGCCCCGGAGCGGGCCCACCCCCCGGGCGCCGCGGGACACGGCTGAGCGGGCGCCCGGCCGCCCTGAGACAGGCGGGGGGGAGGCGGGCCCAGGCCCCCCGGGGCAGGCGGGCAGCAGCGGTGACACGGTGCCCAGAGCCGCAGCAACGGGGCCGTGCGGGTGCTGGTGGTGAGCCCCGTGCCCCGTGCCTGGGGACCGGCGGTGCGGCCCCGTGTGCCTGTGGGTGTGGCCACTGCTCCCGGCGCCGGGACCACCCGGCCGGCCTGGTGCTCCGGCCGCAGCGAGCTCCCAGTTGCCTTCATTTTCCTGAAACAATTCCAGGGAATTGGGAAAAAAAAAAAAAAAGGCGCAGGGACAGAGCCAGGTCCTCGGGCCTTCGCCTCGCGTCCCCCTGACAGCCAGGCCTCCCCGGGTGAGGCTGTGACTGAACCACCGGTGTTCGCCGGCTGTGCGCTGCGGCGAAGAGGCAGGGGAGCAGAGCGAGGACGATGGCTGGGCGCAGGCCATGGGCCTAGCGGAGGGCAGCTGTGGGCCTGACCTCGTCCCCTTCTCCACCCTGTCTGTGAGGAGGGGTCCCGAGCGGCCCCACGCACAGGACGGTGGGGTGAGGGGCCCCGTGGGAGGGCCATCCGCCTGTGGGTTGCTGTGGGGTGTCCTGGGCGCGTTGATTCCGTCAGTTCCCCCGAGCCGAGGACAGGGCATTGTCCCTCGAGCTGCGGGGTCTCCGGAGGCCGGTGGCAGGGAGGCCGCCGGTGCTGGAGCAGAGCGGGGACACCGAGTCAGGCCTCCGGCGAAGTGAGGTTGCTGCCTCCTGTGACCACGGCCCGGCACCCGATCCCACCCCCGTCCGTCACAGGATGGCTCTGCCCATCCGCCCACAGGCCCCGCGCGCCCCACCAGGGCTCCGGCGAGGACCCCACTGGGCCCAGGTCAGGAGCCTGGGGGCCCTCCCCTCTGTCTCCCGGGCTGGCAGGCAGGACCCGCTGCTCTGGGCAGGAGGGCGGTTCCTGCCTCAGAGGGCGCTGCTGGCCGTGGCCTCAGGAGACAGGCCGGCCCTGCAGAGGGAGAGGGGAGGGCCAGGCAGCAAATCCAGTCCCCCCCCCCCCCCCGTGACCTTCCCCCAGGGTTCCCCCTGCCCCTGTGATCTCCAGCCAGTGCCGGCCACAGCCAGACCCACCCACAGCTTTGGCCAGGCCGCTGCTGACTCAGTCCCTGGAGAGCACCGCCCCTCCAGCAGGGCAGACAGAGGGACAGACAATGGGACAGACAGAGAGACACAGACAGCAGGACAGACAGAGACAGATAGTGGGGCAGACAGCGGGGGTGGGAGGGGCAGTGGATCTGGGAAACCAGGCAGGTGTCCAGCCATCACAGGCAGCAGGTGTGCACAAGCCTGGATACAGCTCCTTCCGCCCTGACCCGACTCTCTCTCCTCTCCTCTCTCCCATCCCCCCGTCTCTCCCATCTCCTGTCTCTCCCTCCTCCCCGTCTCTCCCTCCTCCCCGTCTCTCCCGTCTCTCCCTCCTCCCCGTCTCTCCTGTCTCTCCCATCTCCACGTCTCTCCCATCCCCCTATCTCTCCCTCCTCCCCGTCTCTCCCGTCTCTCCCTCCTCCTCATCTCTCCCTCCTCCCCGTCTCTCCCTCCTCCCTGTCTCTCCCATCCCCCGTCTCTCCCATCCCCCGTCTCTCCCTCCTCCCCGTCTCTCCCATCCCCCGTCTCTCCCATCCCCCGTCTCTCCCTCCTCCCCGTCTCTCCCTCCTCCCTGTCTCTCCTATCCCCCGTCTCTCCCATCCCCCCGTCTCTCCCTCCTCCCCGTCTCTCCCTCCCCCCCGTCTCTCCCATCCCCCGTGAGCCTGCGGGCCAGTCCCAGGCCGGGGGAAGACGGGTGCCCCCCCGCCGGTGCTCCCCGCAGCCGTCCTCCCGGTGGCCTCCACGCAGCAGCCTGTTGCTGAGCGGCCGCACCCGGGAGGGCCCTGAGCAGCCCTGCGGCACTGGCAGCAAATCCAGTCCCCCCCCCCCGTGACCTCCCCCCCCGGCGCGGGAGACGCAGAGAACGGTTCGGTCAGGGCGGAGCGCTGCCCACGGCGTGCAGGCCGGGCTGATCCCCACGGAGGCGGGAGAAGGGCCTGTGGGGACGTGACAGGTCTTCTCGGCGCCGGTCACAGGGTGAGTGTGGCCCGGGCCTCCGGCCGGGAGTCCGGCCCCGCTGCTCTCTGAGGGCCCCTCCTACGGGGCTCCGCGGTCCCAGGGTCCCTCACGCTCAGCGAGAGCTGCACACAGTGAGCGCTCAACAGATGCCCCTCCGGGCGGGCGGACTCCTGCACCTGCCGCCTGCCGCCCGCAGGTTCCTCTGTGAAACCGCAGGCAGGAGCTCAGGGTCCAGGACCCGTGCTCACGGCCACCCTGTGAGTCCACACAGCGGCGCCGTGACGGCTGCCCGGGCCCCGCAGGCCGGGAGGACCCCCTCCAGCTGCCCAGGGCACCTCCGAGCCCGGCATCACGTGACCTGTGCCCTGGATGGCGTCCAGGGGGGCCGGTGGCAGAGCGAAGCGGCTGGACATCAGGCAGTGGCCGCAGGTGCCTCCAGCCCAGGCCTGCTTCCCGGCAGCCCGCACCGAGGACAGACGGACACCGATGGACACGGATGGACTCAGCGGCTCCTTCCCGGGACGATGCCGAGGCCCCTTCAGCTCCAGGAGCCCGGGGGCCGGGCCGGCCTTGGCCCAGCGCACTGCAGGTCAGCGTGCGCCCCGCCCAGCCCCGCGGCTCCTGTTCCTTCACCGCTGCTCGTCCCCGAGCTCTCCCTCACGACTCTCCTTCATTGAACCCTGACCCGGAGTCTGCCTCCCGGGACCTGAGCCTCCGCCTGCTGCACCGCACCTTGAACCTGGGCCCCCGGGCTCCAGGGCCTGCTCTGAAGCCAGGCGCTGCTGATCCCCAGGGGAGGGCTCAGAGCTGGGGCCAGATTCAAAGTTCCATTTGAAGATACAACGTCTAGCCGGCTGGCGAGGCTCCGTGGTTAAGGATCCGCCCAGGAACCAGGAGGTCAGGGTTCGATGCCCAATCGAGGACACCGTGCCTGGGCTGTGGGTTCGATCCCCAGTAGGGGGCGTGCAGGAGGCAGCCCATCTATGACTCTCTCATCATTCCCTCATCGCTCTCCCTCTCCCTTCCTCTCTGAGGTCAGTAAGCACACACACACACACACACACACACACACACACACATATATATATACATGAAAAGCCAGGGCTGTGATGACTGATGACCATGCGCCTGGTCACCTGAGGGTGGGTGGGCAGGGCGGCGAGCGCTGTGGGCAGGGACGGGCGGGTGGGCAGGGCTGAAAGCACGGCAGGCGACGGGGTGTGATTTGCCCGCTGAGCCTCTAACATATAATACAAATGTGCTCTAAAAAACGCAGCGCCTCGCCCGAGCAGACCCCTGTGCTCGCTGGGAGGGACAGAGGCAGTGCGTGTGCCGGGAAGCCAGGAGGCCCGGCCCCTCACGTGCTTTAGTAATGCCCGCAGACGCTGGCATCGCGTTTCAGGAGGACCCGCCAGGGCGCGTTCACAGGCGCACGCCTGACGCCCGAGGGCCCAGCGCCAGGTCCCTGCCCTCCGGCCAGGCGGCTCCCGCTGGCCAGCGGAGCCCCGTCCGTGTGGCCTCCTCGCCCAGCGCCCTCAGGGACAGGATGTCCGCAGCCACACGGCCGCCTGCGGTCGGCGCCGATGCAGAGGCTGTGAGAACTCCGCCAGCCGGCGACCTCGCCCACGCCCCCGGGCCAAGGTGCCATAATTCGCACGTCAGCGGGTGGCCAGCGTCTCAAAACCAAGGAGGCGTTGTGACGCATGCGTGGTTACTCTCCTGACATTTCTCTTAAAAACCGAATGCTTTGCCTGTAAAAAGTACAGCAACCCGACAGAGTCACGTTCTAGCCCTAAATCCCTTTAACGGATGAATAAAGGGTTTGGCATATAGCCTAACCCAGTGGTCGGCAAACTGAGGCTCTGGAGCCACAGGCGGCTCTTTGGCCCCTCGAGTGTGGCCCTTCCACAAAACACCACGGCCTGGGCGGGTCTGTTTGGAAGAAGGGGTGACCAGACGCCCCGCTTTTGCCGGGACAGTTCTGGTTTTTAACCATTTGTCCCGCGTCCCGCGGCATTTCAAAAAAGTCCAAAGGTTTTAAAAGAATCTTTCCAAAAATCGGGACTTTTTTAAAACACCGCGGGACGCGGGACAAGTTGTTAAAAACCGGGACTGTCCTGCCAAAAGCGGGACGTCTGGTCACCTTACAATGGTTAGAAGAAGTTTAAGTTTAAAAAATTTGGCTCTCAGATAAAATTTCAATCCTTGTCCTGTCGATATCCGGCTCTGTGGGCTCATGAGTTTGCCGACCGCTGTGCTAACATATCTGAATGCTTCCATAGACGCCGTGTTCTCCGGAACATAGATGGGACCGTGCTACCTGTGGCTCCGCAGCCTTCACGTTTGCTTCACACTGAGGTGCCGGGGCCCGTTTCCGTGTCAACGGCTCCGCCTCGTCTGTTAAACCGCGGAGTGTTCTGGCGTGGGGGTGGCCGTGGCTCAGCCACTGAGTCCCCGGCGACACGTCAGGGGATTTCCACTCATTGCCATCACCGCCAAGCCCCGGCGAGCCCGCCCACACCTGCCTCTCACGGCTTCAGGATGAACCTGGACTTAGAGATGTCAGCTCACAGGCCTGAAGAGTGAGATTTCCCACTGAAACTTGATTATCTTCCAGAAATGTTGCAGGCATGTAGAGTGTGTGTGTGTGTGAGTGTGTGTGTGTGTGTGTGTGTATGTGTGTGTGACAGAAGAAAAAGAGAGAGAGAGACAGAGAGAGGGGGAGTTTAGGGTGAGGGGAAAGTGTCATATTCTTTTAACTGAAGTTGGCATCTTTGCCCCCTCCACTGAGAATACCACAGCATTTTTAAAAAAAATTCTTTTTTATCAAGATGACGAGCTTGTTAAATCCTCCTCCTATCTGCTCTGGGCGCAGACACCCTCTCTCCGAACCGGCTCACATACGTCTCCATGCCAGCCTATTTGCTGACTGGACTTAAAAGGTGTTTCTGAGGAGCTGAGTACTCCGGCCTCACTCCTTCGCTCCTTCGGTGCCGGCTTACCTCCCCCGGTGCTTTGCGCGCACACACCCCCCGCCCGCACCCGGCACCCTCCGGAGGGCCTTGGGCTCCTGGGCGGAGGGGCTGTGCGCCCTCTGGGCCCCCCGGGGCCTTCCGTCCTCCCCGCCTCTCATTTCTCCCCCAGCGCTGCCTCCACAGCCGCCTGTTCAGCCTGCTCGGCTCTAAGCTGCACGTCAGTCCATGTTACAGAATAAACCAGGGAAGGTTTAAAATGTTGAGGCTGTTTGAGCAAATATTGGTTCCAGCTGGGCAAGGCCACCCCGGAAGTGGCTGGGAGCCGGGCAGATGGGAGCCGGGGAGCCGGGAGCCTGGAGCCAGAGGCCGGGAGCCGGGAGCCGGGAGCCGGAGCCGGGAGCCGGGAGCCGGGAGCTGGGAGCCGGAGCCGGGAGCCGGGAGCCGGAGCCGGGACCCTGCACAGGAAAGGCCTGGGCCGGCAGGAAGGCATGTGATGGCTGTGGTGTGAGCCGGAGGCTGGCTGGCCTGGTCGTCCTTGGCGGCTGATTTCGTAACCTTGAGGCGTGACCATCCGTTCCTCAGGCCTCAGCCGCCTCAGTCGGCCGCCCTGTTGGACTCGCTTCGGAGGAGGAAGGAGGAACGTGAGGAAAAGGGGCTTCGAGGAAGAGCTCCGGGTGGGGAGCTGAGGCAGGAGAAGGTTCCCAGTTTCCTGAGTGTCTCCACTCCCATCAGCCGATCCCCTTCTAAAATACAGGGTATGGGTCTCCGAGAGGAGGGGAGAGGGGGAGAGAAAACCCATGAGAGAGTCATGGGTCGGCTGCCTCCTGCACGCCCCCTACTGGGGATGGAGCCTGCATTCTGGGCATGGGCCGTGACCTCCTGGTTCACAGGTTGACGCCCAACCCCTGTGCCCTGCTGGCCGGCCCCGGGGAGAGCCCAGTGGAAGGTCAGCAGCCGGCCCGTGTGTCCTTCCGGCGGGGCCTGCACGGATGGCTGGTGGGCGCCAGGGCGGGGGTCACTGTCCAGGCGGCTGGCCCCGGGCGGCCCCGGCTGGTGCTGCTGGTCTGGCTTTGCTGCTTCTCCGGGCCCGGAGCTGAACTGCACTGAGGCCTGGGTGTTACTCCAGGGAGGAGGGGCCAGGGGTCCGAGCCGCACGGCCAGCGGGATGCTGGGGGAAGGTCGCTCTGAGACGAGGTCAGACCTACAGCTATCCTGTCCTTCTCTGGCACCGGGCGTCCACCCAGGTGCCTTCTGTGCGGCCATCGTCTTTGCTCCGCTCACGAGGGGCGGGCGGGGGAGCGCCACAGGCACCCTCAGGGGGAGGCTTGCCCAGGGTGAGGCCTCCTCCCGTGTGGCCTCAGAGGCTATGGAGGCGAAGCAGCACCTTCAGCGGCCCACATGGGAGAGATGCCACCCCACAGCCCTCCTGGGCCACGCCCCTCCTGTGGCCACGCCCACAGCCCTCCTGTGGCCACGCCCACAGCCCTCCTGTGGCCACGCCCACAGCCCTCCTGTGGCCACGCCCCTCCTGTGGCCACGCCCCCTCAGCGGCCCAGCCGGGGAGATGCCGCACCCGCTCGGGCGGACTGTTCCGGGGCCCGGGGGCCGGTCAGAGGCCAAGGCCTGGCCGGGAGGGGAGACCGGGCGCCAATGGCGGTTGGGGTGCGGACCCCCGTCTCTAAGGCCCCCTCAGCCCCCACGGACACAATCCGGGCTGAGGGCTTGGGTAACGGCCCTTCCTCCCTCCTCAGTTCCGCCTCGTGTCCTAAGTCGTCCTGTTTCCCAACGGCCCTCGCTGCTCGGAGGACAGAGGCCCGAGGTGGCAGCCGCTCCGCCGTTCCCCGGGGGAGCCCGCGGACAGGGCACCGGGAGCCCGCGGACAGGGCACCGGGGAGCCGGCGGACAGGGCACCGGGGAGCCGGCGGACAGGGCACCGGGGAGCCGGCGGACAGGGCACCGGGGAGCCCGCCGACAGGGCACCGGGGAGCCCGCGGACAGGGCACCGGGAGCCCGCGGACAGGGCACCGGGGAGCCCGCCGACAGGGCACCGGGGAGCCCGCCGACAGGGCACCGGGAGCCCGCGGACAGGGCACCGGGGAGCCCGCGGACAGGGCACCGGGGAGGTGGCGGACAGGGCACCGGGGAGCCCGCGGACAGGGCACCGGGGAGCCCGCGGACAGGGCACCGGGGAGGTGGCGGACAGGGCACCGGGGAGCCGGCGGACAGGGCACCGGGGAGCCCGCGGACAGGGCACCGGGAGCCCGCGGACAGGGCACCGGGGAGCCCGCGGACAGGGCACCGGGAGCCCGCGGACAGGGCACCGGGGAGCCCGCGGACAGGGCACCGGGGAGCCGGCGGACAGGGCACCGGGGAGCCGGCGGACAGGGCACCGGGGAGCCGGCGGACAGGGCACCGGGGAGCCGGCGGACAGGGCACCGGGGAGCCGGCGGACAGGGCACCGGGGAGCCCGCGGACAGGGCACCGGGGAGCCCGCGGACAGGGCACCGGGGAGGTGGCGGACAGGGCACCGGGGAGCCCGCCGACAGGGCACCGGGGAGCCCGCGGACAGGGCACCGGGGAGCCCGCGGACAGGGCACCGGGGAGCCCGCGGACAGGGCACCGGGGAGCCGGCCGACAGGGCACCGGGGAGGTGGCGGGCGGCGGGTGACACGAGCCCTCCGTCGGGCCGCGGCCCAAGCTGCCCCGGAGGCAGCGGTCGGTCCCGCCTCTCCCAGGCCGCTCTCCGCCTGACTCGCAGCCCCCCCCCCCGGCGGCCCCGCACCGACCTCCGGTCTGGTGGGCGTCGGTGGTGACGGTCGTGCACCCTGGCTCTTTATTAGAGAGGTGGCAGCAGCCCGGCCGGTGTGGCTCAGTGGATAGAGCGTCGGCCTGCAGACTGAGGGACCCTGGGTGCAATTCCGGTCCAGGGCACATGCCCCGGTTATGGGCTTGATCCCCAGCAGGGGGATGCAGGAGGCAGCTGGTCCATGATTCTGTCTCATGGATGTTTCTCTCTCCCCCTCCCTTCCTCTCCAATATCAATAAAAATATATTTTAAAATTAATAAAATAATAATAATAAATAAATAAATATGGCAGCAGGCGAAGGTCTGGCTAGACCCGGCACAGACCCTCCCGCACAGACCCAGCGCAGGCACAGACCCAGCGCGGGCACAGACCCTCCCGCACAGACCCAGCACCGGGCACAGACCCAGCGCGGGCACAGACCCAGCGCCGGGCACAGACCCTCCCGCACAGACCCAGCACCGGGCACAGACCCAGCGCGGGCACAGACCCAGCACCGGGCACAGACCCAGCGCAGGCACAGACCCTCCTGCACAGACCCTCCCGCACAGACCCAGCGCAGGCACAGACCCAGCGCGGGCACAGACCCAGCGCAGGCCGGGCAGCAGCCTGTGAGTGGCAGGTCCAGGGAGCCCTCCCCCCGAGCTGTCCTGGAGCAAATCCGCAGGCCGCCCCACGTGGCCTCGGCAACGCCACGCACGCAGGACACACGGACGGACGGAGCCTCCGGGCCAGCGCTGCGCTGCGGCTGGCCTGATGCAGAGCAGCCGGTTAGTTAGGCCTGGCCGGCGCGTCGCTCTTGGTGGACGGACGAGGGATCTCAGGTGATTAACTGCCTGGTTACTCGTTAACACCCTGGAGCAGTGTTTAAGAATGCAGTTTTACCTATATGTTCCCAAACTCTAGCACTAGTTAAGTGTACAATTTTATTTAGCTAGATGTTCCCAAAAATTCTAGTTTAGCACTTCCTAGCTGGGATTCAGGAATCTGTAGTTTAACAACTCCAGCAGGTGATTCCCATCATGAGAGAAGTTTGGGAAACACCGCCCTGGAGGGTTCCTGGCTGAAAGAGAGGAACCTGCCCGGCCGGCCGGGTGTTGCAGTGGTTGAGCGTCGACCTATGAACCAGGAGGTCACAGTTCGATTCCCCTCAGGGCACAGGCCCGGGCTGTGGGCTGGGTCCCCCGTGTGGGGCGTGCAGGAGGCGGCCGATCCATGATCTTCTCATCATGGTGGCTTCTCTCTCCCTCCCTGAGATCAATAACATATTTTTAAAAATGGAAGAAGGAAAAGAGCCTCCTTCTCTCCCAGGGGCAGTGGCGGCGGGCGCGGTGGCAGAGGGTCGTCATCCTCCTCAGCCATAGGGACCAGGTGGCTGAGTCAACATGTGATTCCTAAGGTACCGGGAGCACCTGCTGCCCATCAGCCACGGGGGTGGGCCTTAGGCCTCCTCACAGCCAATCGCTGGGACTCACAGGTCTGGGAGAGAACCGAGTCCCACGCTGCCCTGACTACCCAGGAGGCCGTGGTGTACCCGGTCACGTGTCCGGGGCCGGGGGCGGGTTTTGGGGGAAACAGAGGCTTCCCCAGAGGGCAGGGCACGGACGGGACGGGGCAGAAGGCCTCGCTGGAGAAGCAGCAGCTTTGGGGCGACTGGGGGTCTGGGCCGCTCTGGAGGGACCCAGGTGTCTCTCCTCCATCAGCAGCCACAGGACGAGGCTGCAGTCGGGTTTGTCGTGTTTTAGGCAAAGCCCCTGAGTGAAATCCTGTCCTAGGGCCCAGACAGGACGTGAGAGGGATTCTGAGAGATCAGGGTCCCAAAAGGAGCTGCCAGGCTCGTGCTGGGACCCACCGCCCCCAGCAGCAATCTGAGCCGTACCCAGCTCGCCCCCTTTGGTGCTTTGCCCCGGGAGAGTGGGGCGTTGGTGTTTGGGTCAGAACAGAGGAGGGACCAGGGCTCTGCGGGGGGAGGGTCAGAGCTCACACGGGGCGGCCTCGGCACCCCTGGATTGGGGTCCCTCCGGGACGCTCGCTGCTCTGAGGCCTAGAGGGACAGAGACGCTGCTCTTGGAGGGTGCCTGGGCCAGAACCCCCCTCTCCCACACTCCCCCCTCCCCCGCACTCTCCCTTCCCCCCGGCACTCTCCCCTCCCCCAGCACCCCCCCTCCCCCTGTACTACCCCCTCCCTCGCACTCCCCCTCCCCCAGCACTAACCACCCCCACCCCCGCACTCCCCCTCCCCCAGCACTCTCCCTCCCCCGCACTCCCCCCTCCCCCAGCACTCCCCCCTCCCCAGCACTCCCCCCTCCCCAAGCACTCCCTCCTCCCCCAGCACTCACCACCCCCACCCCCCGCCTGGGTCAGCACCCCCACCCCCTCCCCCGCCAGGGCGGCCTGCGGTCGGGTGACGGAGGGCCTGGGAGACATGGCTGGAGCGCGCCCCTGGGAGCTGGCTGGCCTATGAATAGAACAGACGTTTTTAGGAACTGCGCACAAACAGGAGCTGAGTCGGACATGCTGGGACCGGGCCAGGGGCATGTGTGGGAATCCGTACAAAAGGCCGGAAAGAAGACGGTGCTCCAGTCAGCTGACGGGAGGGCGGAAACGGTGTCAGCGGAATAGATAACGTGACTCGGGAAGCGGGAGGTGGCACTGAGGAAAGAGGGGAGCGGGAGGCGGCACTGAGGAAAGAGGGGAGCGGGAGGCGGGAGTGGGTCGGGGAGGGGTGAGAGGTCAGGGCGATGGCCCACATCTCCCATCCTCGCTGCTGAGGGGCCGGGTCTGCTCACTGCCGGGCTGTCATCGGGCACAGAGCGTGTGTGTGTGTGTGTGTGTGTGTGAGACACACAGAGCGTGTGTGTGTGTGTGTGTGTGTGTGTGTGTGACACACAGAGCGTGTGTGTGTGGGGGGGTGGGCACAGAGCACGTGGGGGGCAGAGGCAGGTCCTAGGGGAAGTGCTCCGCCGTTGGCCCTCAGCCTTCCTCTCTCAGGTCTGAGTCCAGCTGTCTCCCCTCACCCCCGACTCAGCTCTGACACACGTATGTGTGGTGGCGAGCACACGCGTGCTTACACGGCTCACACAGTGGAAGGGAGGCAGGCACACGGGCCAGACGCAGACGCTAACACAGACCCCACCGGAGCCTCTCTGAGCCTGTGAGCATCTCTCCTCACCCCTAATTCAGCTCTGACACACGTATGTGTGGTGGCGAGCACACGCGTGCTTACACGGCTCATGCAGTGGGAGGAGGTGTGCCCGGGGGTCACACGGGCCAGACGCAGACGCTAACACAGACCCCACCAGAGCCTCTCTGAGCCTGTGAGCCGACGTCACCCGGTCGACCCAATTGACAATAAAACCCTGTTCGTCCCCCACGTCCCGCACGGAGACGGAGCCTGTGGTCAGGTGGGGGCCGGCCCGGAGGAGGCCGCTCGCTCGGGAGGACTCCGCACTGGTTCCCGGCCGTTTCCTTTCCGGAACGTTCTCCCTCCCAGTCCTCCCAGCTCTGGAGTGAGCTTCCTCTAAGGGGGTCCGGAGAGGCGGGGCCAGCCCTCCGAGCTGGTTCGGGAGGCAGGTTCTGCGTTCCCAGCGGGCCCGCCGGTCACTGTCCGGGCCTTTCCGGGCGCCGCATAGCACCCCGGGCAGGGCCTGAGTCACCGCTCACCGCGGCGAGGAAGGCTGGTCCCCCCGGACCCCAGCGGGAGGGTGGCAGCGGGGCCTCCGGTGAGGGTGACAGCGGGTGAGGGTGGCAGCGGGGCCTCCTGTGAGGGTGGCAGCGGGTGAGGGTGACAGCGGGTGAGGGTGGCAGCGGGTGAGGGTGACAGCGGGGCCTCCGGTGAGGGTGACAGTGGGTGAGGGCGGCAGCGGGTGAGGGTGACAGCGGGTGAGGGTGACAGCGGGTGAGGGTAGCAGCGGGTGAGGGTGACAGCGGGTGAGGGTGGCAGCGGGTGAGGGTGACAGCGGGTGAGGGGGACAGCGGGTGAGGGTGACAGCGGGTGAGGGTGACAGCGGGTGAGGGTGGCAGCAGGTGAGGGTGACAGCGGGTGAGGGTGACAGCGGGTGAGGGTGATAGCGGGAAATGACGGGACACACTAAGAAGTCAAAGTCACAGTTTGGAGAGACAGAACTATGAATTTTTCCATAGCCAGGCATTCTTCCCTTTAAAATGTTCTCGTCAGACCAAAATATTTTAAAAACTACAACTAATACGCTTTCATGGAAAAAAAAAAAAGAAAAAAAAAAGAAAGATAGCATGCAGGAACAGAAAGACGATGTAAACAGAGAGATGGAAACTTTGAGACAGAATCCAGGGAGAAATCCCAGAGACCCACATGCCAGCCGGGAAGAGTGAGGAGCAGACTGCGGCCGAGGGGAGAATCTGAGTCTGAGGAGTAACAGCAGAAACTCTCAAAATTGAGACGCAAAGGCAAAAAAACCAACAAAAACAAAACAAACACAAAAAACTGGGGAAGAGAAGAGCTGAAACACAGCCCCCAGGAACTGTGGGAAGCCAGAGGTGCTGCCGGCCGGGGCGATGGCAGGAGGAGAAACGGAGAGAAGGAGAGGTAATGACTAAGCAATTCCCTGAATTAGTGTCCGATGCCAAGCCAGAGACCGGGAAGCTCGGAGAGATCACTCCTTGGTATTTAGGATAAATTAAAAAAAACACCCTCCACAGCAACAACAAAACACAGGCACAAAGCTGTGCTTAGGCATATCCTGTCCAAGCATCAGGGTATCAGAGGTTCCTTTTTTTTTTCCCTTCAGCTAAGACAGGAGATGACTTATTGTGCACGTTACATTCAGCCACAAGCGAGAACAGAACCAGCCCAGAGTGTCAGGGGTCCGGGGCAAAGATCCAAGAGAGGCTTTGGGAAGAGCGGGGTGGGACTCTCAAAGGCGGCCGCGGTGCTCAGGTGGCCGGTATGCACGTTCCAGATCCCACGGTGGTGTTGTAGGCAGGCAGTCCGACGGCTTGGGCCGGCCCCCGGCCTCTGGCCTCCCTCTCCTGCTCCCGTGGCTTCCCCGGTGCACAGCTTGCGGTTTACTTGGGCCTCTGCCTCATCTTTCTTCTCTTGCGCTTCAGCCTGCACATTCGCTTCTTCCTCCACTCGGCTCTCATGGCGCAGAGGTTTCTAGGAAGATGGCACTAAGGCCGAGAGCTCAGAGGTTCCTTTTAATCCTGAGGGAAGCCAGAGCAACCTGCCACCGTCCCGATGGGGACCCAGAGGAACAAGGACACCTGACTCTCCGGAAGGCATAGGGCACGAGGGGCGCGAAGCAGGGAGGGGCTGAGAGAGGAGACGGCGGCCTACAACTCCGCAGCCTCAGCTTCGCCCTCCACCCTCCAGGTGAAGGAGGGAGACTTCTCGGCACAAAGTGGAGGGACCTGGGCCAGTGGGCCTGCCCGGGAGAAATGCTAACGGCACTCTGGAGAGGAACGCACTCCAGTCGGAAACTCGGACCTCCCGGAGGAGGGAAGGAAGGAGAGAAGGAGGGAGGGAGGGAGGGAGGAAGGAGGGAGGAAGGGAGGGAGGGAGGGAGGAAGGAAGGAGGGAGGGAGGGAGGGGGGGAGGGAGGAAGGAAGGAGGGAAGGAGGGAAGGAGGAAGGGAGGGAGGGAAGGAGGAAGGAAGGAGGGAGAAAGGGAGGGAGGGAAGGAGGGAAGGAGGAAAGAAGGAGGGAGAAAGGGAGGGAGGGAAGGAGGGAGGGAGGAAGGAAGGCGGGAGAAAGGGAGGGAGGGAAGGAGGGAAGGAGAGAAGGAGGAAGGGAGGGAGGGAGGGAGGAGGGAGGAAGGGAGGGAGGGAGGAAGGGAGAGAAGGAGGGAGGAAGGGAGGAAGGGAGGAAGGGAGAGAAGGAGGGAGGAAGGGAGGAAGGGAAAGAAGGAGGGAGGAAGGGAGGAAGGAAGGAAGGAGGGAGGAAGGGAGGGAGGGAGGAAGGAGGAAGGATGGGAGGGAGTGAGGGAGGGAAGGAGGGAGGAAGGGAGGAAGGAAGGAAGGAGGGAGGAAGGGAGGGAGGGAAGGAAGGCAGGGAGGGAGGGAGGAAGGAAGGAAGGAGGGAAGGAGGGAGGGAGGAAGGAAGGGAGGGAAGGAAGGGAGGAGGGAGGGAGGGAGGAAGGAGGGAGGGAGGAAGGAAGGAGGGAAGGAGGGAGGGCACCGGGGAGCTCGGACCGAAGGCGCCCACGGGGCAGGATGTTGACGAGGGGGGTGAGCACAGGGGCCCATGGGAACGCGGCTTTCTGCTCCGTGTTGCTGTGAACCTAAAACCGCTTTAAAAATAAAGTGCATAAATTCTTTTTTTTTTTTTTTTTTTTAATGAGACTCACATTTGCTTTCTAAAGCTCGGACAACGAGGGGCTGGCGTGTGGGCCTCTGTTTATACTCACTGGAAGGAATGCTGACTTTGACAATGACGTGTGCTCAGGAATGGAGGCGGGGAGCGTGTGAGGCTGGGCTGTGCCCTCTTTCCCTCTCCTTCCCCCAGCGCCTCGCTCAGAGCGGCAGCGGCGGCCCCCGGGCGGCCGGACCCTCGTCACCATCGGGCTCGCCGCCAGCTCTTCCCGCCCTCAGCCAGACCCGGACTCATCCACCCCACGCTCTGCCGCCTCCTGGCGATTGTGCTTTAAAGGAATTTCCTGCCGAAACCGGCGTGGCTCAGTGGATAGAGCGTCCGTCTGCGGACTGAAAGGTCCCGGGTTCGATTCCAGTCAGGGGCGTGTACCTTGGCTGCAGGCAGATCCCTGGTAGGGGGTGTGCAAGAGGCAGCTGATCGATGATTCTCTCTCATCGATGTTTCTAACTTTCTATCCCTCTCTCTTCCTCTCTGTAAAAAAAATCAACAAAATATAAGAAAGAGAGGTTTCCTGATTCTTCCGAGTTGGGGAGAAGCTAGTCCGCAGTGGAGATCACCTCTGTTAGGTAAAAAGGAACCGATGCAGTTGCGTCCCCAGCTGAGCTCAGAAAACGTGGACGTGAATAAAACTCGGGAGCGGCAGGAAGTCTGTGCGCTCGGCTCCGGTCGGACTGTGACCGCGGCCGGACGGGATGGTCCTCGGCAACCCGGAGACGCGACGCTGAGGGCCCCTTGGGGCGGGGATGAGGACGGGGAGGGTAGCCGTCAGCCGAGGCAAAATGAGAAGCAACGCGTTAGACACTGAGGAGCGAGATGGCTCCTCCGCCGGCACAGCCGATTCGGGGAGCGCGGGGCTGAGAGCGCGTGGCGGGAAGCGGCCCGCGCAGACAGGCGGCCGGAGGGAGCCGCGCTCCGGGCTCTGGAACGCGGGCGCTGGGGGAGGCGGGCGGAGCCTCCACACTGACCTCGCCTGCCGCGGGGGCGGCCACCGCTCCCTGTCCTGGGGCCCCCGCCCCCGGCCGGGCCGGGCTCAGCACGGCCGTCTCTGCCGGAGGGCCACGCTCACGTGGAGCCCAGTGTGGCTTGGTCTGTGAAACCTAGGGGCCCCTTCCAAGGCCAAGTTCCTTTCTCTCCGATTGCATTTGACCTAGCAATGAACT
Organism: Nyctalus aviator; assembly: GCA_036971965.1. NCBI lineage: Eukaryota > Metazoa > Chordata > Mammalia > Chiroptera > Vespertilionidae > Nyctalus > Nyctalus aviator. The sequence goes on along the minus strand of CM072926.1, from coordinate 100,890,039 downwards.
TAAAAAAATGTGTTTATTGATTCCAGAGAGGAAGGGAGAGGGAGAGGGAGAGGGAGGGGGAGAAACATAGCGATGAGAGGAAATCACGGACGGGCTGCCTCCTGCACGCCCCCCACTGGGGATCCAGCCTGCACCCCGGGCGTGTGCCCTGACCGGGGATCGAACCCTGACCGCCTGGGTCATAGGTCGATGCTTAACCACGGAGCCACACCGGCCAGGCTGGCACTCGCTCCTGAAGCTCAGGAGGAGCCTGGGGCACAGGCTGGAGCGGTGGGCGGTGCTCCCGCCGACATTTCCAGGCTCCCTCTCCGGTGGGACCAGCCGGGTTCGCTCTGGCCGAGGGCTGCAGGCGGAGGCCGGGCCTGCCAGTGGTTGACCCCAGGGCGGGGTCAGCAAGGCTCCCACAGGCGGGGCCCAGGACCGTGTGCACGGGGTGAGGCCCTGCTACCGGAGCCACGCCGGCCAGGCCTGCACATTTTTATTTAAAATGGCTCCACCTAAAACGGCCCCCCTTCCCTGAGAAGGATGGTTATTGTAGACGAGAGGCCCAACCCACGAAACGCGTGCAGGAGTGGGCCTCCCTGCCCCACTGCCCGCACCGGCTCCCTCTGGCTCCCGGCCCGGCTTCCCTCCAGCCCCGGCTTCGTCCGGAAGGCCGTCCGGAAGGACGCCCGGTCTAATTAGCATACCACACTTCCATTCTGATAGACAGGGGAGTGTAAAGGCGGTAAAAGGCGGAGGGAACCGGTGGGACTACGCGCAGATGACTGCCGCCCACGCTAAATGCCAGGTGCTATTACTGAGGCACAATTTAGCGTTCTGGGTCATGTTCCCTGAAAGCTGTTTTCAACATGGAGTCGAGGAAAACTGTGAGCATTGGTTTTGGTCTGATATCAAAGGGGCCTTAATTTGAGCAAATATATGGCAAGCAGGGGTCTGAGCCTAGCGAGCGGTTGTATTATTATGTTTATTACACAACAAATTCAGGGAGACGGTCTGTGTTTTAAAACATGCATTTGAGCTGAAACTGGTGTGGCTCAGTGGATAGAACGTCGGCTTTCAGACTGAAAGGTCCCAGGTTCGATTCCAGTCAAGGGCATGTACCTTGGTTGCAGGCACATCCCCAGTAGGGGGTGTGCAGGAGGCAGCTGATCGATGTTTCTCTCTCATCGATGTTTCTAGCTCTCTATCCCTCTCCCTTTCTCTCTGTAAAAAAATCAATAAAATATATTTAAAAAACAAAACAAAACATGCGTTTGAGCGGTTTGGCTCAGTGGATAGAGCGTCTGCCGTGGACTGCAGGGTCTGGGTTCCAGTCTGGCCAAGGGCGCGTGCCCTCCGCCGCAGCCTCAGTCCCTCGTCCCGGTCAGGGAGTGGTCGGGAGGCAATCCACCCACGGGTCTCTCTCACATCCCTGTTTCTCTTTCTCTCTTTCTCCCCCTCCCTTCCACTCTCTCTAAGCATCAGCGGAAACATGTCCTCCGGTGAGGATTAAAAACAAACAAAAACAGGCATTCGAGACGAAGGCTCAGCTTTGCAGACGGACGCAGCCCATCCTCTGGGCGAGAGTGCAACCTGCGCTTTCAGGTCCCATGTCAGCGTCAGGAGCAACGCGGGCTGGCTCTCCCTACAGCAGGAGCCTTCCGGAAGCCCGGGCGTGAAGCACACGCTTCCTAAGGCAGGGATTCCTGAGCACCGTCTTTCTCCCTGAGCACCGGGAGCCGGAGCCAGCGGTGACTCAGGCGGCGATTGCATCAGGCCGCCCTGCCCTTCCGAGCTTTGCTGCGGCCGCCGGGCCAGCTGCCGGGACTCCCGGGGCGTGTGTGTGTGTGCATGTGTGTGCGTGCGTGTGCGTGCGTGTGTGCGTGCGCGTGCGTGCGCGTGCGTGTGCGCGTGCGTGTGCATGCGTGTGCGCGTGTGCGCGCGTGTGTGCGTGTGTGTGCGTGTGTGTGCGTGTGTGTGCGTGTGTGTGCGTGCGCGTGCGTGCGCGTGCGTGTGCGCGTGCGTGTGCATGCGTGTGCGCGTGTGCGCGCGTGTGTGCGTGTGTGCGCGCGTGTGTGCGTGTGTGTGCGTGTGTGTGCGTGTGTGCATGTGTGTGCGTGCGTGTGTGTGCGTGTGCGTGTGTGTGCGTGTGCGTGTGTATGGGGGGGAGGGGGGCGCTGGGCTGGGGCAGAACACGTCCACCCGGTGCTCAGGCGGTTCACACTCTGTCCCACGTGAACTGTCATCTTCCTGTCAAGCCGCCGCCTCAGAGAGCCTCCAACTGCCTGCTCACCGCCCCCCTCACCCCGCATTCAGCCTCCGCCATCGCCCGCCCTCACCTCCCCAATGGACTCCCTCCCTGCCCCCCTCTCCACCTGGTCCCACACCCCCAGACACGTCCTGTCTGTCACCTTTGCTGCTTTTCACACCCCGCCCCCCACCACCCCAAACCTTCCCTGAGGCCCCCCTCAGCCTCTTCCTGCCCCGGGGCCCAGCTCCGAGCCCGAAGCCCTTCCTGGGGCTGCTGGCGCCCCTGGCCAGTGTGGGCCCGCCCCCCCCACTCCCTGCTGGGTCCCCAGACACACCTCCTGGCGGGTTCATCACTCCGCAGGCTGTCCTCTGGGCGGCCACCGCCTGGCCCGTCCCCTGGCCCCCGTCCTCACCGCAGCACCCTGTCCCCCCCCCCCCGCCCCCCGCCTCTGCCTGATCTCTCTCCGGCGGCTGTGCCTGGAGCAGCCTCTGGCTCAGGGCCCTAGGGGGTCCCGTGCCTCCCAGCTGCTTCCCTTCCCGCCTTCCTCACGCAGTCTCTGGCCACTCGCCCGTCCTCTGGGCCGCCTCGCCCGGCCGCTCCTGCCCGGAGCACGCCCAGGGCCTCCTTCCTCCTCCCTCCGCGATCCTCCCTCCTTCCTCCTCCCTCCGCGATCCTCCCTCCTCCCTCCTCCCTCCTCGCCCTCCGCGATCCTCCCTCCTCCTCCCTCCCTCCTCCCTCCGCCCTCCCGCGATCCTCCCTCCTCCCTCCGCCCCTCCTCCCTCCGCCCTCCTCCTCCCTCTTCCCTCTTCCCTCCTCCTCCTCCCTCCGCCCTCCTCCCTCCTTCCTCCTCCCTCCGCGATCCTCCCTCCTTCCTCCTCCCTCCGCGATCCTCCCTCCTCCCTCCTCCCTCCGCCCTCCGCGATCCTCCCTCCTCCCTCCTCCCTCCGCCCTCCGCGATCCTCCCTCCTCCCTCCGCCCTCCTCCCTCCGCCCTCCTCCCTCCTCCCTCCTCCCTCCGCCCTCCTCCCTCCTCCCTCCTCCCTCTGCGATCCTCCCTCCTCCCTCCGCCCTCCGCAATCCTCCCTCCTCCCTCCTCCCTCCTCCCTCCGCGATCCTCCCTCCCCCGGAGGGATGGGGGAGTGGCCCCGCGCCCCCTCACCACCCGCCCCTCCAGAGGGACCCGATGGCTTGTCCGCAGGGCCGCCCACGCGTCCGCATCTCCTGCCAGAGCAGGAAGGAGGGCGCCCTGTCCACTCTGTCCGTGCTGGCCGCGCAGCGTGTGCGGGGAGCGGCGAGGGCCGTGGGGGCGGCGATGGAGCCGTGGCCCGGTCCTCCGTGGCCCCCTCCCCCGGCGGCGGGAGCCGGTGCGCCTCCAGGTGGCCCTTCGCGGGGACCACGGCTCCGGGCTTCTCAGCCCGTCCCGCCCGCCCGGCGAGCTCAGGCCGTGAGGAACCCACGGTGTTCTGATCACGGCTCTGCGGTGCGGGCGGGCAGAGGCACCGCCGAGGCCTCTAGCGAGCAGCCTGGCCGGGAGCAGCCGCCCGTGTCCACCCCCGAGGACAGCAGGCGTTGTCAGGGCAATCCCCCCCCACACCTCCAGAGTGAGTTAGGGCTCACTCTGGGGGGGGACTGGCTGGGGTTAGGGCTCACTCTGGCGGGGGGGAGGGGTGCGGGGAGCCCTAACCCACACCCCCCCCCAGAGTGAGCCCTAGCCCGCACCCCCAGAGGGAGCCCTAACCCCCCCCCCCCAGAGGGAGCCCTAACCCCCCCCCAGAGGGAGCCCTAACCCCCTCCCCAGAGGGAGCCCTAACCCGCACCCCCCCAGAGGGAGCCCTAACCCCCCCCCAGAGGGAGCCCTAACCCCCCCCCAGAGGGAGCCCTAACCCCCCCCCCAGAGGGAGCCCTAACCCCCCCAGAGGGAGCCCTAACCCCCCCCAGAGGGAGCCCTAACCCCCCCCCAGAGGGAGCCCTAACCCGCACCCCCAGAGGGAGCCCTAACCCGCACCCCCAGAGTGAGCCCTAACCCGCACCCCCCCAGAGGGAGCCCTAACCCGCACCCCAGAGGGAGCCCTAACCCCCCCCCCAGAGGGAGCCCTAACCTGCACCCCCCCCAGAGTGAGCCCTAACCCCCTCCCCAGAGTGAGCCCTAACCTGCACCCCCCCAGAGGGAGCCCTAACACCCCTCCCAGAGTGAGCCCTAACACCCCCCCCAGAGGGAGCCCTAACCCGCACCCCCCTCCACCCCCCCCGAGGGAGCCCTAGCCCAGCTCAATCGCAGGCGCGAGCCTTGGGCGCAGACGCAGGGGCGGGCTGACCCCTGGGGGGCGCTGGCAGCTGCTGGTGCTGGAGTTGGTGGCGGCCGGAGGCTGGGCTGGGGGACGGGCGGGGGCCTGTGGGCGATGGAGTAACGGACACTCTGGCTCTGCCCGGCCCGCCCTCTGCGGCGAGGACACACAGCCGAGGCCCGAGGACGCACAGGAGCCCGGCGGGCGGCAGGGCCCGGCCCGGAGCCGGTCTCGGAGCCACTCTCTGCGCACACTTCCTCCTGCACCTCCGTCCGCCGCCCTCCGCTCCGGCCTGTGACTCGCCCTGCCAGCCGCGCTCCTGGCCCCGCCCTGACCTCCGAGGCCGGGACAGGCGGCCACAGCCAGGCCTTCCCGCCACCACTTCCCGTGGGCGAGCTGTCCTCTGGAGGGGGTGGAGGGAGGGGGTGAAGGGGAGGGTGTGAGGGGGAGGGGGTGAGGGTGAGGGAGTGAGAGAGAGGGGGTGAGGGGGAGGGTGTGAGGAGGAGGGTGTGAGGAGGAGGGTGTGAGGGGGGAGGGGGGTGAGGGTGAGGGAGTGAGAGAGAGGGGGTGAGGGGGAGGGGGTGAGAAGGAGGGGGTGAGGGGGAGGGGGTGAAGGTGAGGGGGTGAGAGAGAGGGGTGAGAGGGAGGGGGTGAGGGGGTAAGAGGGAGGGGGTGAGGGGGAGGGGGTGAGGGGGAGGGGGTGAGGGGGAGGGGGTGAGGGGGTGGAGGGAGGGGGTGAGGGTGAGGGGGTGAGGGTGAGGGGGTGAGAGAGAGGGGGTGAGGGGGAGGGTATGAGGGGGAGGGGGTGAGGGTGTGAGGGTGAGGGTGTGAGGGGGAGGGTGAGAGGGGGAGGGTGTGAGGGGGAGGGTGTGAGGGGGTGGAGGGAGGGGGTGAGGGTGAGGGGGTGAGGGTGAGGGGGTGAGAGAGAGGGGGTGAGAGGGAGGGGGTGAGGGGGTGAGAGGGAGGGGGTGAGAGGGAGAGGGCAGGTGCAGGGAAGCAGAACCAGGGACAGCGAGAAGTCCCCCAAGTCCCCCCTCTGTGGTCTTTGCCTTCTGAGATTCAGGGCCAACTTCCCCTTTTCCTCCTGAGACTGGACGGAGAGTGTTGTCCTGAGGGGGTGGGGGTGGGGGCGGGGGCGCACACCAGGAGAGTCCTCAGAGCCGCGGCCCGGCACGGACGGCCCCCTGCTCCAGCCCCGGGGGACTCACCTGGAGCGGCCCGCCCCCCCCCCCGCCCCAGGCGCCCACGGCCCACACGCTCCGGGCCCAGAGCCGGAAGCGGGAACGGGCGTGTTTCTCGCGTGAAAAGACCCAGGTGGGTCCTGACGGCTCCTCTGGGCCGTGCCGGCTCTGAGAGCCCCCGAAAGTCTGGGAGCCGCTCCCTGCCTGCGCAGCCCTGTTCCCGTGAGCTCAGCCTGGAGGTCCCCGACCCAGCCCGGAGCCGGCGGGCGTGTGCGAGGCAGGTAGAGCCAGTGAGATGACGGCCATGACCTTATTCAACCCCCAGGCCCCCCCCCCCGGCCATGGCCTTCCACAGCCCCTCACACGGCCCCCCATGGCCCCCCATACAGCCCCCCACACGGCCCCCCTCGGCCCCCCCACGGCCCCCACACAGCCCCCCACACGGCCCCCACGGCCCCCCATACGGCCCCCCACACGGCCCCCCCCCACGGCCCCCCCACGGCCCCCCACACAGCCCCCCACACGGCCCCCCCCACGGCCCCCCATACAGCCTCCCACACGGCCCCCCCATGGCCCCCCCCACAGCCCCCCACACGGCCCCCCCATGGCCCCCCACACAGCCCCCCACACGGCCCCCCACACCCCCACACGGCCCCCCACACAGGCCAGCCGGGCTCCCTCTCGGTTCTGTGCATCCGTTCGTGCATCCATCCATGCGGCCAGGCCTCCAGGGACCGGAGCTCAGTCCGGTGTGTGTGGGGGGGCGGGGGGCTGTGAAAACGTGACCGTCGTCGCACACAGTGTCCCAGCCGTGGGCGATGGAGCAACAGAAACGCTGGCTCGATCACACCCAACGAGGAAGGAGGCCCTGGCTCTGCGATGGCCGCCCCGCAGGGTCTGCCTCCCGCGGCCTCAGCCCGGCCGGCCGCTCCCCGCTCCGCCTGCCGCTGGGCCGGGCGCCCCGCAGGGCCGGAGCCAGAGGGCCACGCCGGCCACCGCCTCCGGAAGCCCGCCGGGGTGGCGTGCCTGGCCAGGCGGAGCCGCCATCACAGATGGGCGGCGGCCCGTGCCCGCGTGGAGCCGGTGTGGGCTGCGGGAATCCCGGTGCGGGTTCCTCCTGGTCCAGTGGTCGGCAAACTGCGGCTCTCCAGCCACGGTTTGCCGCGCTGTTGACTAATGAGTTTGCCGACCACTGACCTAGACTCTCGATTCCAATGACAGGCTATTGTGGTTCCTTGTGACGAAGCCCTATCCCGGTGGTCGGCAAACTCATTAGTCAACAGCGCGGCAAACCGTGGCTCACTGCGGCCTGCCGCTGCGGAGACCGGCTCGCCTGCAGGGATGGGCCCGGAGGGAAGAGCCAGCTCACCGGCCCCTGCAGCGTGCTCCGTGAACCCGACCGGACGCTGCCCTCCGCCAGGGACGAAGGAGGCATGAGGTCACGGCCGAGGAGAAGCAGGCCAGCCGCAGGCTTCCGCGGGCCAGGAGGCCGGGTGGGGAGCAGGCTGATCCATGTCAGGAGGGAGATGGGAGCGTTTGCCTGTGCTGTGGGGGCGGGAGCATGTGAACCCTGCCCCCCCCCCCCGTTTCCTCCTCCTCCTGCAACGCCTCCCCCCGCCCCCCCAGCCCCGAGGCCGATGGAGCTGGCCAGGGCGCCCGTCCAGCCGCTCACGTCCGTTCGGCTCAAGTTCACTCCCAAAGGCTCTCTGCCCCGATGGAGCGTCCATGGAAGGTCCGGCTCCGAGGCCTGGGCTGGAGCTCTCACCAGGGCCGGGCGTGCCGCCGGGCGCTCCGTGGTTGAGCAGTGACCTGTGAGCCGGAGGTCAGGGCACCTGCCCGGGCTGTGTGCTCCCTCCCCAGTGGGAGGCGTGCAGGGGGCAGCCGATCCACGGTGCTCTCTCCTCATGGATGTCTCTCTCTCTCTTCCGCTCCCCTCCTCGCTGAGATCAATCAAAATGTATTTTTTAAAGAGAGAGGGGTGGCTCAGCTCCCGCCGTCTGTGCTGAGCCCCAGCTCCGCCATTTGACCGCTTTACCACCTCGTTTGCGAAATGTGGGTCCCCGGGTCCCTTGTAGGGACCGTGGACGGGAAATGAGAGGCCGCAGTGCTGCAGGCGGAAGGGGCCTTAAGCAACTGTGACTGCGCTTCTCAGCAGGAGCCCGCAGGGGTGAGCAAGCTGGGGGGGGTGCGGGGGGCGGGGACGTCCCTGTGCCGCTCAGCAAGCTCCCCTTCCCCGGCCTCCACAGTCTCTAGGCAACTTGCTGTCCTCTGGCTCAGCTCGCCAGGACGCCGCTCTGGACGGAGGAGCCAGGTGCCCACGGGGAGGGCACTGGGGACACCGCACAGGCGGGTCCCTGCTCTGCCTCCCCCTCTCTCTCCGCTCTCCATGAAAACAGGAAAACGTGTCCTCGGGGAGGATTTAAAAAAAAAAAAAGTGCCCTGACGTCCAGTGGAAGCCACTAAGACGCCCCTCTATCTCGGCCAGGGGGAGGGGCAGTGAGACCGGCTCTCGAAGGCAGACGTGAGCTTCCGTGTGGACAAGAAAGAGACGGGCCTTCCAGACGCCGGGGCGGGAGGCCAGAGGAGGGGCAGGCACGGCGTCTCGGGGAGCACAGGGTCCGGAGCAGAGACGCGCGCCAGGAGGGGAGGGAAGACCTTGCCGAGCTCCTGGCTGCTTCTGTCACACATTCCCAGGCCCCTGGTGACCGGAAACAGCAACACACACGTGCTCCCCCCACCCCCCCGTCCTGGTCCCCGGGGCTGACACCGGGGCCGCAGGCCGGACCCGCCCCCGTGCCCTTCCCGCTGGCAGAGGCCGCCTGCAGGCCTCCGTCTGAGCCTCTTCCTCAGACCCAAGGCCAGCAGGCGGCACCGTCCAATCTCTCTCTGATCAGACGCTCGCTGTCCTGTCTCCGTCCGACCCTGGAAGGACCCCCGGCTGACCCTGGGCCCACCGCACACCCAGGATGCTCAGAGGAAAGGCAGCGTTCCGGGTCTTGGGGTTGGGACACGGGCACCGGGGGGGCCGTCCGTTGGCGACCCCGGGCAGCCATGTGCAGAGCTTGGGAACGGCATTCCGATCGGAGGGGGGAGCGTGCCGGGGCCGGGGTGGCGCACACAGACGTCAGAGACAGGGACCTCGGGAACCCGGCTTTCTCTGCTGCCCTCGGGTGGGACGGAGGCGAGTCCCCTCTGAGGACCCAGCAGGGAACCGAGCGCCGAGTCAGAGGCGAGGCGGCCGAGGGAGTGCGGGCAGAGGCACTGCGGGCAGCCGCTCCCTGGCACTCCGCTGAATGTATCACTCACATGCGATTTCTGAAACCCACGGTTTGTTCCCGGAGCCTTTGGGAGCTTTCGCTGAAAACAGCCCTGTGTAGGGCTGACTCTGGGCGCCGTCCACGCTGGTTTTAAATGCGCCGCCGTTCCTCCTCCCCCCAGGCCAGCCCTCGGCGGAGGGCAGCCCGAGGGGAGGAGGGAGAGGCAGCGAGAGGCTCAGTGTTGTGGGACGGTCTGATTTTCAGGGGGAGTGGAAGGGAGAGGAAGGACCGAGAGAAGCATCGATGTGGGACTCACACATCGCTGGGCGCCTCCTGCACGCGCCCCAACCGGGCCGGGGAGGAGCCTGTCACCGAGGCATGTGCCCTCGACTGGACTTGAACCCGGGCCCCTCGGTCCGCAGACAACACTGTCCACTGCGCCACGCCGGCCGGGCCAGCATAAACCTTTGCACCCTGAACGCACAAGACACGATCGCCTCCCGTTTATTTTCCCACGGGCAGCGACCACGGCCACTCCCTCGGGGTCTTTCCGCGTCCCCTCCCGGGGCAGAGCCAGTGTCGCCGGAGCCGTGGTTTTGCGCCGGTCACCGCCGAGCAGTGCTCCCAGCACAGACACGGGCGCCGCGGGCGGGCGTGGATGGAAGGAGCCGAGGTCTCCGAGGCGCCGGCCTCGGCTCCGTCCCACTTGCCGGAGGAGAAGGAAGCACCTGCTCCGGCTGTTGGTGTGCGGCCGCTCTGAAGACGCCCGACCGAGCGCCTGCTTCCGCCGGGCCGGAGCCACATCCTGGGGAAGAGCGGGAGCTGACGCCAGGAGCGGAGGCGATCTGACCGGGCAGTGCAGCCTTCCTGACGGGGGGGCTCCCCTGGCACGGGAGCGGCTGCGGCCACTTGTGACCGGACGGCGAGGCTGAGGGCAGAGGGCGGGCGGCGGAGCCGTCCATCCACCCGCCCCCGGGCCGTTAGGAGAGAGCCCAGGCGCTGGGCCCTGTGAAACAGCCGTCTCCGGGCTCCTGATAAGCCGCCCTCAGACCCGCGGGAGGAGGACGGGGGCAGCCGGGTGGATGCTGGGGGACGCGGCTGTGGCAGCGCCACCGGGAGATCGGAGCGGCAGCCTTTCCTCTGAGCAGCACGCGGCCCGGGCTGGCCCCCGTTCCCCGGAGCTGGCCTCGCTCACGGGGCGCCGGCCGCGGGGCGGGACCGGAGCGGGGTGGGGTGGCGGGGCGCGGCCCTGGTGGCACGGGGTGGGCACGCACCGGCTCTGGCTTCAGCAGGACAGCGGGCTATTGATGGTCGAGCCAGCACAGGCGACAGCGAAGTGGCCAGGAGGCAGGGGAGTGAGTGACCCTCGGGAACAGCTGAATGGTGCTGGACGGTCACATCCCAGAGATGTCACCGAGGCCGGCTGGGGCTCCGGGCTGAGCATCCACCTACCAGCCGGGAAGACATGGTTCCGTTCCCAGTCAGGACACAGGCCCGCGTTGTGGGCTCGATCCCCAGTGTGGGCCTGCAAGAGGCAGCAGGTCCATGGTTCTCTCTCATCATGGATGTCTCCATCTCTCGCTCCCTCTCCCCTCCTCTCTGAAATTAATAAAAATATATTTTAAAAAATAAAAATAGCCAAAACCGGATTGGCTCAGTGAATAGAGCGTTGGCCTGCGGACTGAAGGGTCTCAGGTTCAATTCCGGTCAAGGGCATGTACCTTGGTTGCAGGCACATCCCTGGTGGGGGGCGGTGTGTGTGTGTGCAGGAGACAGCTGGTCGATATTTCTCTCTCATCGATGTTTCCGGCTCTCTATCCCTCTCCCTTCCTCTCTGTAAAAAAATCAATAAAATATATTAAAAATAAATAAGTAGATAAATAAATAAAAATAAACTGTCATGGCATGAAAGGCAGATTACACTGAGGAGGGGCCGATGCTGAGACTCACAGACTCACAGACAAAGGCGGCCACGCAGCCAGCGAGGTCACACGCGCAGCAAGCTCGTCACCCTCGGGCCGCAGCCGCCCGCGGCCCACAGCGAACCCCTGTGGGGCCCAGCCATAGGGCCGTGTGTGAGAAACGTCTTCACACAATGTTGTGACCCACTCTTTGCAATCCCCTGCTACGCACCATCTACATTCTAAAAGGCCGGTGGCCGTGACGCCGAAACATCGGAACGACCAAACGACCGGTCACCAGGAGGTGCGCGGGGCTCTCCCGGTCCCTCCCCCGGCTCTCACCGCAGCAGCTCACGCGTGCGGCTCGGCTCCTCCCGTAGAGGCTGCCTGCGAAGGCCCGTGGGCATTGTTTTTAATTGTTGCCAGCTGAGACTGAGGTACACGTTTTCCAAGATGGCGGGAAGTGTAATCAGCTTGGCCTTCATGTCAGCCCAGGTGTCGGCAGGGGTGGGACTAGATATGTAAATCCAGGCATGCTGGGGCCCACTTAAGAGTGCAAATGCAACTTACATTCCTGGTATTGGGGTATAAAATAAATGCGCTGGGAGGGGTCCTGTCGTCTTTCTGCCTCTCCATCAGAGAGAATGGTGCCCACCTAGCTCCCAGCTTTATGAATCTATTTCTGCCTTTATTTTTTTTATTTTATTTAAAAAAATATATTTTATTGATTTTTTTTACAGAGAGGAAGGGAGAGGGATAGAGAGTTGGAAACATCAATGAGAGAGAAACATCGACCAGCTGCCTCCTGCACATTCCCCACCGGGGATGTACCCGCAACCAAGGTACATGCCCTTGACCAGAATCAAACCCAGGACCTTTCAGTCTGCAGACTGACGCTCTATCCACTGAGCCAAACCGGTTTCGGCGATTTCTGCCTTTAATCTCTTAATCCCAACTCCTCCACTCAGGAACCCACTGTTTCCTTTTCTGGGAGGGAGATGGACGCTGAAAAGAGAGAAACACCCCACAGCCTCCCCGCAGCCCACAGACTCCCATCACAGCAGGTCTGCAGGCCGGCACGGGCAGGGGGGCGGGCGGGCAGCGGGGGGCGGGGTGGCAGGCGGGGGGGTGCGGCGAGGTGGACGCGGTGAGCCGAGTGCAGTGAGCTCGGGCGGGCAAGGCCGTGCGATGAGCCATCCGTGAGCATCCGTGCTGCCGGTGAGCTATGCGTGCTCCTGGGGTGACTCAGGGTGAGCTGCCCACTCTGCCATCCGTCCCCCCGGTTAGAGCAGAGTGGGGGAGGGAGGAGGGTGTGAATGACACCTGATGAGCGAAGACTCATGGGTAATGGACGGAGAAGAGCCTGGAATTCAAATCCGAGGCCCAGTGAGGGTGATACCGCCTCTTCACGCCTTTGCTCCATCGAGACGTCGGGTCGGGGGCTTGGCCACGCCGGCCTGGGGCGCGCGCTGTGACCATCGGGGGCATTTAAGGCTCCGGTGCCTACGGAGGCTGACAGAACCGGGGCTCGGGGGAGCTGCTCACCTCCAGCTCCGGGCAGGCGGTCCTGGGTCTGCGTCAGAGGCGCCCGGGGAGAGGCAGAGCCACGGCCGGGAGCCGCCAGGGGCCCTGAGGGCTCCCCGGGGCCGGGTCCTCCTGCTGGGAAGGAAGGCACTTCACCGTGCAAGTGTCAGAGGCCAGGGAGCCTCTGGGTGGGCCTGGGTGGCTGTGGGCCTGGCGTCGGACCCACAGGAGCCGACATGCCTGGGGCGAGCACGCAGCAGGCAACCGAGGACAGGCCTCTGGCTGCCCCTGTCTGCTGGGCTGTGGGAGGGGGCCTGACGTGTGCGCTGTTGAGCTTGGCAGTGCCCTGTGGTTGGTGCTGGTTAACACCTCGCTGACTCAGAATCCTCCGCAGAGGCCGCAGGGAACAGCCCGCCTCGCCCCTCGCCCTGTCCCTGCAGCGATGGGGGGTGGGGGGGGCGGTGGGGGAGGAGCTGCGAGCGAGGCCAGGCACCAGGAGAAGCAGAGCGACGGCCCAGGCAGGCCGAGCCGGTCTCACTCCCCGGGGTCCCCGCGGGACGCTGTGCGCTTTCAGGAAGAAGAGAACGCGGTCTGCAGGCTGCGGGGGAGGCAGGCCGGGTCTCCTGGAGAGGAGAGTGAGGTCTGAGTCTGTTGGGAGCCACGTCCTCCTTCCAGCAGGTCAGACCCACAGCAGCTGGGAGAGAGCTCGCTCTGGGGCCTGTCTCCTCTCGCTTCTCACCGTGGCGCCTCTCCCTCCCAGCGCTCTCAGCCCGGGAGTCTTCCCGGGAGAGAAATGGCATCCGGGACGCCGGAGCAGTTTCCCAGCCGCCAGCCAAACCACAAGCATCCACACCGAGACAGACTTGGCCTCTAATGACGAGACACAGCCGGGGAGGGCGTCCAAGTTCTCTCACAGCTCCAGGGGCGGGGCAGACAGACAGACAGCTCACATTAGGAGCCGAGACAAGAACCTGTCCCTCCTCCCTCCCTCCCTCCCTCCTTCCCTCTCTCTTTCCCTTCCTCATTCCCTTCTTCCCTCCCTCCCTCCCTCCCTCCCCCATCTCTCTTTCCCTTCCTCATTCCTTTCCTCCCTCCCTCCCTCCTTCCCTCTCTCTTTCCCTTCCTCATTCCCTTCTTCCCTCCCTCCCTCCTTCCCTCTTTCTTTCCCTTCCTCATTCCCTTCCTCCCTCCGTCCCTCCTTCCCTCTCTCTTTCCCTTCCTCATTCCTTTCCTCCCTCCCTCCCTCCCTTCTTTCCTCCCTTCCTTCCTTCCTTCCTTCCTTCCTTCCTTCCTTCCTTCCTTCCTTCCATTGATGGTATATCATATATCCTAGAGGCCCAGTGCATGACTTTGTGCATAGGTGGGGTCCCATCTCACCCAGTCCCAATCAGGGCTGGCCAAGGGGAGAAACACTGGGAAGGTGGCTATGGGAATGCACTGACCACCTGCGTTGAGTGTCTGTCCCCTGGGGGTCAGTGCACATCCTAGCTACCCGGTCGTCCGGTCACCCAGTTGTCCGGTCATAATGATTGCTTAAGCTTTTATATATATATATATATATATATATAGGTTTTTTATTTTTGTTTCCAATTACAGTTTCCATTCAGTCTTATTCTGTATCGGTTTCAGGTGTACAGCATAGAGGTTAGACCAGTGGTCGGCAAATTCATTAGTCAACAGAGTGGCGAACCAGGCTCACGAGCTGCGGTTTGCTGACCACTGCATTAGACAATCAGATACCCCCAGTGCCCCCTGGCCTCATGCAAAGTGATGACACTACTACCGATGTCACACGCCAGGACTGTTAGGTAACCACGGTAACCACCAACCTGCACTTCCCGTTTCCTGCTGATGAATCGTTAGCTAACGACCCTGAAGACGGCCGCCTCGGCAGGGAGCAGCGGTGCTGAGAGGACTCGGGTTCTGGTGCAAACTGGACCTTCAGGATGCCAGCCTCCTCCCCGCTGGCAGGGGAGTGGGTGCCCGTGCCGACCGCAGGCCGGAGCCTCGCCGGTTCCTGTGCGCCCGGCTGGTGGGGCCACGTGCAGCCGGAGCCCCGGTCCCGTCAGCCCAGGCGGGGCTGGGCCCCAGCGTTTCTGATAAACTCCGTCCACAGACACAGGGACACGGGGGCTCAGTTCTCTCCTGCGTGGAGGGCAGACACGGGCAGCTCAGGCCGGTGTGGGGTTCGGCCAGTCCCAGGGCCGGGCCCGGCTTCCTGCTTTTCCCGCACAGTGTGGTGCCCAGCCCGGGGTCTCCCCCGGCCACCGCTGCCCTCCGGGGTCGTGTCCGTGTTCGCCGGGACAGGAGGAAGCACCGAGGCCTGACAATCGCACCTCTCGGGAGGACACTGCTGTCTCTCTCCCCTGCAGACGGGGAAACTGAGGCACGGGATGGCCCCTAAGCATCCAAGCCTGCCGTCAGCGGGGAGGGTCTGCCCCAGAGCCGGTCCCACCTCTGGGCCTCGGAGGAACCAGAGCAGCTGCGGCCGCTGGCCCCGGGCGGGTCCCTGTGGGCCTGTGCTCCACCCCACCAAACCGGCGACCTCGTCCCCACCTGCACCCGCCAGCCCCGGGCCTGGAACTGCAGAGCCGGAGGGAGGCCCAGGCGGGCGGTGGGTGTGGCTCCTCGGCCAGGCTCTCACTGTGTTTCGGGAAGTGAGAGAGCGCTCGCTTCTATTTCAGTGTTCGCACGGCCGCCGCCCAGCCTGGTCAGAGACACGGACTCGCAGCCTCTGCGTGCGGCGGGGGCAGGCGAGGGCCGGGCGCAGGCGGGCAGACCGGCCCCCCTCAGATCCCCCCCTCAGATCCTCCCCGGCCTGGGGTGCAGCCTTTCAGCTGCCAACTAGGAGTCCAGGATGGAAGACGCTGTGAAAGCAGCCACGCAGCCCCCGGCAGCCCCCTGTGAGCCCGGCCCCAGCTCCGAGGTCTGGGGAGGCCCCGGGAAGGCACAGCACCCACGGGCCCCCAGCACCCTCCGGCAGCCCGCACCAGCGCGGGTGCGAGCAGGGGCGGGGGCCCCTGCGTCCCGGCCACCGACGCCAGGCCAGCCCCCGGTGCCCACAGCGCTGCGGCCGAGCCCGCTCCTTCCCAGGAAGCAGGTTATCGGCCAGACTTCCTGCTCCCCAGCCCTGCCCTGGCATCGCCGCCGAGGACATGTTTTGGCTGGACCCGCTCCCAGGCCGCGGGCTCCGAGAGGCCGTGCCGAGGGAGGGGCGGGCTCGTGGACCGGGCTGCAGGCCTCCGGGGGGCAGGGCTCCGGGGCCGGGGCTGTGGGGCCGGAGACCAGCACCTCCGAGAGGGCCGTGGAGACAGGCTGGTCAGCGGGTCAGCGGGCAGGCAGCACAGGGACTGAGACAGGTGAGCGCCTCGCAGGTGACGCCGTCTCTAAAGCACAAACCCTCCCTCCCCCACAAGCAGCCTCTGAGCAAAAGGCCTGCAGGTCTCACCCCCCACCCCCGAGGGCCAGTGCCTGACCCCCTCCCCCGCCCCGCAGGGAGGCAGACAGCAGGAGCCACGAGTGCCTGTGCAGCCACACCCAGGCGGCGCGCTGAGGGGCTCCGCCTGGTTCGGTGCACCTGCGGGAGCCATGGGCCGACTGGCACTCCCCTCAGACCCCCGCCGCCCGGCACAGCGCTCCCTCAGAGCCGCCGGCTCTCCTGTGCGGCTCCGTCCGGCCTCCTGGGTCGCGGTCCCAGAGGAATGAACGCCCTCCCAAATCCCGAGATCTTTCCCCATGAAGTCATGGCCCATACCCCACGGCCGGCCTGGGGCAGAAGGGGGCCGGACGCCTGCCGGGGTCAGCCTCTGCCGGGACAGCCTCACCGCGAGCTCCCGGCTGTCCAGACCGCGGCCGGGCAAGGACAGCCGCCTCGGGCTCCCTGGCTCGCTCCGCTCTGGCCACGGGAGAGGTGGGGGCGGGGGGAGGGCTCCCGTCCCATCAGAGAGGCCGGCACACGCGCCGTCTACAGGGGCCTCTGTGGGCCTGGGCTGGGAGCCGGGACTCGGGCACTGGCATCCCTGACGGTGACGGCTATGGGGGAGGGCACTCCAAATATGCCCCCACTGCAGGCAACGCCCAAGGTCACTCTGCTCCGGGGGCCCTGCCGCCTGCTCTCCGCCCCCCTCTGACCCTCTGATCTGTATGCAGAGCCTTCGGCTGAGGCTCATCCCCCTGCGGCCGTCTGATGCCCATGTGTGTGCGTGCGTGTGTGTGCATGTGTGCATGTATGGTGTGTGTGCGCGTGTGTGCATGCATGGTGTATGTGTGTGTGTGCGTGCGCGCGTGTGTGACATCGCCAGGTGCTGTTGAGAGGAGCTCCATTCGCCGGGCCCAGAGCTGAGCCTGGCCCAGCAGGTGCTCGGGGACGTGTCAGTCTGTCCAGGAGATGAGCTCAGGGGTGAGGGCGGAGGGTCAGCATCACTTCCTGGTGGGGGGTGGGGTGAGGCGGGGGAGCTGGCCGTGTTTTATGGGGCCCTCCAGCGCATCCTGAGAGGCACATCCTCCGAGCCGGAACTCGGCCTCCGCCGCTGAGTGTCCCGGACCATCCCGGACCCCTCCCTGCGGCTATGGACGCTCAGCAGCTCTGCACCGCGCCCCTGAGAGAGGGTTCGGCAGGAACGGCCCCCCCGCCCCCCGCTGCGGGCTGGGCTGTGAGCGGCCGGGCCTGGGCGGGGAGGCGGCCCCAGCGATGCCGGTGAGATAAGCGGCTGTGACATCACCCACGGCCCCGTTCCCACAGACGCTCCCGCCCGCCCGCCCGGGAGCTGGCTGTTTGTTTGGCTTTGGGTGACCTCAGCCTTCTAAAATGCCGGGTTTTCAGGACGCGGTGCAGGAGCGGGCTGGGGCCGCGGCAGAGGGGGCGGCGGTGGGGGCGCCCGCTCCGGCACCGGAGGTGAGGGGCCGCCTCCCGGGGGCCGCGGGGCCGGGCTCCAGGCCAGCGAGGCGGCGGCGGCCCTGGGCTCCTGCAGAGCGATGGAGCCAGACGGGAGCCCGTGGCCTTTGTGACTGAAGACACGACAGGTCACCTTCCGGACGGAAAGCTCCGGGGACGGCAGGAGGGTTTGGGGGACAGAAATGGGACGGTACCAGCTCGGCGAACTGGCCGCTGCTCCGTCAGAGAAGCCGTTCTGGCTGGCGGGGTGCACTGGTCTGGGAGACCGGCAGCCAGAGCCCCGCCTGCGAGGACCCAGCTGTGCGCACCCACAGGCCTTCACACCCACAGCCCGCTCCCCGTGACCGCCCCCTGGCTCCCTGTGCTCCTTCCCACGGGACCTGTCCCTCTGCCCAGCACCCGCAGCTGGCTGATGGGGGCAGAGCAGCTGTTTGTGGGTGACCTGCCTCCCTGCGGCCAGAGGACTGGAGTGACCGCACCTAGTAGTCAGCCCTGCCCCTGCTGACTGGCTCAGCGGTGGCAGGCAGCCGGACCCCCGGGCTGTCCGTTACAGGTTCAGCGTCTTCTAAGGTGTCTCCTCCCCTCCTGGCCCCACTATCCTCCCCCCACACACCCAGGTCTACTACCCTACCCCCCCCCCCCCCCCCGCCAAACCCGGAGCCCTCTGAGCAAGCCTCGGGGCTCCTCACTCTGGGGGAGCGAACCCAGACTCCTGCATCTGCTCTCCATCGGGGCTGACAGACAGGCCCGGGGCGGGCAGGCGGGGGCGCCCCGCAGAGCTGGGCAGAGCTGTCAGCGCTCTCAGCCAGAGGCGGGCTCGGTGCCCGCCGTCACAGGAAGTGGGTGCCCGGACGGAATCGGAAACCGGCCGTCTGGACTTCGGTGCTGCGGGAGCCGCTCTGGTTCTGCTTCCGTGTGCTCAGCGCCTTCCGTTATAAACGTGACCGCACACCCTGCCCTCAGGAGGCCCCTGAGCAGTCAGGGAGCACACGCCTTGTGAAGCAGTAACTGGTCAGAGTGGTCCTGGGCGCGTCCTGTCTCTCTGGAGCAGATCCACGGCCTTCCCTCCTCCCCTTCCCCAGAGGGTGTGCTCTCTCTGGCTCTCTTTTCCCCAAGCCCCAACGGCCCTTCCTGAGCCCCCACAGCCCAGCTGGCTCCTCTCTTCGATGGCTCTCCTCTTCTGCGGCT
Source organism: Nyctalus aviator (assembly GCA_036971965.1). NCBI lineage: Eukaryota > Metazoa > Chordata > Mammalia > Chiroptera > Vespertilionidae > Nyctalus > Nyctalus aviator. The sequence goes on along the minus strand of CM072926.1, from coordinate 100,871,577 downwards.
GGCTAAATAGACGTGGGTGTGTATTTGAAGAGAGAAGGAGTTTAATAAACGCCAGCTATTATGATTTCCCACTTGGTCTCAAAGCAAAGTCATGTAAGGATGGACTGATTTCTCAGCTGAGAGGGAGCCTGACCCTCGGGGCCCCTGGCTGCCAGCTCTCTCTTTTAGTAATTTGGACCGGTCCTTCACGCCTGACCTCTCTGAGGGAAGAGATGTCCGCAGCCTCTTCCAGACGGAGCCAAGCCTCCCCTAACTCAGATGGCGACATCTGCACCAGCCAGCGTGCTGGTCGCCGCGGAAAACACCCAGCAAGCTCTCGGTGGAGGACAGAGGCTCCAATCCCTCCGCAGCCTGAGGCCGGCCACAGCCTCCGCGGACGACCGACGGCTGCTGTTTTAGAATCCGGCCCCAGGCCTGACGGGGAGGGACAGCTCTCACTTTCCCGGCCCCTCTGCAAAGAGCACCGCGTTCTCACGGATGAATCTCCGCGTTGTGTACCCAGAGCCCCGGCCCCCTCGGCAGTGCGCACAGCTGAGAGCGCTCGGCTGGCCCCAGCAGCCCACGCCGAGGGCACTGCTCAGGCCAGACTGTTACCAGGCGGCCGGGCGGCCGAGTTCCCACAGCCCATTTCCTGTAAAAATCCCACGTGACGGAGAGGGAGGGCGGCGCCCGGGGAAAGCCAGGAGCTGGCGGCAGCCTCCGCGGGGACGCTCCGGGCCTTTCGGGGTGTGTGTGTGTGTGTGTGTGTGTGTGTGTGAGACGAGGCCGCTCTGTCTCCAGAGGGCCCTGGCTGTGACCCCACCCCCTCCCCGTCTCCTCAGGAACAGAGTGTGGTGAGAATCTCGGCCAGCGGATCGAGGGGTGACCTCCTCCAATACCTGTGACCCCGCGGACGCTGAGGGGGCAGGCGCCATTGTGCGTGACCTTTCTCACGGCGGCCTGGGAGACGCCGCCTGGCTGCGGTGGCGTCATTGGTGCCGTGCCCCGACCCTGGCCCGTAGCTCCCTCCCGGGGCGGACCCACCCGGCAGGGACAGGAATCGGCTTAGCGGCTATTTTGGAAAACTGGCCTCAACTCGCCATGAGAGGGACATGCCTGCGTCTCTCCTCGCCGTGTGACGAGAACCGGTTCTCACAAGGAGTGCCTCTCTCTGTCCCTCGGGACTGAGTCAGGGGTCGGGGACACACGTGGCCCAAACCCGGCTCCAGTCCTCTCCCGGGGAGAGGGTGGTGGACTCCTGCGGCCGGTGCGAGAGCTGGCCACGCCCAGATCCAAGGATGCTCTGGACCAGCCTGACGCTCGCTGGGCCGGACACCCAGCCACGGTGACTCGGGTCATGCTCAGGGCCAGTGCTCAGAGGGGTAGAGGTGCACGTCCGATGCCAGAGGCTCCGGGAGTCCCATGAGTGACACCAAGGGAGCGACTCCGGCCAACAAGTCGCCCCCCGCTTAACCCACGGGGCCCGGCCTGGTGGAGGGTGCTGAGGCCGACCCGGGAACCAGGCCCGGCTCAGCTTCCAGGCGGGCAATGCCCAGGGCACCCGCCTGTGGGCGTGCAGGAGGCGGCCAATCAGTGATCCTCTCTCATCACTGATGTTTCTCTCTCTCTCTCCCTCTCCCTTCCACTCTGAAATCAGTAAAAATATATTAAAAAACAAACAAACAGAAACAAACACAATGGCTGGTTCTTCGAAAAGGACCACGTAGCTCGCTGGTGCCCGCCCCCTTCCCCCCCCCTCCCGCCCCCGCCCCCAGCTCCCGCCTCGCCCTCGGAGGGCTCGCTGCTCAGGGGGAGGAGGGAGACCTGAGGCGGGAGTGAGGGCGAGAGCCCGAGGGGGCAGGGAGGTGGCATGGAGCAGAGCAGCGAGCGTCCGGGGAGGGGACCCGCTCTGGTCCCCGTGCTCTCCCTCCGGCCGGCCTCTCCCTCTGCTTCCCCGGTGCATCCTGGGCCCCTGAGCCCAGCTCCACAGCTCTCAGCCCCCCTCCCCCGCCCCCCGTGGCCCTGCCTCCAGGCAGCAGGACTGGGGGCTCCCCAGGGCTTGAGCGGCTGCACGCGGGGGAGGCAGCCGGCTGGGACGGCCCGGCCGCGGCTGCAGGGTCCGGGCAGGGAGGAACTCCATGGACGCAGCGCAGGCCCCCCCTCCTGCCCGCCCACAGCCTGGCCCGGGCCGGGAGCTGGAGGCTGAGCCGTCACGGGCAGCTGACACAGTCCCAGCAGCGGAGCCGTCAGACGGAGCCGGGGCCTGGGCGGCCGGTGCAGTCACGGCTCTCCACACCCACAGCAGCTCCTGGACCGGCCCTCTCCCCGCCCAGAGCCGTCCTGGCAGCCCGCAGGGAGCGCATGGGCACCGCGGAGTGGCTGCCGCCTAGCCTGCCGGTGTGTGCCTTTCTCGCCACACCGGGGGCCCTGACCTGGCCGACTCCCCGTGGCTCCACGTCCAGGCAGAGCGTGACCACGTGTGGCCTCGGCCACTTCCTCATTCCTGACCCACAGCCGGAACGGGACGGAAGAAGCCAGGAACGCCATGTGACCCCCTTCCTCCTGGCCAGCCTGAGCTGGCCCCCCTTTCTCACGGCCTGCAGGAGGCCACGCCCCAGCTCTCAGGGGTCCCCACTCCGTCCCAACGCCTGCTGGGGTCTCTGCCATCCCTTCTCCCTGCCCTAGCTCAGAAGGTGCCCCTGAGGAGCCGCTCCTAGTGCTGCCCTGGCCCCACCCACACTGGCCCTACAACCGTCCAACCGACCGACCGACCGACCGACAGGCTGGTTGGCTTGTGCTCCAGGCCCCATGGCGTCCTCCGTCCACGTGCTGCCCGGCCGCCGAAGGCCACACCCCGGTTCTGCCTGTGTCCCTGAGCTGCCTGACCCGAGGGAGGCCTGACCCGCACCCAGAGCTGGTGCCCTGGGCTGCTCCCGGGCTCAGAGCAGGGGGTGGGTGGGTGGGGGTGGGCTCTGATACGTGTTCCAGAAGCAGCGCAGCCTCGCAGATCCTGGCAGGGGTTCCTCATTTCCCTTTTTGTTTTTACTTTTTTCATTGCTTTCAGAGAGGGAGAAGGAGAGAAACATCCATGATGAGAGAGAATCATGGATCGGCTGCCTCCTGAACGCCCCGCACCAGGGAGCGGGCCCACAGCCAGTGTGTGCCCTGAGCGGGAATCGAACCCTGACCTCCTGCTTAGAGGCCGACGCTTAGCCCGAAGCCGCTCCTCTTTAGACCTCGCGGTGCTTTCTGATCCTCCACAGGAGCCCGTGCTCCTGAGGGGCCGGGGAGAAAGACCTGCTGAACGTGGATAAAGGTTCCTGGAACCCGGGGCTGTGCTCGCAGACAGTCGTAGAGGGCTCGTGGGAGGGGGGAGGCCCCTGCCCCGAAACCACTCGCCAGCCCCTGGCCGCCACAGCGGCTCAGAGCACAGTGGCTCGGCGGCTCCGGGGAGGCAGCGTGTCTGAGGAGCAGGTCCAGCTCCCGTCCCCACCCCCAGGGGCCCCTCGTCCAGACGGGAGGACAGGCCAGCAGGGGCAGACCTGGCCTCCCTCCGGGGCAGGCAGCTCCGGGTTCTCTGGCCACAGTGACAGTGAGTCCCGCGCCCTCCTCGGCCTCTCGGCCCTACATCTCCCAGGAGCCACGTGGGCCGGCGGCTGGCTCAGGGTGAGCGTCGGCCCAGGAGCCGGGAGGTCAGGGCTCCATTCCCGTCAGGACACAGGCCCGGGCTGTGGGCTCCATCCCCAGTGGGGGGCGTGCAGGAGGCGGTTGATCCGTGATTCTCTCTCATCATCGATGTTTCTCTCTCTCCCTCTCCCCTCCTCTCTGAGAGCAATAAAAAGATTAAAGAAACAACAGGAGCCGCCCGGGCGACTTCGCTAATTTGACAGCCGTCCTCAGCCCGGGCCACACTGCCCCGCCAGGACGAGGCCGGCTTCGCTCCTCCCAAACCCGCAGGCGCGGCTGGGAACGCCTGCCCCTGGCCGCCAGCACCGCCGTGCTCCTGGCCGGCTCCGTGCACGGCAGACAACCCGGGCCGGACGGCCGCCCTGGGCCTCCGCACAAACCCGGCGCAGGCGTGCGGGTGTCACCCCGAGTCCCCTCTCAGCTGGGGAAGTCCCGGCACCCTCCGAGCCGGCGTGGAGATAAGGCCCCGGCAGGAAATGAGGTGAGGTCACCGGGCCGCCCGAGGAAGGGCGGGCACGTCCTCCATCCTCACAGGCCGCCCAGCCTCTGGGGCAGAACGTGCGGGGTGGGGCATGCGCTCTGTGCCACCCAGTGATGCTGAAAGAGGAGGAGGAGGGAGGCAGGGAGGGAGGGAGGGAGAGAGGGAGGGAGGGAGGGAGGCAGACAGGGAGGGAGGAATCAAGAAGGGAGGGAGGGAGGGAGAGAGGGAGTGAAAACCCTAATCATTAATGAGATAAGCTCGGCTGCGGAGGCCAGAGCCCGTCACCAGGACGGACCGTCGGTAAGAGACGTGTCGGTGCGGTTACCGGGGCACTGCCAGAGCCCATCACCAGGACGTAACCGTCGGTGCGGTTACCGGGGCACTACCCATCACCAGGAGGCCAGAGCCGGTCACCAGGACGGACCGTCGGTAAGAGACGTGTCGGTGCGGTTACCGGGGCACTGCCCATCACCAGGAGGCCAGAGCCCATCACCAGGACGTAACCGTCGGTGCGGTTACCGGGGCACTGCCGGGCAATGGAGGCTGCGGGTGAAACGGAGGCCGCTGCTCAGCTGACCTCCACGGAAGGTGCCCCAGATTCTACCAGGCCGGCCCACGGTCCCCCAAGGCCGTTGGAGATGGATGAGGAGGAAGGAGAGTCCCGTGGGGTGCTCGGTGCTGGTGCGGGGGCGATGCCACGGCCGCCGGCTGGCCTTGAGCAGGGAGGGCCCTTGGAAGCCGGGAGGGGCAGCGGAAGGACTCCCACCACCTCCTGGGGATCGAGCCCACACTCTGGGCCTGTGCCCTGACCGGGGATTAATGACGGGCAGCCTGGCGTCCCCAGAAGTGGCTCAGTGACCTCCGTTCTGGGCTCCACCTCCCGGAACTGAAGGCGAGAAATCTGCTGTCTCAGCCGCCGAGTGCGGGACACTTCGCTGCAGCGAGAGAGGAAGCACACGGTGACCAGATGCTTCCGCCGCTCCGCCATGCGGCTCAGTGCCCCCGACGTCCAGCCGGGAGCGGGGCCGCCCTGCGGGCACCACGGGGCGACGCCAGGCCCTCGCCGGAGAACCGGCAGCACCACGCGGCCTGCTTTGGGCCAGGGCTTGCCGATCGGTTGAAACCAGGAGCGGCAGACAGTCCCGGTCGCCCGCCGCCCTGCTGCTATCTGCAGGGCGAACACCACGTGGGCCGGCGGGACGTCTGAGTCACCGCTTACCTCGCCCCGACCGGCAGCCTATAAATATGCCAGCGCTGCCAAACCCTGGAAAACACCGGAAAGAAGCCGGCTGGCTGCAGGAGGAGAAGCAGGAATGTGCCAAGTGCAAGGAGTGCCAGGGCCCAGGGACGCGGGCCGGGAGCACAGGGGGGATGGCCGCCGGCGGTGGACACGCCGGACCTGGGCCCAGAGGAGTGGGGTTCGGCCGGCGGAGCAGAGCGGGGGCCGGCCCAGTCAGCTGGCACCATGTCCGATGCGGTGTGCGTGGCCCACGAGGCCAGTGAGCTGCCAGTGCTCACAGCCTTGTGCACACCCAGCCGCTCCCCGTCTCCCCAGAAGCCATAACCTCCTGCAGGAGAGGAGGGGCGTCTGCCCGGGGTCTCAGGGCGGGAAGCAGGACGGCCCCAGGGGTCCCTCTGGCTCTTTTAAGGCCAAGGCCCTAAAGAACAAAAACCCTCTCTGGCCTGGTCTGCTGATGGCCAAACTCTCTTTGCTGGCTATACAGACAACCTGGTGCGAGAGTGGCAGGTGACCATCGGCACCCGCTAGAAATATATGGCAGAGCTTTAGTAATAAAATGGTTTTCTGGCTTGTAAAAAAAAAAAAAAAAAAAAAAAAAAAAAAGAACAAAAACCGTGCTGGGGCCGAAACCGGTTTGGCTCAGTGGTAGAGCGTCGGTCTGCGGACTGAAAGGTCCTGGGTTCGATTCCGGTCAGGGGCATGTACATTGGTTGCGGGCACATCCCCGGTGGGGGGTGTGCAGGAGGCGGCTGGTCAATGTTTCTCTCTCATTGACGTTTCTAGCTCTCTGTCTCTCTCCCTTCCTCCCTGTAAAAAAATCAATAAAATATATTTTTTTAAAAAAACCATGCTGTGGTTCATGTTAATCCTCCTATCTAATAAAAGAGTAATATGCAAATTACCATCACTCCAACACACAAGATGGCCCACCACAAGATGGCCAGCAGGGGAGGGCAACTGGGAGGGACCAGGCCTGCAGGGGAGAACAGTTAGGGACAAACAAGCTGGCAGGAGAGCAGTTAGGCATCAATCAGGCTGGCAGGGGAGTGGTTAGGGGTGATCAGGCTGGCAGACAGAGCAGTTAGGGGCAATCAGGAAGGCAGGCAGGTGAGCAGCTGGGAGCCAGGATTATGAGAGGGATGTCTGGCTGCCTGTTTAGTTGGACATCCCTCCAGGGGTCCCAGATTACAGAGGGTAGAGGCTGGGCTGAGGGACACCCTCCCCACCCCTGTGCACGAATTTCATGCACTGGCCTCTAGTTTATATGTAACAGGTCATTGTTACAGATAGAGAGAGCAGATAGACAGATATAGACAGATATAAATATATATATATATAGTTATTAACTTCAGAGAGGAAGGAAGAAGAGAGAAATGGAAACATCAATGATGAGAGAATCATTGACCGGCTGCCTCCTGCACGCTCCACACTAGGGATGGAGCCTGAAACCCAGGAAGTACCTGAGCGGGAAGAACCCTGACCTCCTGGCTCATAGGTCCACCCTCAGCTACCGAGCCCTGCCCGCTGGCCACCCTCCTTTTTAAGTTTGTCTCCCTGTCAATTTTAAAATGTATCTTTATTTTTAAAATAGAAACTACATTCAATCATGGACATTCAAAGACATAAGAAGGTGTACGATGAAAACCTCCCTCCCTCCCACCGGCGGCCCCCGGACCCCAGCGCGGTTACCGTGGTGCCTGTCGGCCGATGTGCACAGCTACGCATCCTGACCTCCCGCTGGAGGACAGTGCCACTGCCCGGCATTTCTCCTCGGGAGACGCCCTGCGCATGACAAGAGCTTCCTCGGGGGCTGTCACAGTGACCGGCGATGGTCTGTGTCCACGGGGCTTGGTGCGGCTCCGCTCACAGACGCCTGCCCTGCCGGTGGGAGCGCCCAGCTCAGCTCCTCCCTCCGGGCCTGGTCCGCTCTCCCGGCAGGTGCCTGGCTCAGCGGGGCCCACGGGCGCCGGGACGGTGGGCTTATGCAGGGCACCCAGCCCTCCGGCAGGTCCCAGGGGCGTGTGGTCACGCGGGGCCAAACGTGACGAAGCACAGGCTCCAAACACCAGCGGGTTCTCCGAGTCAGCTCAGCGTCAAGCTGGGGAACTTGCTAACCCGAAACTCCTCCAGTTTTTGTTTTGTTTTTTTAAATATATATTTTATTGGTTTTTTTTACAGAGAGGAAGGGAGAGGTAGAAACATCAAGGAAAGAGAAACATCAATCAGCTGCCTCCTGCACACCTACTGGGGATGTGCCCACAACCAAGGTACATGCCCTTGACCAGAATTGAACCCGGGACCCTTCAGTCCGCAGGCTGAAGCTCTATCCACTGAGCCGCACCAGTTAGAGCAACTCCTCCAGCTTTTCAAAGCGTTTTCTCCCCGAGGGGACCACGGAATCTAACGCTGCATTTTCTAAACCATTGGTGGACCCAAGGCAGGACGCCGAGCTGCGGCCACTCGGGCCCCACGAGCGTTTCGGCTGGGGGATGGCTGGGCCGCGGCCTGGAGGCAGAGCTCGGCTCTGCAGGGAGCGTCGCTCAGAAATGCCCGCGGGGCCGAGGTCAGGGCCGCGTCTGCCCGCTCCGCCCTCCCGGCCTCCAGTGCAGTCTCCCAGCTGGGCGGGCGCAGGCGGCCGTGAGCTCATGATGGATCGTGAGCAGGAACACTGTCTTCTCAGCCCTTGGCATCTGCTGGCTCTGCAGGGCCGAGTGGGGGCTCCCTAGGCGGGCCCCGGAGAGCGGGGAGCACGGGGAGGCCGGAGCGGGGTTCCCGGAGGGGGGGCGGGAGAGTGGGGCGCAGGCAGCACAGGCGAGGCCAGAGCGGGCTGGGTCAGGGGACAGCGGCCAGGCAGGGGAGCAGCAGAGGCAGCTGAGGGCGGGCGCTCCTGCCGACGGGGACCCCAACCCCACAGCGCGGCTGATGGAAGTCTGTCCCCCTCCCTCAGCAGGCAGGTGGTCTCACTCCTCACCGTCACGCCTCTGTCATGGCTCTGCACTCACCATTCAGTTCCCACGTCTGCGAAGAGGCTGCTCTGACCCACTGCACAGACAGCCGCTCAGCGCATGGGTGACCACTCAGGCCACACCCTTTGGGAACCTGCTGTCATGGTTATGGACCTACCTCTGGAGCTCTCCGCCCGCCATGCCTGTCACTCAGTGAGAAGCACCGTCTTCTCATCCTGACCAATCCATGCTCTGAGCCGCCAATAAAACTACGTGGGCCTCACGTGCAGGCTGTAGCTGTGACCTTGGCTACAGCTGTGACCCTGGCTGTAGCCATGACCTGTGGCTGTGACCTTGGCTATAGCCGTGACCCGTTGCTGTAGCTGTGACCCTGGCTGTGGCTGTGACCTGTGACTGTAGATATGACCTGTAGCTGTAGCTGTGACCCTGGCAGTGACTGTGACCCAGGCTTTGGCTATAAGCCTGGCCGTAGTTGTGACCTGTGGCTGTGGCTGTGACCCTGGCTGTACATGTGGCCGTGGCTGTAGAACAGCCCTGTGGCACCAGAGTTGCCGCGTAGAAACCGCTCCGCCTGCAGTTAAACAGAAGCCCCGGCCGTCTCAGTCGCCCTGGTGTTGTGAACCCGCCTCAGAATCATGAGTCACAGAAATAAAGACCAACAGTGGCAGGAAGGGCAGGAGAGTTTATTTTAAAAAGCGGTTCCACTGGTCCTCTGAGCAGCGCACATTCCGGTGGCTTTTCTCTTGGGCATTCACATCGCAGTGTCTTCTGCACCGAAATGTTCCAATGGGGCCAAGAACGTCAGAGAAGCAGACGCGGCTGGAATGAGCACGGGACGCCGGGGTCCGAGCCTGGGAGCCACGAGCTCCGACAGCCAGCGGCGGGCGCGGGCGCCAGGAAGCACGCCAGTCCTCCGGCCAGCAGCGCGGGCACACACCGAGCCTCCGCCTTCAGTGCGTGTCGCCGCAGCCATGCCGCCGGGCCGAGCACCAGCCGCTGAGACCCTCAGGCCGGGGCCAGGCCGCCAGAGCACGGGTTTAGTGATTTAAAAAGAAAATCAAACCACCATCAAAACAAAGAGGCAAAGAAAACGGAGTTTTGAATCATCTGAAAGCATAGTGCGTATTTGTCCAGTATAGATCCAAACTTAAAGTAATGCTACAATTATAATCTCCAAACTTATGCCATAAAATTGACATTTATGCACACATGGGTTTTATCAAACTGTACTTTCCATCAGCGACAGGAAGTCACTCCAACGTATTTGGTCACAGCCTCCCTGGAGACGGCCTAAGGAATACAGTGTTGGTAACCATTAGGAGACCCTGATCTTAAAAACCCTCCCATCGGAGATTCCTCTCAGAGTAATTGTGCTGCTGGGTAATTATTCCGATAACTGCCCTCTTCCTTAATCAATGCGCCTCCCCGGTATTTCAAACTGGCCTCTGGCTTCTGTGCACCCACACCCATGCCCAAGCCCACGCCCACGCCCACGCCCACGCCTGGTCTCTGGGGCAGTGCAGGTCTCACTTCCTATAAACAACAGGAACCTAAACTTTCAGCATCTCTAAACGCAACTGGATGGTTTTAGCTCAGCAAGATGAGAAACACGGAGATGGGCATTGCCAGCCAGAATCTTTGTGCTTTTTAAAACGAAGCTGCTTTGGAATCTTTTTGGTTTGCGTCAGCCTTTGTATTTTCTTTAAAAGAATATATTTAAGGTAACTTTAATGATAAATGTCCTGGGGGCTTATCAGTACTTAAAAATAACAATTCTTCTTGCTCTCAGCATCTGGAATAGGATTATTTCTGGTCCCTCCTCAGGTCAGCGCTACTCCATCGCGGGTAACACTGAATTAACAGACATCCCTGAAAAGTGGTCGATTAAGTAAACGAGTGAGTGAGTCACAGTGGAGTCTCGATCGGTTAACAGTGTAGATCCGTTAGAAAACATCACACTGAGCGGAAAGAAAACCTTCAGCTACAAGGAAAGAAAAGAACCTCCAGCAGAGCCGGCATCCTCCCGAGCCTGCCTGTCCCGGGCCGGCCCCGCCTCCGTGCTGAGCGGGGTGCGTGCCCGCACACGGGCCTCAGGCTGCGGAGGGAGGCCACATGAGCACCGAAGGGAGCAGAGTGCCCGCCGCCTGCCCAACGGACCGCCAGTCCCGCCGAGCACGGGCCCTCCGCTGCTCACGTGCTGGCCGGCGCCAGCTGCCCTCCGGCCGCCTGCCCGGCGCTCCGTGCCGTCACCAGCAGTCTGCCCAGTGCGCACTGGCCTTTGGCCTTCCGATCCAAGCCGTGGCTGCTCGATAGAGGGGCGGGGAAATGAAAACCCGAGTCTAAAGGCACGAAGTCACACAGCTGCTCTCGTCGGGGTTTGTAAACAGAGAACAGGCTGAATTTCGGGGACCCCATCTGCGGGCGGGGAAGGCATGGGGCAGGCTGGCTGGGGCTCCCCAAGACCCCGCCAGGCTCTGAGGTCGGCCACGTCTGTGCTGAAGACCCATCCTCCGGAGAGCATAAGGCGAAGAGTACAATCACATCCGTTACGTGGTAGTGTAGGGTACATAGTGTAACTGAGCTACAGGCGGTCCAGGCCTTACTGCTATGCCATGGCCGCCCCGGCCAGCACGGCCCGTCCCGCGGCGCACAGCCCGGCGGGCACACGGGCGGAGCGGCAGCAGCTGCGCGGCCTGTGCCGGGCAGAGTCCCCGAGGCCGGAGCCCCCGGCCGCTAGACGCTGTCGTACTGGTGCAGCGCCTCCTCCAGCCTCTGCGTCACCTTCTGGAAGAACAGGATCTGCTGCTGCAGGAAGTGCTGCATCTGGGCCCGGAAGTCGCGCACGCGCACCTGGTGGAAGTGGTGGATCTCGGCCAGCGTGGCGAAGGAGATGGTGTTGCAGCGCTCCAGGATGCCGTCCGCCTTCTGCGCCTCCATCTTGCCCTCCTCCACGTGCCGCCGGCTCTCCTTCACCTTGGTCAGCGCGCCTGCGGGGAGAGGGCGTTAGCACGCGCGTAGGCCCGGAGCGTCACACACCACTTGTGTGTGTATAGGCTAATGCAGGAGTCAGGGGAACCAGAAACTCATTCCCTCCCCAAGGTGCATTCACTGGGAAATAAAACAAACGCTGCTCTCTCCCAAGCGCCCACAGGTTCCAGGGCAAGAACGTGGTTTCAGGGAACCGCCTCATGGAGGACGCAGTGTGTGCGGACAGGGGCCACGGGCCACGGCCTCCTGCAGGCCCCCGAGGCCAGGCCACCGCATGACACCTCGTGAAGCAGGAGGGCCTGGCCCGGAGCCGGGAGGGCGCTCCCAGTAACGGGGAGCCGGGTAGCCGGGAGGGCGCTCCCAGTAATGGGGAGCGGGGAGCCGGGAGGGCGCTCCCAGTAATGGGGAGCGGGTAGCCGGGAGGGCGCTCCCAGTAATGGGGAGCGGGGAGCCGGGAGGGCGCTCCCAGTAATGGGGAGCGGGGAGCCGGGAGGGCGCTCCCAGTAACGGGGAGCCGGGTAGCCGGGAGGGCGCTCCCAGTAATGGGGAGCGGGGAGCCGGGAGGGCGCTCCCAGTAATGGGGAGCGGGGAGCCGGGAGGGCGCTCCCAGTAATGGGGAGCGGGGAGCCGGGGAGCCGGGAGGGCGCTCCCAGTAACGGGGAGCTGGGGAGCCGGGGAGCTGGGAGGGCGCTCCCAGTAACGGGGAGCCGGGGAGCCGGGAGGGCGCTCCCAGTAACGGGGAGCGGGGAGCCGGGAGGGCGCTCCCAGTAACGGGGAGCGGGGAGCCGGGAGGGCGCTCCCAGTAACGGGGAGCGGGGAGCCGGGAGGGCGCTCCCAGTAACGGGGAGCGGGGAGCCGGGAGGGCGCTCCCAGTAACGGGGAGCCGGGTAGCCGGGAGGGCGCTCCCAGTAACGGGGAGCGGGGAGCCGGGAGGGCGCTCCCAGTAACGGGGAGCCGGGAGGGCGCTCCCAGTAACGGGGAGCCGGGAGGGCGCTCCCAGTAATGGGGAGCGGGGAGCCGGGAGGGCGCTCCCAGTAACAGGGAGCCGGGTAGCCGGGGAGCCGGGAGGGCGCTCCCAGTAACGGGGAGCCGGGTAGCCGGGAGGGCGCTCTCAGTAATGGGGAGCCGGGGAGCCGGGAGGGCGCTCCCAGTAACGGGGAGCGGGGAGCCGGGAGGGCGCTCCCAGTAATGGGGAGCGGGGAGCCGGGAGGGCGCTCCCAGTAACGGGGAGCCGGGAGGGCGCTCCCAGTAACGGGTAGCCGGGTAGCCGGGAGGGCGCTCTCAGTAACGGGAAGCTGGGGAGCTGGGAGGGCGCTCCCAGTAACGGGAAGCTGGGGAGCTGGGAGGGCGCTCCCAGTAACCGTCACTGCGAGAGGGAAACACAACCTGCGGGAGGGACCGCAGAGCAGCACAGCCTCCCCAGCTCCCAGCTGAAACACACCCTCCTGAGGACGGAGCCAGGAAAGAAGCGAGGCCCCACGCCAGCCCTGCGCACCGGCTCCTCCCAGCGCCGCCTCCGGAGGCCAGGCGGGGCCTCACCGTGGCCACAGGGCCTCAGGGCCACGGCCTCGGGAAGGGGCCTCGGGAAGGGCGGGGAGCTCGGCCTCGGGAAGGCGCGGACTGCAGGAGCTGCCGCAGACGCGGTGTCTTTACGGGCTTCCCACCGAGGCTCTGCTCCCGTAAAGAGCCGGAGGCCGCAGCGCAGGGGGTGCCACTCTCTGCCTTACAAACACGGGCGGCGTGACCTGCCCCACGTCCTGCCGCGAAGCCCTGCCAAAGCGCTGGCCAGCCCTCCCGCCGGCCGCTCCCACCTCGATCCCACAGGCCTGTGCCAGGCTGCGGCCGCCTTCCTCCCGGGCGAAGGGAAGCTGGGGGCGGGCTGCCGCAGGCCGGCCCTGACAGAGCGCCTGGATGTACCATGTACGAAACCCCAGCGGCTCGTCACACCGACCGCAACTCCCGCCCAGAGACAGGCCTCTGCCCCTTCCCCTCCACCACCACAGCAGCCACGGCCAGATCCCGCCTCTCCCACCCGGTCCCGGTGAGGCACCTGGTGCAGCTGGAAGGAGCAGAGGGAGGCAGCCACCATCGGGTCTGACCACGGCACTGGGCGTCCAGAGGGTTACGTTTGCATGCTCGTAACAGACACACGAACCAAGGCTCAGGAGCTTAACCCGCGACAGCTCGCCGACATCACAGTCCAGGCACCGGGCACCGAGCCGCCCGGCACCCGGACACCGAGCCGCCCGGCACCCGGACACCGAGCCGCCCGGCACCCGGACACCGAGCCGTCCAGACACCGAGCCGCCCGGCACCCGGACACCGAGCCGCCCGGCACCCGGACACCGAGCCGCCCGGCACCCGGACACCGAGCCGTCCAGACACCCGGACACCGAGCCGCCCGGCACCCGGACACCGAGCCGTCCAGACACCGAGCCGCCCGGCACCCGGACACCGAGCCGTCCAGACACCAAGCCGCCCAGCACCCGGACACCGAGCCGCCCGGCACCTAAAACTGGGCTGGAGAAGCTGACAGGCCCCCTGCAGACCCCTCTGTGCCCCCCTCCCCCTCAGGGCCCGAGGGCTGGCTGGCTGCTCCAGAACGTGCCTTTCTCCCTCAAGTAGATCCCGTGTTCCGGTAAGTTCCGTCCTCCTGGGACCAGTGACACAAAAGCCCAGTCACCAGGCAACAGGGATCCAAAGCTCCATTTTCCCTGAAAGAAGACGTTTTAAGAAAAGCAAGCGCTGACGTGCCAGCAGGATGCGCCGGGCTTTCTGTCTTCCAGGGCCTCGCCCAGAAGCCGCCGTGTGAGGGGCAGGAGGCAGGCTGAGGGGAGCCCAGGACCGGACACTTCTCACCTCTTCTCGCTGGCCCACGGGGACGTCAGAAATGCTAATGTGGCCCAGTGGCCTACTTCGCCCTTCTCCTCCATCAGCCCCACCCGAGCCCCGCTCACCGCCACTGTCCCTCCCTTCCTCCCGTGCTCCCTTCCTCCCATCCTCCCTCCCTCCTCCCTCCCCCCTCCCAGGACTCCCAGCCTCTGCTCCAATGGTTACTTTTCTTTCTTTCTTTGAGAAAACATCTCAGAAAACACAGCCCTTTTTTTCTAGGGAGAGCAAGGGCGGCCGGAGCGGGAGTACGTCCCTGAGAAGCCACCACACAGCTCCTGGGGCAGGCGGGAGGGAGGGCACGCGTGGAGGGCTGGAGGGCGCCCGTCTCTACCAGCAGAACTGTAGCTGCAGGCCCGGCTCACCATCTGCTCCGGGAGCGACGCTGGCGCTGACTGCTGGGCTGCACGGCTGGCTGGGACCTTCCTGTGCCCACGGTGCCCGCGTCCTGGCAGTCCCACCGCCACAACCTCTACGCGCTGGGGACAGTCACCTGACCCTGGGTTCCCGGGCTCCAGGACCTCGGCCTTCTCGTACCCGCGGGACAGACAGAGCACGGAACACACGTGTCAGGGCAGACACAAGGCACCGCCGTCACGGGCGCACGCTCGGCCCCGATGCCCACATGCCAGTGCCCAGGGTCACTCTGCAGCCAGCCGGGGGCTTTCCCCAGGTCGCCAGTCCCCAGAGCCAAGTCCAGGAAGGGGCTCCTCAGCTCCCGCAGGCCCACGCCTGACCTTCCGACATTCCTCTCTTCTGAACGGCTTCCCACTGCGGCCTCTCCTCTGCCCCCCACAGGGCCTCCGAGGGAACTGGAGACTCCAGAGCGCCACGCCCTCAGCCCCCCTCCCGTGTCTGTGCTCACCTGCCCTTTCCACCGCCTGCGGCCCGTCACTGGACAGCCCTCCGGCTGTGCTCGGCCCCCAGGAGCTCCCAGGAGCCGGGCCAGCTGCCCCCTGAGGGACTCAGGCAGCTCTGTGGTCACCTCCTGCCTGCCAGGGGAAAAGGAGGGGATTCACCTCCAAACCCAACCTTCCCCCCTCCCTCCCTCCCTCACTGAAATAAAAAAAACAAACATTTAAGTAAAAACCATCCTTAGCTCAAGTGCTGGTGGCTCCACAGCCCCGGTCTGCAGTCCCTTCATGCCCCCTTCCCCTCGCGGAGGCACACAGCCCGTCTCCTCCTCCCCCCCCGGACGCCCCTTCAGCTTAGGATTTCATCACGTCTGGCCTCACCCCTCCCGGGCCACCCTCTACTCGGCCACCAGGACATGTCCCTCAAGGTGGGGCTGCCCAGCCACTCCCTGTCTGACCAATGAGGCTCCCTCCCTCCCTCCCCCGCAGCTGACCGCACATCACCTGAGGGCTGTTCTCAGAGCCCGGGGCAGGGCAGGCTGCACTGACTCAGCAGAGCCCGGTGGCCAGCCCACCGCCGAGGCCTCCCGGCTGCTCCAGGAGCCGCACCTGGCCTGGGTTCGTACCGGGGTTCAGAACACCCCCCCTCTCTCCCCTGCCGGCTAGACGGCCTCCTGTTCTCCTCACTCCTCCGCCCAGTCAGTCACCCCGTCCTGTGTCACAGGCCCGCATGCCCACGCGTGTGCCCTCTGCAGGGGAAGCTCCAGATGTCGCCTCTCGCTGAGCTGCAGGTGCAGGTGCAGCCACTGGTGCTCAGCAAGCCCCCGAGGGTTTCCGAGACCCACCTGCACAGCCACCCAGTCCTCCCAGTCACCGCGACGGCCTTCCCAGGAGAAGCCCGAGGCGCCCACAGCCGACACCCCTGCTCCTCGGGCCCTGGCCTCTCCCTGCCAACACCACACACGTCCAGGTCCACCCCCACCGTCCACACCCTGTACAGGACTCCCGCAGGACAGTGCCTCCCCAGGCAGCTACGGCCCGGCTCCACCCCCAGGTGGTCACCGGGGAGGGAGGAGGCCCCAGCCTGCGGCTATGCTGGGCGGGGAGGGGAGGGCCCAGCGGCCAGTCCACCCAGCAGCACCAGCCTCACCGGCTTCCAGCCCCCGGGTCCCAGCCTCCCTCACAGCAGCCGAGGAAGCTCCCCCTCCCTGCGGCAGACCGCCCCCCCTCCTCGCCCACCGGGCCGCTCAGGAAGCCTGTCCACTCCACCTCTACACACCCCGATGGCCTCTCCCCTCTCCGCTGCCGCCCCCATCCCTGGTCCAGCCTCCGAGGCTCTCTGGGTCAGCGGCAGCTTCCTGCCGGCTCCCTGCTCATGCCTGTGGCACTGCCCCTGCCCGCTCGGTCCTCATGCAGCAGCCGCAGGAAGCTGGGTCAGGACCAGCTGCCCATCAGGCCGGGCTCACACCCTGCTCCAGCCCCATCCCACCGGCTGACTGCAACCCACAGCCCCGCAGTTAGGCCTCCAGGCCCTCCCCGCAAGTCCCCTCCGCTGGACCACCTGCCTCCTCACCCTGTCAGCCTGCCCCCCCCCCCCACACACACACCCCAGCGCCCTGGCTCCCGAGACCGCTGGGCGGCTAACTCCCGGGCCTCCTCAGGCCTCTGCTTAGATTCCAGCTGCCAAGGAGGCCGACCGGAACACCCTTTAAAACGTCACCCTGCCCCCGGCCCTGTCCCCGCACCCCACCCGCCGGCGCATACGAGCACCAGCACTGCGTCTGTGTCCGCGTTTCCCCTCCCGCCAGCAGCACCGGCCACCAGGTCTGTCCCCCGCCCCCCGCCAGCAGCACCGGCCACCAGGTCTGTCCCCACCCACCAGCAGGCACCGGCCACCAGGTCTGTCCCCTCCCGCCAGCAGCACCGGCCACCAGGTCTGTCCCCTCCCGCCAGCAGCACCGGCCACCAGGTCTGTCCCCTCCCGCCAGCAGCACCGGCCACCAGGTCTGTCCCCCGCCCCCCGCCAGCAGCACCGGCCACCAGGTCTGTCCCCTCCCGCAGCAGCACCGGCCACCAGGTCTGTCCCCTCCCGCCAGCAGCACCGGCCACCAGGTCTGTCCCCCGCCCCCCGCCAGCAGCACCGGCCACCAGGTCTGTCCCCACCCACCAGCAGGTCTGTGTGTTGTGTCCCCCCCCCCCACAAGGCAGGCAGTGCTCTGCTTCCGCCACTGATACCCCGAGCATCTTGTTTCTAAATACTTCTCACTGGTTTTTAGAGAGAGAGGAAGGGAGAGGGAGAAACACCAAATGAGAGCCACACATCAATGGGCTGCACACACCCCACTGGGCACGTGCCCGGCCGGGAGTCAAACCAGCAACCTCCGTCCACGTCCAACGCCCACCCCTGACCCACAGGCGGGCCCAGCCTGGCACTGAGACCGGTGCTGAAGAACCAGGCTCTCTCTCTGAGGCCTACCACGGCCTAAGGCCTATTAGCCGCCCCACCCCCACCGTCTTCCCACCTGCTGAGTAACATCTAAAACTTTTCCAGGAGCAGACATGCGTGTGACTGACCTCCTTCACTAGGGAGAAGCCTGGGCCGAAGGCGGAGCTGGGCCGGCTCCCACAGGCATGGGGGGGGGGGGGCAAAGCAACAGATGAGTGACTCAGCTTCCACCCAGACCCTCAGACTGAGGCTTAGACCTTCTCCCCGCCTCCCGGCCCCACCCCCAGGGCTGGCTTTAGCCCAGGAGACGGGATGCAGACCGGAAGGGCCCAGGCGGGTGTCCTCACCCGCCCGGGGGGAGCCGGCTACAGTCAATCCCCGTGGGAGGGACCAGCTATCTCCAATCCCCGTGGGAGGCCTCCCTGCGCCCGGGGGCGGGGCGGGCGCACAATGGGAAACTCTGCCCGGAGGCCGGTGCCAGGCCGGTAGCAATCCCCCCCCACACCCCGCAGGCGGTTTTGGTGGGACAAAAGGCTCCTCTGGGGCCTCGGAGGTGGAGAACCAGCCGCTGACTGTCATTCCAGAGCACCGACCGCAACACCTGTGTGAACGCGTCCACTTCCTCTGCGTCACCCTCAGACCCCTCAGCCACCCGGACGTGCCTGCACCCCGGCCTCCGGAGAAGGAGTCTCCGAGGGCCTCCAGGTCTCGTCCACATCGCCAGCAGATAAAACCGCACTCTCCTCGCCAATGCTTGCATCCTTCCCTCCTAAACTCCCCGCAGGTGAGCCCACAGCTTTAAGCGTGACTCAGGGCCGCGCACGGAGCTTTATCATGAACTGGAGGCTAGTCAGATCTTTGGAAACGGGGAGAAATGAGCTAAGAAACAGACGGACAGATCCTCTGTTGTCCCTCACACTCTCCAGCATCGCAGCGCTGTGGGCAGGGAGGGTGAGAAGAGGAAACGGAGACTACGGGCACCAGCTGTGACGGACAGTAAGGTCTGTCTTGCAGGAGTCAGTGAGCAGAGAATTAAGGGGATTCCCCGCCTTTCTTAAAGTGTTTGTATTGATTTTAGAGAGAGGAAGGGATGGAGATAGAAACATCAGTGATGAGAGAGAATCACGGGTGGGCTGCCTCCTGCAGGCCCCCCACTGGGGATCAAGCCCACAGCCCGGGCACAGGCTCTGACCGGGAACCGAACCGTGACCTGTGGCCGCCTGGCCCCCGGGTCTGCGCTCAGCCGCTGAGCCAGGCCAGCTGGGTGGGACCCCTCTTCAGACAAAGCCAAACAGGAATGAAACCCCAACAGTCCGAATTCCCACCGCTGCCCTGCAGACCAGAGAAGCCGCCTTCTCCCTTCCCTCAGCCCCACTGCCACAGCGGGCCTGTGTGTCCCAGACTCCATTAGCTGAGGGACAAGTCACCATTCTAGAATTCTCTTTCGGCTAAAGGAACCAATGACGTTCTTCAATGCTGCAGAAAGCACGCGCAGTGAAACGGCTTCATTCAACGCCGGCTTCGGCACCAACACCGCCGGGAACGCCAGCCACACATCAACCGGAGGTCCCCGCTCACCCAGGCGCCCGTGCCGAGGCGGCTGCTCAACAGTCAGCGGCTGGTTCTCAACCTCTGGGCCCGCCCTGTGGGTCAGCCCACGGGCAGACACGGTCCCCACGGGCCGAGGGGCCAGCGGCCTACGTCCCTGTAATTCCTCCTTGGCCCACGTGGGCGGGAGGGGCCGGGAGGCTGCGGGGAGACCACTGGCTGCCGGCACTCGGCACGGAGCAGGCGGACGCCGGGTGCTCCGCTCTCCTTGCGCGGGGATGGCCACGTGTGGCTCAGCGCCGGCACGGAGGGCACCGCTCACACACGGAAAGGCCGGCTCCTGGGCGAGAGACCAGCCGGAGTGCCAATGTCCCCGCCCTACGCCCAGGAGCTGAGGGGGAACCTCACTAACCCCCCTCTACTGCCCGGGCCCCTGAAAAGCTCTTTCCAATCACTTCCTGTCAGACCGCTCGATGCAGGAGGGAACGTGAGAGATGGAACAATCCTTCTGGATTTCTAACATCCTCCCCGAGCTGAAGTATAAACGTGGGACCAAGTGCTTAAAGGTTTTTATCTTCTTGCTGTTCTTGTTCTCCTTGGGCTAAGCTTGGAGTCCTTGGGGGAAAAACAACCTGTAAACAGGATCACAGGTGCTCGAGGCTAACCGGGCTCATTCCAGCGGCCACTGTGCAGTTAAGGAGGTGCTGGGGGTGGGGCGGGGGAGCTGCGATGCCTGGGCACATTCGCAGGGCGTCGCCCGGTGTGACACTGTCGCCCGCACACAGCCTCCCTGATAACCACAGCCTGTGACCCAGTGCTCCGGCCAGTCGGCACACTGCGCCTTAAATGACAGACATTGTAAACACACGTCATCCAGGCCCTGAGCATCGCACACCGAGGCCACGGCACAAACAAGTATTGACCACAGACGGGCGCTCCTCCCAGGTGCCTGGGTTATTCTAAGCGACATAAAACAGCCTGTGTTCAATAAAGGGAGTTTCTCCAATCCCCAGTCCTAGGAGAGTTTTAGCTTTAGGATTACAAAAATAAACCAGCCACACGGTTAACAGAGTCCACCAAGCACTGCCGTAAATGCCAAGCATCTCTGAACAAACCCTGCACACGGCCTTTCTAATCAGTCATTTCAGAGCAGGCGCTGGGCGGAGTGTGGCTGAGAGAGAGAGAGAGAGAGAGAGAGAGAGAGAGAGAGAGAGAGAGAGGGAGAGAGAGAGAGAGAGATGGGGCGGGCGGGACCAGTCACCTGGGTCAAGGCCACAGGTGTGCGCTTGGCTCCACCCTCCACCCTCCACCCACTCACCCACATTTGCATAAGTTACATAAACAGCAGAGAGGCAGCCAGCCCGGGGCGTGTCACAAATGGAATTTAAATGTCTGGATTCCTTCAAGGCCAAAGAGTGAGCCGAGCTCAGGGATTCACGCCAGTTTGTGCAGAGCACAGAGCACACGGGCGGGAGAGGCAGGCTCAGTGGCCGCAGCACTGGGCTCCTCTCAGTGCGATGGCTGCCCGCACACCCGCACACCCGCTGTGGGAGGCGCTGTTCCCACAGGCAGGGACTGGCGGGGGAGGAACAGGGTCTGAGGCGGACATGGCAGGAGGGACAGGCTCTCGGAGAGAAAGAGGCTCCGGAGGCAGCTTTCGGTTCAATGCCCGGGAGGCCCTGTCAGGCCAGGCGGGTCCTCACCGGGCTTGGCCAGCCCGGCGGCCCAGGCGGTCTCCCCGGGGAGTCGGCTGGGTGACGCCTCCTCCCCTCCCCACCCTCACGGGAGGGAGACCCCTGCCCCAGCCCGCACCCAGGCACTGCCGGGAAGGCGCAGGGAGGGACGTCCCCAGGCCACACTGCTCTCATTGACGCTGGGAAGGAACAAAGGGCCCGTTTAGCTGCACCGAGTGTCCGGGAGCTCTACCCGGTAAGGCCTGCGGAGCTGGCAGCTCCTGGTTCCCACCGAGAGGCCGGGAGAAGGCCCTCAGACCGGCGCTCAGCCTCCACGTTCCACAGGGTCCCCACATCCCTCCTCAACGCCGCTCCGAGCTCCGGGCTCCGGGCTCCGGGCTCCGGGCTCACACCACCATCACTGCCTGAACAGATTCCTCAAACTTCCTCAAAGTCTCCCGGCTGCAGGGAGGCCCTGCAGGAAGCTGAGTGCTTCCGCTGCCCGCCGGTCCCTCGGAGGGCAGACCCAATTCCTCCCCGAGCAGAGGGCGGGGGTGAGGGCAGACTCACCGTGTTTGCAGGTAAGCCTCCCCCTGGGGTCCACGCTTCCTGACCCCGGCCCTAAGGGACCCCAGTGCTCACAGAGGCCCCTGCTGGGGTGGGTCCCCTCCCGCTGGGCCCTGGACACGGACCCCAGAAGGGCCTGGCCCAACATCCAAATTCCCCTGCGATGCCGTAGACACCTCCCCCCCCCCCCAGCAGCCCGTCTATCCCGGTACCACCCCCCTCCCCGCCGCCCCTGCCCCTCCCGCCCCGCCCCTCACCTTTCTGCACGTGGATGATGTCGGGGAAGTTGGCCAGGTGGCCCTGGTACAGCGCCAGCAGGTCCATCACCGGGTCCAGGTCCTGGCGGGGCTGCTCGGCGAACAGCTCGCCGATGGCGTCGTAGGCGTCGCCGGTGAAGGCGATGGCCTGGTTGAGGCCGGCGGAGAAGGCCTGCTGGTCCAGCTCGAAGGCCTGGCCGAGGCCGCGCAGCGCCTGGCCCACCTTCTGGTACTCCTTGCGGAAGCCCGTGGCCTGCTTGCGCGCGAACTCGGTGGCCGTGTGCGCCAGCTGCAGCGCGCTGTCGTCCATCCTGCGGGTGAAGCTGCGGAAGCCGTCCACGCGGCTCTCCACCTCCTGCAGGTCCAGCGCGGCGGCGGGCGGCGTGCTGAGCGTCAGGAAGAAGCTGGCGCCCACCATCTCGTCGCGCTCGGCGCGCCGCTTGCCCTGCTTCCAGGCGCGCTCGCCGTCGCCGCCGCTCGGGCAGGTGAGGAAGTGCTGGAAGGCGTCGCAGCGCGCCAGCACCGGGTGGCTGGCCATGTGGTCCATCCACCAGAGCAGGCCGCGGCGGCGCTTGGCGATGAAGTCCTCGTCGAAGCGGCCGGTGGCCTGCTTCTCGGGCAGGTGCGGCACGGAGATGACCGGGAACTTCTGCGCCAGGCGCGCGTACAGCCAGTCGAAGTGCTTGTAGCGCCGGTACACGGGCGCGCGCGTGTGCGTGGGCACCAGGCGGTAGGCGATGTAGCTCTTCATGCCCTTGAACTTGGTCTGCTTGGTGGGGTCGTCGATGGAGCAGCGGAACGGGTAGGGGTTCTCCTGCCACTCGGGGCCGTGCGGGCCCAGCACCACGCACAGCTTGTCGCCGTCGCGGACGAAGCCCGACGCCTCGCCCAGCACGAACGCCTCGCCGCCCGACTTGACGAAGGTGGAGAAGCGGTTCAGGTTGCGGCTCACGGTGGCCGAGCTCTTGGCCGCGCCGGGCGGCGGGTGCGGGGCCGCGGGGCCCGGCGCCGTGGACAGGCGGTAGCGGCCGGGGGCCCCCGCGGAGGAGCCGTCCGGGTCCGGGGACGCGCCCGGCTCGTCCGCCACCGTCGAGCTGTCGTCCCACTCGTCGTCCCAGTCGTCGTCGCTGCCCTGGGAGCCCGGGGAGCCGCCGCCGTACGGCTGCGGGGCGGCCCCGGCGGGCGGGAGGCCGGCGCCCGGCGGCTGGTAGGCGCTGGGCGGCTGGAAGGCGCTGGGCGGCTGGAAGGAGCTGGGCGGCTGGAAGGAGCTCGGAGCCTGGAAGGCGCTGGGCGGCTGGAAGGAGCTCGGAGCCTGGAAGGAGCTCGGAGCCTGGAAGGCGCTCGGGGGCTGGAAGGCGGCGGGCGGCGCGGGCAGCGGCTCCAGGCCGCCGGGCGGCACGTTGGCGTAGCGGGCCGGGCCGGCGTCGGGCGCGGGGCCGGGGCCGGGGCCGGGGCCCGGCTCGGGCGCCCGGAGCACCTGCACGTAGGAGGCGGGGAAGAGGCCGCGGTCGCCGCGGCTGTTGACGCCCTCCAGCCAGCCCTCGATGTCCCGCTCGCTGCACAGGCTCAGCACCTCGTGCTCGCGCAGCGAGATCTCGCCCGGGTTCTCCGACCTGAAGTCGTACAGCGCGCGGGCGCGCAGCGCCATGGTGCCCGCCGAGCGCGCGGGAGGCCGCCCAGGGCCGCGGAGGAGCCCACGCCGCCGCCGCGCCCGCCCCGCCGCCGCCCGCGCCGCGCGCCGCCGCCGACTGAGCCGCCGCCGCCGCCGCCGGGGGCGGGGCCGCGCCGCCCACGTCCCCAGCCGCGCGCGCCGAGCGCCGAGCGCCGAGCGCTCGCCCGGGGCCAGGCCAGAGCAAGCGACGCCCGAGCCGCCGAGCGCCGGGCCCGCGCCGCCGCTGCCCCCTGGTGGCGGGCGCGTGCAGCCGCCGCCGCCACAGCAGCAACAACCGGCAGGTGGAGGTGGCGGTGCAGGCCGGTCTGGAGGCTTGTAGGTGCGAAAAGGTGTGGGCGAAAGTCCTCAGCGCAGCCTGTGCACCCCATACCCGGTGTGCCCGCGCCCCCTGCAGCCCGCGGGCCTGGGGGCGGAGGGCAGGAGTCAGAGCCCGGGTGCTGTGTGTGGCCGGCTGTGCTTGGCGGCCGGACTGCGGGGCTGGGCTGGGCCGGCCCCACCTTCTGACAACTCCCCCGTGTGCCCTGGGTGGGCCCCCCGCCGTCCCTGCCCCTGGGGTGCAGGGTGACCGTTTCACAGGCCAGGGCCACGGGGCAGGGGCAGCAGCATGGGGCCGTCTCCGCGGTGGGTGAGCCGGGTGCGGGCGTTTGCAGCCCCTGTGGCTGCGGGGACGGCTCTGGGGAAAGCAGACACCCCGTCCTCCTCAGGAAAAACTGGGTGCCCATCCCAGACAGGGGTGCACCAGGGGGGTCTGGGTCGAGTCTGAGCTCACCCCACTTGGTGCTGAGGTCAGGGGCCGCCCAGCTGTCTCTGCCTCTGCCCTTGCCCCTGCCCCTGCCTCTGCCTCCATCATGTTGAAGCGAGTCCATAGCAGGCCCTTCCTGAGTGCTGACCAGCTCCCATCACTGCAGCTGCGGTTCCTCCCTTCCCTGCAGCCCTGGCCCGGCCCTTCCTTCTCATCTCTTGGCCCCACGTTATCCCTGGGAGGGCACCTCTCATTGGGGTTCAGCCGGTCCCGACCCTTTTCCAGCCAGCCCGGGGAGCAGGCCGGAGCGGCCACCTGGGGAGCAGGCCGGAGCGGCCAGCCCGGGGAGCAGGAGCAGGCCGGAGCGGCCAGCCCGGGGAGCGGGCCGGAGCGGCCAGCCCGGGGAGCGGGCCGGAGCGGCCAGCCCGGGGAGCGGGCCGGAGCGGCCAGCCCGGGGAGCAGGCCGGAGCGGCCAGACCGGGGAGCAGGCCGGAGCGGCCAGCCCGGGGAGCAGGCCGGAGCGGCCAGCCCGGGGAGCGGGCCGGAGCGGCCAGCCCGGGGAGCGGGCCGGAGCGGCCACCTGGGGAGCAGGCCGGAGCGGCCAGCCCGGGGAGCGGGCCGGAGCGGCCAGCCCGGGGAGCGGGCCGGAGCGGCCAGCCCGGGGAGCGGGCCGGAGCGGCCAGCCCGGGGAGCGGGCCGGAGCGGCCACCTGGGGAGCAGTGCTGTTCCTGGCTGAGACTTCCCAGCATCCCGCACTGACCGCGGCCACAGCTGGCACTGCCCAGAGTGCATTCATGCTGGGAAACCCTAACTCCGCGGGCGAGCAGATTCCGGAGGACGGCGTTTTCAGCTGAGCACGCGGCGGGGACTCTCCTCGGGCCGCCGCGGAGGGCAGAGTTTCAGGGGCAAAAACATGCTGTCGGCTCTCACTGAACATGGAGAAGACACGCGTGTTACGTGTGGACCCCTTGCGGCGACGAGGTTTAAGGTAAACGCGCTTAGACGCAGCCTTCTGCCCGTGACTTCTCGGGTGGAAGGCGGCAGTAACATAAAACGTGCGGCTGTGAAGCCGGGGACCAGGCCTCCCTGTGAGGCCAGCACGCCCGCGGCCGGAGGCGGGGTTCTCACCGGCTGCTCCGGAGAAGCAGGCCTGCGGTGCGGTGGGGGCAGCCGGTGCTCAGCTCTGCCGTCTGCTGGCAGGCCCGGCTCCGTGAAGGGCAGGGGCGGGGTGAAGGTGCTGGCCTGGGGCACCCACCTGGCAGGGAAACCTCACCGGTACCTGGTCTATCTGCCCCATGTCCCCCCGTTGGAACCTGACAGCTGTCCGCTCGGGTGTAGACACAGATATTGTTAAAGTTTCCTCTAGCCGAAGCCGGTGTGGCTCAGTGAATAGGGCGTCGGCCTGCGGACTGAAAGGTCCCGGGTTCGATTCCGGTCAAGAGCATGGACCTTGATTGCGGGCACATCCCCGGTAGGGGGTGTGCAGGAGGCAGGTGGTGGATGATTCTCTCTCATCGATGTTTCTAGCTCTCTATCCCTCTCTCTTCCTCTCTGTGGAAAATCAATAAAATATATTTTTAAAAAAACTTTCCTCTAGAAAACGGAGCACAGTGCCCACCATTCAGGAGGGGACGCAGGGGCCATGACGGCGGCCGCTCTTTCTGTTTATCGCGCTGTTGTGAAAACACGTCTGTGCGGGACACTAAGTGGCCCGACATCGACACCTTCCCTTCGCCCCTCGGCCTGGCGGCGGCTGGCCTCGGCCCCTCCGGGGACGCCCGCCGGTCCTGCTGCTGTCCTGGCACAAGGGGCCTTTGCTAGAGACAAGTCCGGGTTCCCAGCCCGGCGGGGGGAGGCGGAGCTTCTCCCCTGCACCTGCCCCCGCACCCCTCCTCACGGCCGCCCCGCGGGGGGCCTGCGGGAGCGGGGTGCCTGCGGCAGCGGTGACATGCCCGTGGCCGAGCACGTGCGGGGTCACATGCCCGGCCAGGGACACGCGTGGAGACGTGGGCGTGAGGACCGCCCCTGGCTCTCGGCCTCGCCCGGCTGTCACTCTGGAGCCCGGACCATGGCTTCCCAGCTTAACCCACTGGCTGTGCTGACTTTGTTCGGGACCGAGGGACGGAGGGGCTCCGGGGAGACGACGGGGAGCCCGGCGGGTGGAAGGAGGGGTGACAGGAGAGCTGGGCCGGGGCCACCGCACGGGCGCAGGAAAGGGGGTGGGGTGAGTCGGGACAAGCCGCCGCCGCCCGCTGCGCCCCCGGTTGCAGGTCGGGGGACCCTTAGCCTGAGAGGAAGGCAGGGAGGGGTGTGGTCCAGAGAGGACCTGGGCGAGGCCTCGGGCGGGTCTCCTGAGAACGGCGGCCACCGCCCCGCGTGCCAGGGCGGAGGGGCTAGAAACACGGGGAGCCCCAAGCCGGTCCGGGGGACCAGACACGGGGCCAGGCCGGGCGGCGGCTTCGCTTCTCCCGGAAGGTGCGCACGTGGTCTGGGAGCCGCACACGGAGCACGTGGGCCGCTCAGGTTTGTCATCCGCGGCGCACGTGACCTGCCCTTTGCTCTGATCGGAGCTCAGGCCACAGTCTTTCCCGATTGGCTGATTCAAAGGGAGGGGCGGGCCTTGGCCCAGGGGAGCTGCGAGCCAATTGGCCAACACGGGGCTGCCAAGTCACGTGGTCCAGAATGGCGGCGCTGGCCGCTCTGGCAGGACAGAGGCCTTGTTGTCCCCGCAGGGCCGCCCGGCGGGTTCCTGCGGTTCGTCCCTGACGCCCTCCGTCCGGCGGGCTGGCGGAGGCGCTGCGGGGCCCTGCTCCCCGGGCCGGGCTAGGCCGCGGCTCTGGCGGGAGCGGGGGGACATCCGCTCTCGGGCCGGTGGGGAAGGGGCGTGTGGTGTCCACCGGCCCGGCCCGTCTGTCCGAGCGCCCGCCTCCCTGCTCCTCCCTCACACCCTCCCCGCCGCCGCCACCTGCACGCCCGTCTCCGGCCGCACCGCCCTCCGCCTGGCAACCCTCGTGGCAGGTCCATTCCCACACGCGTGGCAGGTCCACCCCACACGTATGGCAGGTCCATTCCCACACGCGTGGCAGGTCCACCCCCACACGTCGGCCAGAGCGGTGGTGGCGGGCGGGGTGAGCTGCTGGGTCTGCGGGGCCCTGTCAGTGCCTCCTGCTCCGCTCTGAGCTCTGAGCGGGGAGGACGCCCCCAGGCGGGCAGGCCTCCGGAGCCGAGCGCCCGGCCCGGTGCTGCCCGCCCCCGGGGGGACGCGCCCGGCTGAGTGCTGCCCGCTCCGGGGGGACGTGCCCAGCTCGGTGCTGCCCGCCCCCGGGGGGACGCCCGGCCCGGTGCTGCCCGCCCCCGGGGGGACGCGCCCGGCTCAGTGCTGCCCGCTCCGGGGGGACGTGCCCAGCTCGGTGCTGCCCGCCCCCGGGGGGACGCCCGGCTCGGTGCTGCCCGCTCCGGGGGGACGTGCCCAGCTCGGTGCTGCCCGCCCCCGGGGGACGCCCGGCCCGGTGCTGCCCGCCCCCGGGGGGACGCCCGGCCCGGTGCTGCCCGCCCCCGGGGGGACGTGCCCGGCTCGGTGCTGCCCGCCCCCGGGGGGACGTGCCCGGCCCGGTGCTGCCCGCCCCCGGGGGGACGCGCCGCAGAGCGAGGACCCGGGGGCCGGCCCTGCGCTGGGACGATCGTCCAGCCTCCGGCTTCCAGCGGCCTCCCGTCCCCGGGAGCGAGGACAGACACAGACGGCGGGTGAAGGACAGCCTCCTCTGCGCACCGGTCTCCGCGTGGCCATCGGCTCTGCGGGTGGCCTTTCTGGCGCTCCGGGCGCTCTGTGCTCCGGAAGGACGGCAGGACCAGCTGCCCCGCGGTGCCCTCCCCCACAGCGCGGGGCAGAGCTGGGGACCACGGGCACCGTGTCTGTCCTGCTGGCGGACACGGCGCAGAAATCACTCTCCCTCCGCCCAGCAGTCACACGTGCCCAACGCCTCGCATCCCTGTGTGCTCCCCTCTACTGGTTCCGTCTCCCTGCGTTATTGCAGTGTCTGCTCCTGGTTTTTTATTTGTATTTTATTGATTTTTTTACAGAGAGGAAGGGAGAGGGAATAGAGAGTTAAAAACATCGATGGGAGAGAAACACCGACCAGCTGCCTCCTGCACATCACCTACTGAGGATATGCCCACAACCAAGGTACACGCCTTGACCGGAATCGAACCCGGGACCTTTCAGTCCACAGGCCGACACTCTATCCACTAAAAGCCACACCGGTTTCAGTGGCTCCTGGTTTTTAAGAGCTTGTTTATGGCTAAAGCTGTGAACCATTCCTCATGCATTGCGTGTGTTTCGTTACTGTTTTGCTCTGATGTTTTGCCTTTTGGTTGTGTCAGACTTGTGTATTTGATATAAACACGTTCTGTTTAAAAACAAACACCGTCCCAGGCTCTGCTGCCTTCACTGCATGAGCCTCACCCATCCTGGCCACACACTGCGAAGCAGCTGGTCTGCACGCGGCTGCTTCATGGACGAACAGACAGCCCCGGGGCCGGGGAGCGGGAGCTGAGTCTGACGCCCCTCTGGACCACGGCCCGGCTGACCCTGAAGCAGTCGTGCGCGTCCGATGGAGCGTGTGGGGGTCCAGGCGCGAGAGGGGCCCGCCCGGTCCATGCCACGTCCGTGGACGTTCTGTGCAGGACAGCCGGTGCTTCGAGAAAATCTGCGGGGAAGATGCCACAGCTCACTTCCCTTTTTCTAACCCAGAAACCCCGTGACTCGGCGGCCTTGGCTGCCCTCTGAACTCGGAGAGAGGTCCGTCCATGTGCCTCACGGGACTGCTGAGGTCAGCTCCTGACTCAGTGCTGGTCACGAGGGGACCGAGTGACTCACGTTGGGTGGGAGGGAAAGTGGTTTCTGGCTCGGACCATTTCGTTGCACTGCGATTTGTTTTATGATAGTTAAGGGTGTTGTCCTTTATTTTTGCGGCTTTACAAGATGGCGTGAAAGTTGAAATCCTGCCTAATTACTATTTAATGTTTCACTTCTGTAGCTTTGCATTGTATTGCTGTGATCAGTTTCAGGCTGAATCTTAAATAAATTAAAAAAAAAAAAAAAAGGGCTTTCTGGTGTTTTTCCTGTTCACCACTAGAGGGCACTGTCTAGTCTGGTGTCTGGTCAGAGCCCTGTGCTGCTTGCAGTCCCGTTAGAGCAGCGATTGTCAACCTTTTTCGTCGCACATTAACCAGTGGCCCGGTGCACGGAATCTGTGCACATTGAAAGCGGATTGCTTAGAGGAAGTATTTTAGTATTGCTATTTGCCCTTTCTCTATAACGGAAGTGTCAGCGGTGACACTTCGGAGCTGGCGGGCACGCCTGGGTGCGCGGTGTGCATGCGTGTGGGCCCAGCGCCGCCGGAGCCGAGCGGCCACTGAGCGTGAGGCGTGACGGCCTACGACCGTCCCGGTGACCCCCGCAGCTCCCGGGGGCTGTGCGAGGCGCTGCTCGCGCTGTTCGGACGGAGACGGGAATTCCAGGGCTGACTGTACAACGACGCGAACAGGCCCGGGATTCGCCCTGGGCCGCGCCCCTGCCGTGACCCACCTGCCACGCCGTCCTCTGAGGGGTGGGTAAGACAGCAGCCATGGGCACACCTGCAGGCTCACGCGGGAGGCAGTTCCCCTCTGTAACCGCCGCCTGCCAGGCGTGTCTTTGTCAGTCTGTGACACACACAGTCCCAGAGCGGGCCCGGCCCGCGTGGCTCAGCGGCTGAGCGTCCACCTGTGAACCAGGAGGTCACGGTTCGATTCCCGGTCCGGTCAGGTGGCTGGCTCGATCCCCAGTGTGGGGTGTGCAGGAGGCAGCCGATCCATGGCTCTCTCTCATCATGGATGTTTCTATCTCTCCCTTTCCCTTCCTCCCTGAGATCAATTAAAAAAATGTGTGTGTGTGTGTGTGTGTATCTATATCTATATCTATATATCTATATCTATATATATTATTGATTTTTTTACAGAGAGGAAGGGAGAGGGATAGAGAGTTAGAAACATCGATGAGAGAGAAACATCCATCAGCTGCCTCAAGGTACATGCCCTTGACCAGAATCGAACGTGGGACCCTTCAGTCCGCAGGCCAACGCTCCATCCACTGAGCCAAACCGGCTAGGGCTGTATATATATTTTTATTTTAAAAATTTATTTTGTATTTTTTCATTTTTTTATTAAGATATCACATGTGTACATATCTTACCATTGCCCCTCCCCCCACTCACATTCATGCCCTCACCCCCAGAGTTTTTGTCCATTGGCTATGCTGTACTCCCCCAAAAATTGGGAGAGAGATTATATATATATATATATATACACTTTAAAAGTCACAGAGCTAAAAGCCTGGTGGGGGGAATGCATGGAGACTTGGAAACATCGTCTGTTCCCCACATTTTCAAACACCGTTTCCGGTGAGCAGCCACGGGGACTGCCACGGGGAAACGCCATGGGCTGGGCCGGGCCGTAACGGCCTCTCGGCTGGGATGGAGGCAGCTGCTCCGCCCAGGTCTTTATTCTGTTGGTAAATAATGCAGTGGATTCCATCGCCTGGGAGCCGGGGAGCCGCAGCACAGAGCATGGTGCTCCAGCCCTCGCAGGTGTGGCTCCGGGGATGGAGCGTGGGCCTGCAGGGTCCGGGTTCGAGTCCCAGTGTGGGCCGTGCAGGAGGCAGCCCACAGCGGTTCTCTCATTGTCGATGTCTCTCTCCCTCCCTCCTCTCTGAAACGTGTGTTTAAAAGAAAGAAAGGAAAGGGTGGCGCTCTGAGACAGAGAAGGAAAAACCGCGAAGCCAGTGGCTGGCAGGCAGCGTGGCTGGGTGGGCTGGAGCCTGGCCTCCGCCCTCCCTGTGGCTCTGGGCCGGTGTCACGCGGGACACGGCCCCGTGGACCTTCCTGCCGCCTCCCTGTGAGCAGGCCCCTGCCTCCCAGGGCTGGAGTCCCAGTGGGAGCCCGAGCCCCCCACCCAGTGAGCCCGAGCCCCCCCACCCAGTGAGCCCGAGCCCCCCACCCAGTGAGCCCGAGCCCCCCACCCAGTGAGCCCGAACCCCCCACCCAGTGAGCCCGAGCCCCCCCACCCAGTGAGCCTGAGCCCCCCCACCCAGTGAGCCCGAGCCCCCCCACCCAGTGAGCCCGAACCCCCCACCCAGTGAGCCCGAGCCCCCCCATTCAGTGAGCCCGAGCCCCCCCATTCAGTGAGCCTGAGCCCCCCACCCAGTGAGCCCGAGCCCCCCACCCAGTGAGCCCGAGCCCCCCCATTCAGTGAGCCTGAGCCCCCCACCCAGTGAGCCCGAGCCCCCCACCCAGTGGGAGCCCGAGCCCCCCACCCAGTGAGCCCGAGCCCCCAAAACCCAATGAGCCCGAGCCCCCCACCCAGTGAGCCCGAGCCCCCCCACCCAATGAGCCTGAGCCCCCCATCCAGTGAGCCTGAGCCCCCCACCCAGTGAGCCCGAGAGCCCCCATCCACTGAGCCCGAGCCCCCCACCCAGTGGGAGCCCGAGCCCCCCACCCAGTGAGCCCGAGCCCCCAAAACCCAATGAGCCCGAGCCCCCCACCCAGTGAGCCCGAGCCCCCCCACCCAATGAGCCTGAGCCCCCCATCCAGTGAGCCTGAGCCCCCCACCCAGTGAGCCCGAGCCCCCCCACCCACTGAGCCCGAGCCCCCCACCCAGTGAGCCTGAGCCCCCCCACCCAGTGAGCCCGAGCCCCCCACCCAGTGAGCCCGAGCCCCCCCACCCAATGAGCCCGAGCCCCCCACCCAGTGAGCCTGAGCCCCCCACCCAGTGAGCCTGAGCCCCCCAATTCAGTGAGCCCGAGAGCCCCCACCCAGTGAGCCCGAGCCCCCCACCCAGTGAGCCTGAGCCCCCCACCCAGTGAGCCCGAGAGCCCCCACCCACTGAGCCCGAGCCCCCCACCCAGTGGGAGTCCGAGCCCCCCACCCAGTGAGCCCGAGACCCCCACCCAGTGGGAGCCCGAGCCCCCCACCCAGTGAGCCCGAGCCCCCCCACCCAATGAGCCTGAGCCCCCCATCCAGTGAGCCTGAGCCCCCCACCCAGTGAGCCCAAGCCCCCCCACCCACTGAGCCCGAGCCCCCCACCCAGTGAGCCTGAGCCCCCCCACCCAGTGAGCCCGAGCCCCCCACCCAGTGAGCCCGAGCCCCCCCACCCAATGAGCCCGAGCCCCCCCACCCAGTGAGCCTGAGCCCCCCACCCAGTGAGCCCGAGCCCCCCCATTCAGTGAGCCCGAGAGCCCCCACCCACTGAGCCCGAGCCCCCCACCCAGTGAGCCTGAGCCCCCCACCCAGTGAGCCCGAGAGCCCCCACCCACTGAGCCCGAGCCCCCCACCCAGTGGGAGTCCGAGCCCCCCACCCAGTGAGCCCGAGACCCCCACCCAGTGGGAGCCCGAGCCCCCCACCCAGTGAGCCCGAGCCCCCCCACCCAGTGAGCCCGAGCCCCCCACCCAGTGAGCCCGAGCCCCCCACCCAGTGAGCCCGAGCCCCCCACCCAGTGGGCCGCCCGCCTGGCGCCCTGACACCTCCCCCACCCTCACCCCGCCCTCGGGAGGCCTGGATGAAATGTCACACCGGCACCTGTTTTGTGGGCAGCTGCGCGGGTTGGATGACGCATCACAGATAAGAGTCTGTCCCTGGAGCTGGAGCTGGACTTGGGGCCGGCAGGCCGGTTCCCCTCCCCCTCCCTCTTCCTCTCCCCCCCCCCCCCCCGCCCCCCCTCCTCCCCTCTCCCTCCTCTTTCTGTCCCCCTCCCCCTCCCGCCCGGCTCTGGGGTCTGCCTTCTCCCGGCGCCAGCAGCACCCAGCACGGCGGGCGGTGTCGCTGACCGGCTGTCCAGGCCGCGTGTGGCATGGCCTGGGGCTGAGCAGCCCGAGCCCCTGGCCGTGTGCCCAGCGCCCGCCCTCGCCCCCTCCCCTCCCCGCGGCTGCCAAAGCCCGTGTGGGCGCCGTGCCCACGCTGTCCTTCGGGGAGACCCTGTGCCCGGCGCCCGCTGTGACCGTTTCCGACGTGAACAGGAACCCACAGGCAGATGGCACCCCTGCCCCGGCGCCCACGGGACACGCCGCTTACAGGGCGCTCCGTGTGGGAAGAACAGGCACACGGGGCATTCGGAAGAGGGTTTATATCTGAGGTGCCACACGGGGGAGGAGTGACAGCGCCGAGTCAGACACACGTTCCGACCGCCTCCCGCCCGTCTTCCCCGCCGACTGCCCATCACCCAGCCTCACGCCGAGAGGAGGGCTGCCGGCGCCTCCCCGGCGCGCAGGGTCCACGGCGGGCGCCTCCCCGGCGCGCAGGGTCCTCGGCGGGCGCCTCCCCGGCGCGCAGGGTCCACGGCGGGCGCTCCCGTGGGTGGCGGCTGAGGGCGGCGAAGGTCCGAGTCCCTGCGCTGCCCCCTCGCTCCGAAGCCCAGCTCTGGGCGTCGCTGAGCAGCTGGAGCCCTGGGAACACGGGTGACGGCTCCTCTGACACGCAACCTGCCAGCCACGTCCACACGCTGACTCTTCACCAAACCGCTGCCCACGGAGGGAGCCCCGCAGCTGCTCCTGTGCTCCCCACGGGGGCTGTGTGGGGCCCCGGGCGAGTCTCACGGGCCCCCGGGGGGCTGTGCGGGGATGCGGGGGGGCTGTGCGGGGCCCCGGGGGGCTGTGCGGGGCCCCGGGGGGCTGTGCGGGGCCCCGGGGGGCTGTGCGGGGCCCCGGGGGGCTGTGCGGGGGCGCGGGGGGGCTGTGCGGAGTCCTGGGGGGCTGTGCGGAGTCCTGGGGGGGCTGTGCGGAGTCCTGGGGGGCTGTGCGGGACCCAGGGGGGCTGTGCGGGGGCGCGGGGGGCTGTGCGGAGTCCTGGGGGGCTGTGCGGGACCCAGGGGGGCTGTGCGGGGGCGCGGGGGGCTGTGCGGGGCCCCGGGGGGCTGTGCGGGGGCGCGGGGGGGCTGTGCGGAGTCCCGGGGGGCTGTGCGGAGTCCTGGGGGGCTGTGCGGAGTCCTGGGGGGGCTGTGCGGGACCCAGGGGGGCTGGGCGGGGGCGCGGGGGGCTGTGCGGAGTCCTGGGGGGCTGTGCGGGACCCAGGGGGGCTGTGCGGGACCCCGGAGGGCTGTGCGGGGCCCCGGGGGGGGCTGTGCGGCCCCGGCGGCCTCACGGGGCCCCGGCCCCGCTTCGGGCCTCCACCACGAGGATGCCGTCGTGGCCCAGCGCGGCCCGCAGGTCGCCGGCGCCCAGGCCGCGGGGCAGGCGGTACTGGCGGGTGAAGGCCCGGGACACGAAGCCGTGCTCGTCCATCCGGGCGCCGTGCCGCGCCCGCACCAGCAGCCAGCCCTCGC
Source organism: Nyctalus aviator (assembly GCA_036971965.1). Lineage (NCBI taxonomy): Eukaryota > Metazoa > Chordata > Mammalia > Chiroptera > Vespertilionidae > Nyctalus > Nyctalus aviator. The sequence goes on along the minus strand of CM072926.1, from coordinate 100,837,237 downwards.
ACGTCTGGATGAGGAGGTCCTCCGGCAGGAACTGCACCACGTCCAGCAGCACCTGGAAGCGCGCCGGGCCCTCGGGGGCGCCCTCGGGGGGCGGCGTCTCCGCCGCGGCCGCCCCGGCCCGGCCCAGGTCCACGGTGGTCGGCCCGGGCAGCGCGAACAGGGCGTGGTCCAGCCGGCAGTCCTCCAGCCCCCGCGCCTCGAACTGCTCCTGGTAGCGCACGGGCGTGTGGATGGGGTGCCTCAGGATGACCTGCGCCATCATGGGCCAGCGGCGGGGCGGCGTCCCCTCGGGCCCCTCGCTGTCCGGGCCCTCGCTGTCCAGTCCCCGGCTGTCCAGGCCCTCGCTGTCCAGGCCCCGGCTGTCCAGGCCCTCGCTGCTCAGGCCCCGGCTGTCCAGGCCTTGGCTGTCCAAGCCCTGGCTGTCCAGTCCCTTGCTGTCCAGTCCCTCGCTGCCCAGGCCCCGGCTGTCCAGACCCCGGCTGTCCAGACCCCGGCTGTCCAGGCCCTCGCTGTCCAGGCCCCGGCTGTCCAGGCCCTTGCTGTCCAGGCCCTCGCTGTCCAGGCCCTTGCTGTCCAGCCTGCAGCCGCCTTTGTGAGATGAGCAGGGGCAGCTCTGTGCTGTGACCCGCTCAGTAGCAAGCGCTCGGCCAGGCTGAGAGCACCCACCCGCCTGCCTGTCACCGGGACAGCGGCGCTATTTATAGGGCTGCTGCGCCGTCAGAAAGCGGGCAGCTGCCTCCTCAGCTGTCGGGCGGCCGTGTCTGGCTGGCTTATCTCGGGACAAAAAGAGACTCCGAGTCACAAGCCTCATGGGAGAAATGCCAGGACACCGCCCCGGCGACGGACAGCGGCCTGGGCCACTGGGGCTCCTCGGAGCGGCCGGAGGGGCGGGCTCAGCGTCTGTGAGCGAGGGCTGGTCAGCCCGGCCCCCGGGAGCTGCGGGCCCGCTGACAGTGATCGGGGACGAACACACACAGCCCCGCGGCCGGCTCCGCGGTGAGCGCTGACCAGGCGCCAGGAGGCCACGGTTCGCTTCCCGGTCAGGGCACAGGCCCGGGTTGTGGGCTCCATCCCCAGCGAGGGGCGTGCAGGAGGGGGCCGATCTATGATTCTCTCTCATCATGGATGTTTCTATCTCTCCCTCACCCTCTCCCTTCCTCTCTGAAACCAATACAAAATCATTTAAAAACACACACACACACACACACTCAAATCCCAGACGTGGCAAACCCAGCCCGTCCTGCACCTTTTCTTTCATCTCCTCGCTGGCCGTGTCCCTGCGGGACAGCTGAGCCACCCCGTCAGGAACAGGACCGGGGACGGGGTTTGGGCAGAGAGGAACCCCCCGGGCTGGAGGGCACCGAGCGGGAACCTTGGTGACGAGGTGGAGCCACGGGGACAGGAAATGTGGATGCTCAGAGCTGTTGGCATCAGAAGCCCGGAGAGCAGGGCCCCGCGCGCTCACGGGGGCGGCAATGCGCCCGCTCCTCGGCGGCAGCGCCCTCAGGAGGAGGCCGTCGGCATCAGGCTGCAGGAGGGCCTCCCGGATGCAGTCGGTCCGATTGGCCCAGCACAGGTGGTGCCGTCCGTCCTCGGGACAGGGAGGTGTTTGCTGTGTAAATAGCATCTCCGGGAAGCGTGGCCTGGAGAGGGGGGCCCACAGGTGGTGGGGCAGGGGCTGGAGGAGCCGGTACGTGTTCTGGACACGGTGCCCTCGAACCCGCACCGTACACACGTCTGTCTGCGGCCACGCTCACCTCCCTCCTCAGAGACGGTGTGTGAGGCGCCCAGCCCCCTCAGTTGCCGCGGCAAAGCCAGACCGGGCGTGTTAGTTCGGGCTGAAAAGAAGCAGATCGCCTCGGTCTGCGCTGAGTGAAGACTAACTCCGGGTGTGATTGATGTGGGTCCGAGAGCCACGCCAGGAGGCGGTTCAGATTGTTATGTGACGACTGTCCCCTGGTGGACAAGCCTGGAATTACACCGACAGCTCACTACTAATAAATTCTAAATGAGCCATTCTTATTTCTCTTGCCTTTTATCTATTTTGTTTAATGTGGGGGGGGGGGCATCGATGTGAGAGAGAAACATGGATCAGCTGCCTCCTGTGTGCACATTGACTGGGTATCGAACCTGTCACGTAGGCATGTGTCCTAACCGGGAATCGAACCCGCCATGGTTCGGTGCCTGGGACGACGCTCCCACCCGTGGAGCCAGGCGGCCAGGCCTTCCTGCCTTTGGACTTCCTAGTCCAGAGGAAGGCCTCGCACCCTGAGCCCAGCTCGCCGGTTGGCCCGGAAACCTGGCAGCTCCAGGCCCTGCCGGAGCGGGCGGGCAGCGGGCGGGACGGGAGTTTTGAAGGACAAAGTTTGATTCCCTGCACCTGAGTGGAAACCACCACGAACAGACTGCGCTGGTTCTCCACGCACAGACCCAGCCAGGCACCTGGGGCGAGTCAGGGAAGAAGAATCTGGGGAGACCCACATTTGAACCCCAGCCTGTCCGCGGCTGCCTGCGGATCCAGGACAATCGCAATCCCAATCGCAGGCTCCGTCTCCTCCTCGCCCGGTCGCTCTCAGGCTGCGTGGAGGACTCGGAGAAAGGGACAGAACGCCTGGGACAGGGCCCGCACACAGGAAGGGGTGGGGCAACGTCAGGTTCCGTTATTGGAACAGACACAGCACTCAGCATCTCTGGAGAAGCAGGCCCGTGTGGATTCCGTGGTGGCCTCTTTGGAAGACGGGTGTCAGCCGAAGCCGGTGTGGCTCAGTGGTGAGCGTCGGCCTGCGGACTGAAAGGTCCCGGGTTCGATTCTGGTCAAGTGCATGTACACTGGTTGCAGGCACGTCCCCGGTGGGGGGTGTGCAGGAGGCAGCTGATGGATGTTTCTCTCTCATTGATGTTTCTAGCTCTCTCTCCCTCTCCGTTTCTCTCTGTAAAAAAAAATCATTAATATATGTATATAATGATAAAAAAAAAAGACGGGGTGTCACATTGCCCGTTCCCCTAAAGCAGTGTTTCCCAAAGTGCGGTGCGCGTCCCCCCAGGGGTGCGGGAAGGGTTTAGTGGGGGTCCGCGTTGCACCGGAGTTTGGTGGGGATGGGCACCGCCCCGTGCTTAGCTGCGCCTAATTCTACGTTCTCATGAGCACGAGGGGTCCTCAGCGGTACGGGAATTATAGAAGGGGTACGCATATGCCAAAAGGTGGGAAACTCTGCCCTAAAGGAGCCAAGGCCGTGGGGCTGAAGACGTGGCTGGTGGTCCCGGCGCGGACGCTGCGCGGAGAAGGCCCCGCTCCCCTCCCCTCCCGGCTGCGGGCCAGGTCCTGAGGTCCTGGTTGCTTCCTGGTCCCACAGTGCTCCCGGCCCGCCGGCGGCATGGAGGCTGAGAAGCCAGACCGCCCTGTGACCTGAGGGCCGCCCGCCCGCCCGGGACCGGCCTGCGGTCTCTTCCTGCAGGCCTGTGCAGGGAAGGTCAGGGGAGAGCACGGTCGGGGGAGGCCCAGGGGAGGGTGCTCCGGTGCGGACCCCGGGAGAGGCAGGGCTGTGGGCTCCGTGGGCGGCTGGTACCCGCCCAGGGCCACGCCTGCTCTGATGGGACGGGAGGGGCCTGGGGGGGGGGTGCTGTCCACACAGCCAGTCAGTGGCCACGGGCAGGCGGCAGGACCAGACCAGGGACCCGGGGGTAAGGCGCCGCCCGCCTCCCTGTCGATGGCGTGAGTGACCCCGAGCGCCAGGCCGCTCCCGCCAGCGCCCCGGCCGCCCTGACCGGGTGGGCGCTCAGCCTTGTGCTGGGGCGTCCGGCACGGGCCTCTGTGGGAGCTGCTGAGGGCCCGGCGTCTCCAGCTGAAAACAATCCCGCGGTGACAGTGACCATAACAGTGGTGGCCTGAGTGCTGCTGCTGGCGGGAAGCTCTCACTGGCATCTCATTAGCATCTCATTAGCGTCTCATTCAGTCTGCACAGCCCCGGGCCCAGTGCCACAGCGAGCCCATTGCCCAGACTAGGACACTGAGGACCCCCAACCTCCTGTGTGAGTGGAAGACGGGCGGGAAGTGACGGAGCCGGGGGGGGCGGTGCCAGTAGCGGGGGGAACGGGCCGGGGGGCGCACAGGAGCGTTGGGAGTGGACTTGGTGGGAATCAGGATAAGATGCGCACACAGCACCAACCTCCTCCATCAGGGCTGGTCAGTGTCACAGAGAGCCGGGCAGGCGCCTGGCTGACCCAGGGAGGGCCTGCGGGACGGAGCCCAGCCCGCGCACCCGGGGCTGGGGCCTCTGTGCACACGTCCAGGTGCAGCCATTTTGTCCTGAACAAGAAGCACGGGCACCGGGGGGTCAGTCAGCGGTGCCCCACGGAGCCGGGAGGGACAGCGGGTGGGCACCTGGCGGCTGCGGGGCCGGGGTGCAGGGAACCCGGGCAGAGTTCCAGAGGAAACGGTGGAAAGAATAAACAGACGGAGGGAAGGGGTGTGCACAGGAATACGGGGCCTCGTCGCTGTGCGGGTGACACACCTGCAGGGGCAGTGCTGTCCGGGCTGAGGGTGCGGGCACGCCCCCCGTGGGCCATGGCGAGGGAGGAGGAAGGAAGGAGGCAGGGAGGAGGGAGGGAGGAGGGCGAGGCGGCTGCCCTGTCCCTGTCTCTGTCCTGAGACCCAGCCCAGCCTCTGCTCACTCTCTTGGAGCTGAGACCCGTCTCCCACTACCCTCCTCTGTCCTCCCTCTGCCCTAGCCCACCCCGCCGAAAGGGGGCAACTGATCTATTGAAAACGGAAAGATTGCGACTTATTCATTTAGAATAGAGAACAAAGGACTTGTCTAATAAGTGATTTATAAAGAAAGAACTAGAACCCGGCCAGCATAGCTCAGTGGTTAAGCATCGACCTAGGAACCAGGAGGTCATGGTTCAATTCCAGCCAAGGGCACGGCCCGGGGTGCAGGCTCCATCCCCAGTGTGGGGCAGCTGATAAGTGATTCTTTCTCATCATTGATCTCTCTCTCTCTCTCTCTCTCTCTCCCTCCCTCCCTCCCTCTGTCCCTCCCTTCCTCTCTGAAACCAACTTTAAAAAGAAAACCGAGTCCCTTATCTTAAAAACACACGGGCGACACCAGCTGTGGGGCGTGACTCCCGGCCTCAGAGTGGAAGGTCTGGGGAGGGCCATCCAGGCGTGGCCAGTGCAGAGGAAGCCTGCTGTCTCTGGCGTGTAGATACGGGGAATAAAGCCATGCCAGGAGAGCTTTAGGTGAAATGCAGATAAGGGCCACGATCAGCCCGTTTTCAAAGCCAGCACATGTTTCCTCTCATTCGCACACGGAAACGCGCCTTTTTACACATAATGACGTGAGGCACCGTGTGATAACGCGCCGTCTGTGCCCAGCACTCACAGGCCTGGCCCAGAGCATCGGGCAAGGGGAGCCGGCAGTGTGGGGTGCGCACCGGCGTTTTACTTTATTATTATTTTAGATATGTCTTATTGATTTTTTAGAGAGGAAGAAAGATAGAGAGTTAAAAACATCGATGAGAGAGAGTCATCGATCAGCTGCCCCCTGCACACCCCCCACTGGGGATGTGCCCACAACCAAGGTCCATGCCCTTGACCGAAATCGAACCTGGGACCCTTCAGTCCGCAGGCCGACGCTCTATCCACTGAGCCACACCGGTTTCGGCTGAGCATCGACATTTTAATGAATCTTCATCGGCTACATCCACTGTGCACCCCCCACCAAAACATACTGGTCAACAAGGTGGAGATTCCAATGGGAGACGGAGGGAGGGTGTGGCCACGTGTTTAATAATAAATGGAACCATGACTCATAGCCCCACAATGCTGCTGGCTAATAATGCCAGAGCGAGAGCCGCCCCGACTAACAAACATAGGAAACCTCATCAGAACCACTTCCCACGGTCTGTTCTCCTGCGGTCCAGACACATTATGGAAACGAGGGCATTGACAGGTCTCTTAAAGCACGTAATTTCTAAAGCACTATACTGACAACAGTTTACCTAACGTTTAAGTGCAGGTTAAGTTTAAACACAGATTTAACGGAATGAACCTAGGTAAAAAAAGTTTTTTAAAAAGGTGATTTTTTTTTAGTGTAGATGAATAATTAATACAAGGAAAAAGCCATTTTCTCTGAAATGGCTCATAATCGCTTAATGATAGAAACAAAATCCAGCGCACGCATTGTGACTGTGTTGGAAAATACACACAAAACCACCCTCAAGGCAGGACAGAGCAGCTCTGCGTTCCAGAAGGCGCCGCGCTGCCACTAGAGGGCGCCGTAGGCGGGCACCAGGGAGCAGCCCAGCACCTCCACAGAGAGCGTTTGCCTTCCGCCCTCAGGACAAAGTGGGAAGGCCTCTCTCTCTTCCTTTCCTTCTCTCCCCATCTCCCCCTCTTTCCCCCTTCCTTTCCCTCTCCCCCCCTCTCTCCACCTTTCTCCCCCCCCCTCTGTGCCTCTCTCTCCTTCTCTCCCCCGTCTCTCTCCAATCACAGTTCACCTGCAACGTCACTTTGTGTTGGGCTCAGGGGCACGCTCAGGGGCCGCTCTGAGACGTGGTGACATGTACCCTCTGACCCCAGCTTCCTGGGGTGGAGGTGCTGAAAGTCACATTAAAAGGTTCCTCTAGGCCCGTTAGACGTTCTTCTAGACGTTAAACTAGGCCCTGTGCCTCAGGCGTCACTTACGTGAATCGCTTTTTAAACGTTCTATTCTATAACTATAGGCCCGGGGCATGAAATCCATGCACAGGTGGGTCCCTCGGCCTGGCCGGTGATGAGGCCGATGGGGGCCTTCCGGCTGCCGGCTGCAGGCCTGGGCCTTCCGTGGTCCCGCGTCTCCCCCTGGTGGTCAGCACACGTCATAGCGAGTGATAGAACTCTGTCTCCTGGTCGAACTCCCTCAGGGACGCTTTGCGCATTAGCCTTTCCTACAGCCAGAGAGCAGGTTGGGGATGGATGCACACACACTCCGGTTTGAAAGGAGGTCCCGGGACTTGCTCCATGTGACCCACTGCCAATCCCGGGAGCTGACCTCCCCGCCCCCGCCCCCCAGCCTCTCCGTCCCCGTGTTAACAGTCCTGGCACACTGAGGGGGTGCCTGTCCGTCCGCCTGCGTGCACAGACATCACTCTCTTGGGACCCCACTCCGTCCACTGCAGTGCCGGCTCGGGGCACAGCCCTGCCCCCCGCCTGGACCGCCTCATTCGCGACGGCTCCTGGGCCGGAGAACAGGGGTCCCCTCCTTCCCGCTCTGCACTCCAACAGCGCAGGCCGCACCAGGACCTCGAACTCCCGTGGGTCCTCGGGACAGTGTCCGTGCCCCCGGCCTCTGCGCCCGCCCGGAGTGGGGGCGGGAGGAGCAGCATCCGCTCAGCCTGTCGGGGGAAACCACGGACCACCCCCTCGCCTTCCTGCGACCGTCGGGCACCACGCACTCCCAGCCCTGACCCCCGACGCGAACGGGGTCCCACGGGAAGCGGCCTCGCCGTGTCCGGGAGCTCGCCGGCCGGTCCACTGCGGGGCCTGTGCTCGGTGTGGCAGTGAGTGACAGCCAGGCTGCTGGGCTCGGGGATGGGCGCTCCTCGCTGCTGCCTGGCACCGTCCTGCCGTTGCCGTGGCAACCCTGGACTTTCCTGTCCCGGCTGAAAAGCGAGATGTGTCTTCGCCTGCGAAAGCCTGTCTTCTACTCTCCCTCTGCCCGGGGCACCGCTCGCCGGGGACCGAGCCGGGGCCTGCTTCCTCCCGCAGCGGGCACGGACGGGCAGGGGCCGCACTCCCCGCCGGGCGTGGGGCTCAAATACCGCTGCGCGGGCAGAATGCAGGCCTCCAGGGGTCCGCGTGTGACCTCATTGGCGATGCGTGTCCTAAGGTCCCCGCAAGAAGGGGACTTCCGGGCCATCCCTGTGGCTTCGTTTCCAGAGAGGAGAGGGGTTTGGCATCCGTACGTGGCTCCGGTGTGCTGGTGGCGGACACAGGAAGCATTGTTCAGCTCAGCACGCCCCGGGCCTGGTCTCGGCTGGCACACGGGGAGCCTCAGCCTGGCACCGGACACGGACCGCGCTCCTGCCCTCTGATTGCCACCTGTGTGGCCCCAGAGCTGCAATTACCTTGATTGTCTCCCTCAGAACTCCCAGACCACTGCTTACCCACCGCGGACGGCCGCCCCCGGCTCCCGGGCTGCGGCCAGCATTTCCTCTCCCTCCTGGGGGAGTGCGGGCGTTCCCGTGAGAGCTGGGAGAGTCACGGGCGCCCTCGCTCCACTCGCCTGGGCCCCAGCCTCGCCTGGCGGCCCCCCCCCCCCCCCCCGCCTGGCGGAGTGCCCCAGACAGCGCCTCGGTGTGGGCAGCCCAGCAGCCCCTCATCGGACAGCCCTCCTCCGGTTCCTCTGCGTCCGGGACAAAGCCTGGAACCCAAGCGGACTGGGGCTCTTTCTCTATCCCCCCGCCCCCCACACAGGATGCCTGCGCCCCGGCACAGCGAGGGGACGGCGATCCCTCCCCGGGCCGCGCTGGCCGCCGTCAGCGTCCGGTCCGGGGTAAGGAGACCGGCGTCTGTCATCTCCCGGGACTGACCCGCACCAGACCCCGGACAGCAGGCCACGCGGGAGGGTCCTGCCGGGAACCCCGGGCTCTGAGCTGGCCGTGCACAGCTGCCTCCCACCACCACGCCGCGCAAAACACGCACGCCTGACCGGAGCGCGCCAGCGGGCTCCCGGCGTCCACCTAAGAGCCAGCTCAGACGCGCAGCGTGATGGGGGCGGGGGGGACTGCAGACACCGAGGGCCCGCGCCTGTGCTACGAACGACCTTCTTACATGGCATATCCGCCGACCGTGGCCTCCGCCTGCGTGCACAGACAGAGCTGCCGAAATAGCTCCCCACCCAACAGCCACTGCCCGTGTGTGTAAGTCCAACGTCATAGCATTGCGTTTTACCGCCTGAACACAATTCTAAACGTGTGTTTTTGACCCAAATTCCGTCTCAATAAAATACATCTGTACTTATATACAACATTAACCTGCATTTCTTCGTCGCTGTCTGTAGCGACCACTGTGGCACCGTTATCCCTTCCTGGTTTAGCAGCTCGTCGGATCAATGCCGACTTCTCCGCACTCAAACCTGCATAGGAGCGTCTCCATACGTGTAAGTATGTGCCGCACACCCGGAGGTGGGGGTGCCCGTGTTAGAAGCGGGGGCCTGACGGATAAGCTCCGGAGAGCTCCCGAGACGCTCTCCACAGGCGGTCATTTCACGTCCTCATCGCAGTGGGTGCGGCTCCCCACCCCGCCCGGACGCCTCGCCCACGCCGAGGTCGGAGGGGAAAGAAGCGGCAATTCACCGTAAGCGTTGGAAGCGTGCGTGTCTGTAGCTGGAGACGAGAGAAAGCGCCCCTGTGCTGTGGGCAAGTGCGTGTCCTCGCCGGTATCACCAGTCTTTGCCGTGTCCCCATTCTGCTATGAGTGAGCGCTCAGAACGTGAAGCTCTCTATGTGCTAACATGGGGGTGCTTCTGCTGGCCTGGTTCCTGGCAGAGACCACTAGCTGTCAGAGCCCCTACACCCGCCCCCCCTCCCCCCCCCGCCCCGTGTGGCACTGATACCGTTTTCTCTTCATAAACGAGGATCTGAGAGCTTCAGAGAACCAAGTGGCCTCCCCGGGAGGACGCAGTTATCACAGATGGGGCTGCTGGTTGGTCCCCCCACGCCCTGTCCAAACGCACAGTCCTCAGGTGTCTGACGCTCAGCCTGCCCCCTCTGCCGGGGAGCTGGCCTCCGGGAAGCGAGCGTGCCCGGTGCCAGGGGCCCCAGGCCAGCGACGGAGGGCGGGACACGAAGGCCAGCCTGATGCCAGGCCGGGAGCCGCCGTGGCAACCTGTTTGCCCAGCTCCGGCGGGGCAGCTGGGGGGAGGCTGCCTCTGAACCTCACCTTTCCCTGGATGCCTCCCCCTCAGCCTGCCCCCTCCTTCCCCAGGGGAAGGGCGTCCGCCGTCAGTTACTCAGCAGGAGTCCTCCTCGCAGCCCCGGCTTCTCAGGAACCCGGCCCGGACAGCCGGGAAGGGAGACGTTACGTGTTCGCGCCCCAGCAATCCGACCCCGAACGCACACGCGCTCAGCACAGCACACGGCGCCCTGTCAGACCCAGCCAGGCCCCGTCAGCCTGGCAAACACTCTCCTGACTTGGGATCTGCCTCTAACATCGCCATTCACCACAGAGGTGTTCGCTGTGTGCAGGTGGGTCTACTTCCAACGTGATGCTTGTCCACCCTAAGTTTTAAGCGATCCATTATTCCACATCTTTTCTGGCTTTATTTACTAGTGGCCTGGTGCACAAAATTCATACATGGCAGGGGGTGGGGTGTGGGGAGGGAGAGAGGGTCCTTCAGCCTGACCTGCACCCTCTCCAATCTGGGATCCCTCTCACAATCCAGAACCACTGGCTCCTAAGCGCTCACCTGCCTGCCTGCCTGCCTGATGCCCCTAACTACTCTCCCCTCCTTGTCTTATCCTCCTAATTGCCCATCTTCTCTCCCTTCCTCTATGCACCTTCAGACCCCGGCGCAGGAGTGCTGAGAGCTCTCTGCGCAGGGCCTGCCCCTGTCCGGACACTCCCCCCAGGCTGGGCGGTGCCATGGGCCTGGGCACACCTCCGCCAGGGGGGCCACCCCCTGCAGCAGCCTCACTTCCTGGTACAAGTCCCCACCCGGTTCCCGCCCAGCAGCTCCTGGTCAGGACTGTGACAACGTTAGGGCCAATTAGCATATTCCCTCTTTATTATATCGATGTCTGTGTTTACATGTGTGTGCTCAGTGGGATGCTTGTACCACAATTATTTCAGCACCAGCAGTGGCTCCATCAGGCGCTCACCACCTGGACATGGGACCTGATCACATTTATGTATCCATCCCCTTGAGCTTTTTATTTTTTGCTAGAATCCCTTTCTGCCAATTTCTATAGTAAAGTTTCAGCTCCAACATTTTAAAGTTTTTTTTTTCTTATTAAAATTTTACAGAATATTTTGCTTTATTTTTATGTCAGATGAACTTTAAACTTAGACCAGTTTCTAAATAATTTAAAATTCATTGAACTGTATACTTGTTCATGTATGTTACTATTTGGAAAACAAAAAACAAAAAACACATTACCCCAAAAATTATTTGGTTTTTTTTTTTTTTTTTTTTTTTTGGAATGTCACTGTTTATAAAAACAATTTGGGGAGAACGGGCATCTTATAGTATTAAGGAGGTTTTTTTTTTTTTAAAGTTCATGCTATTTCTCTATTCAAGTGTTTTTATGATTCTCAGTAAAGTTGCATAGTTTTTATATGCTTCATAAACCTGAAGTAAATTCTTAGATTTTATTATGGTGTGAATGGTTAGAAATGGTAATTGCTAATATACAGAAAAGTTATTATTGATTTCATAAGTAAGATCGTATCAGCACCAGGAGTGTCCCTGTGGCTGCTGGGCTGTAGGTGTGGATGTCATTGGTGGGTAGTCTTCCATCTTGGGACAGCTGGCTCAGCTCCAGTCTTCACCGGCCGTCTGCCATGTGCTCAGTGAATAAGTGTGTTCCTGCTGCTCTGGGGCGAGGCAGGTGCCCTGTTCTGACTGACTGGCGTCTGCTCCGATGGCTGGTCGACGTGTTTCATTTTCACAGGAGCCCTGCTTCCATGCATCTGCCATGCTTCCATGCATTATCCTGTGATCACAGAAAACTGACCCGACGTGGGTGGAATGGTTGTATGCCAAACGCCTGGCATGAGTATTTGTAAAAACCTTTATCACTCATTCATTCATTCATTCACTCAAAACTCTTTTTAAAAAAATATTTTTTTATTGATTTTTCGGAGAGAGGAAGAGAGAGAGACAGAGTTAGAAACATCGACCAGCTGCCTCTTGCACACCCCCTCACTGGAGATGTGCCTGCAACCAAGGCACATGCCCTTGACTGGAATCGAACCTGGGACCTTTCAGTCCACAGGCTGATGCCCTATCCACTGAGCCAAACTAGTTTCGGCAATTCAAACACTTTATTCAGCACCTACTGTGTGCCCAGCTCCTCGTGGACAGGTTAGTGATAAAGACCAGAGGACAGTGGTCAGGTGAGGCGACAGCAGGAACCCCGTGTTACAAGAGTCGACAGAGCTGAACCCTCTCAGCACGGAGTCGGGATGAAAGCTCCACCCGAGAGGAGCCGGAGAACTGACTGTGCCCGACTGAGCGAAGGACAACCGCCTCCCCAGCAAAGCAGTGCGGCCGGGCGGCCGGACCAGCCTGGCAGCAGCTGGGAGCAGTCACGCGGGGAAGGCGAGTCCTGCGGTGTCAGTACCCCCCCGAGATCCCCCGAGTGCCCTGGCCTTCGGATGCTGTGACGGGTTTGACTGGGCCTGGACCGTGTGGCTCAGTGGCTGAGCGTTGTCCCATGCACCACAGAGGTCACGGGTTCGATTCCTGGTCAGGGCACATGCCTGGGTTGCAGTCCTGGTCCCTGGAGAGGGGTGTGCAGGAGAGGCTGGGGACTGGGGGCTGGGGGGTCTAGAGGCAGGGGCTGGGGGGCATGCACAGCTGAGGAGCAGACACCACCCCGCACGGAGCAGCCACTTCCATCACCAGATTCTGCCCCTGGGCCCCTGTCAGGTCCGCCTCTGACAGCGCTGCACCAAATGACCGCGTGGAGGCGGCCTGTGTCCAAGGTGGGGTCCTGGCCTCTCTGGGGTCATGTGACTCTCCCTGTCCCTCCCCGGCACGCCACATTTCCGTCACCCCAGCCAGAGCCAGGGGCTGTGGGAGACCCCTCGCCCTGTCTCATGGACCCTGTCTTCTAGGCTGGCTCCTGGGGCTCCAGGGTCACCTGACAGCGACCTTCTAATGTAAGGTGACCAGACATCCCGCTTTTGGCCAAACAGACCCGATTTTTAACAATTTGTCCCATGCTTAAAAAAAAAAAGTCCAAAAGGTTTAAAAGATTCTTTCCAAAAATCGGGATTTTTTTATAAAACGCCGCGGGATGCGGGACAAATTGTTAAAAATCGGACTGTCCGGCCAAACGCGGGACGTCTGGTCACCTTATTCTAATGACAGAATTGGAAGGCGTCCCCACCCTGTTTCCGTCCGATGGCCCGGGTCCATGTGTGGGCACTCCGGCTCGTTGGCGTGTTTCCCGGTTCTCCATGACCCGCGGTGAGTGGCAGGTACCTGCAAGGCGCTGCGTGACGCCGTGCCCGCGTCCCTCGGTGCCTGGTGTGGGGGCGGGGCCCCGTGGCCGGTCAGCAGGTCAGCGGTGTCACCGAGGGCCTGCGGCCGGGTCTCCCTGCCCCGCCTGCAGGCATCGTCCGCGCGGCCGCTCCCGGCTACCGCACGCCTGCCCGCGTCCTGCCGCAACCCGTACGTGTGACCGACAACGACAGACGTGACCCCTGCAGGCCGTGCTCGCCCACAGCTGCTGGGACCGCCTCAGCCAGGCTCGGCCCCGGCCCCGCGTGTCTCGGTGTTTGCTCTCCGCGCGGGGAGCCCGTGGTCAGACGGTGAACGGGGCTGGATGACACGGAGCCAGGCCCCTGTCCTGCCTGGGTGTGCTCCGTAGGCTGGGCCTGGGTGCGGAGACTTCCGTGACAGGAACTGGCAGACAGCACCCCTCCCCCAGCGTCCCGGAGGAAGGGAGCGGGAGCCCAGGAGCAGGAACTCGGGGCGCAGGAATGTGGGGTGCTTCCCCTCTCCTCCAGGCATGACCTGGCAGCCCATCTGCGATTCTCTCTCATCACTGGTGCTCTCTCCCTCTCCCTCTCCCGTCCTCTCTGACATCATTAAGAATATATTTAAAATAAAAGGAAGTCTAGGAAGGTGATGGGCCTCAGCCTTGGGAATGACCGTGCCGATCTGACTCCAAAGCTCAGCAACAAAAGCCAAAGTCAATGGTGGGACGACATCAAACGCAGAAGCTTCTGCTCGCCGAGGGCCGAGCGGCAGAGCGAACGGCCCCTGTGGATGGGGAGAGATTCGCAAGTCACATATCCGACAAGGGATTAATATGCAAAATCTATAAGCAGCTCACACAACGTAATACCAGAAATACCCGGTTTAAAATGGGCAGAGGCCTGGAACAGACATTTCCCCAAAGAGGACATGCCTCTGGCCAACACGGATGAGCCGGGGACCCAGGCCCGGGGGAACAAAGGGTGCGGGTGAGAGGCCGTGGCGGGTGTTGTCACCACTGTCCCCCTGGTCGCGCTTCGGGCATGTGGCGTGGGCCACTCAGCGGAGACGGTCGGGGGTTCAGTCCGTCGGACGCGTCTTCACACCTGGACCGTCCGCAGCCGCCACCACCTCCCGGCCAGGGCACAGGACAGCGAACACGGCGCGGGAGCCAGGCACTGGGCAGGCTTGGAGGCGTGAGGGCCAGCGACACTTGTGTCCTCCTGCGAGGAGCTCAGCTCGGGGACGGGAGGGCAGAGGCGGGCGGCGCGGCTGGTTACACCGCACTGGGGGTGGGGGGGAGGGGCGCTGCTCTGGGCATGGCCTTCTCTGTTAACCCTAATGCCCGTCCAAATGGGGTAAATGAGTTACAGAAAGTTAAGTACATGCCTGAGGTCCCGGAACTGGATAGAGAGGGGAGGCCACGATGGGATGCAAACCGGGCAGGACTGGCTGCAGCCACCGCGCTGCTCGCAGCCACACAGCCAGAACGGCCACGCCGGCCACGCGGGCCACGCACAGGCACGCGGGAGAGCCGCTCCAGGGGGCGGCACTCGCCTTGTGGAGGGCAGTTCAGAGCTGTTTTAGGCCCGTGGTCGGCAAACTGTGCATCTCTAGCCACATGTGGCTCTTTGGCCCCTGAGTGTGGCTCTTCCACAAAATGCCACGGCCCGGGCGAGTCTGTTTTGAAGAAGTGGAGTTAGAAGAAGTTTAAGTCTAAAAGAATTGGCTCTCTAGAGAAACTTCAATTGTTGTCCTGTTGATATTTGGCTCTGTGGACTGATGAGTTTGCCAACCACTGGTCTAGACGGTCCTCCATGACGTTGAATGTTCTTATTTTGAATGCATACATCAATTTGAGGAGAATTCACTTCTCTACAACAGTCTTCCCATCAATGAGCATCCTATCTATCTAAGGTCTTAATTTCTCTCAAACGCTTAAGGTTGTAAGAATTATTCTTAGGTGCTTTTAAATTTCTATCTTTAAAAAAATATATTTTTATTGATCTCAGAGAGGAAGGGTGAGGGAGAGAGGAACAGAAACATCCATGATGAGAGAGAATCACTGCACGCCCCCTACTGGGGATCGAGCCTGCTACCTGGGCCTGTGCCCTGCCTGGGAATCGAGCCATTACCTCTTGGTTCACAGGTCGATGCTCAACCACTGAGCCACGCCAACTGGGCTAAATTTTCTATCATAAAGACTATTTTAAAACACATTTCCTGTCTTTGTTGCTAAGTAACTAGAAATGCAATTAATTTTACATTGATTTTTCGGGAGTAAGGAGATTTCATTTCACTGCATGTGGGAATGATCGATACGTAGACTCGTGTTCTCTGCACACAGCCCTTCCTGAAGGCGTGTGGCTGCTCCCATCCCCGCCGTTTCTGTGGGTGCCGGCGGCCCCGGGCCTCCGGGGTAACGGAGGGCAGAGGCGGGGCAGCTGGCACCCCGTCTGGTTTCTGGCTCTAAGCTGTTTGCGAATATTCTTCGTCAATCTGAACATAACGTCCCTTTTGCTCTCACACTGACGGCCTCGATTGCTGTTCTGGCCGAGTTACCTCCTTCCACCTGCAAACTCCAAATTCTGTGTCCGAGCCCCAGCTCCCAGGCGTCAGCAGGGGATGTGGGTGGAGACGGGCCTTTGAGGGCTGTGAGGGGGGCTCTGACCCAAGCTCACTGGGTCCCCGATACGAGGAGGAGGTGACGGGCACAGAGAAAAGGCCACTCGGACCTCGAGGACACGGAGAGGCAGCTCTCAATAGGTTAAGGTTGGGAGTTTTTTAATATATTTTATTGGTTTTTTACAGAGAGGAAGGGAGAGAGACAGAGAGCTAGAAACGTCGATGAGAGAGAAACATCGACCAGCTGCCTCTTGCACACCCCCTACCGGGGATGTGCCTGCAACCAACGTACATGCCCTTGACCGGAATCGAACCCAGGACCTTTCAGTCCGCAGGCGGACGCTCTTACCGCTGAGCCACACCGGTTTCGGCTCTCAGTGATTTTCTTGGTGGATCTCCTCAGGTTTGTTCCAGCTCCACTGAACGCACTCTCTGCCTTTCCCTTCTCCGGTGGCCCTGGCCGAGCCCTCTCAGCCTGGCCCCAGGAGTAGGTGTCCACGGACCTACCTGAGCGGCCGGAGCGGGCAGCTCAGCGGGCTCATGTGTGCCTGTGAGTCTCCCAGCTACTTGTTCTCCACAAATGGTCTCTCCCAGACCAGAGGAGGGGCCTGTGTTTCCGAGCTGACGGCGCTGCGGCAGCAATCAGCTTGCCTTTTCTCTTTCAAAGCCTAACCCAAGGATATGCTTGCTTTATTATTTGCTTGTTTGTTTATTTACTTATTGGAAGAGGGGAGAGAGAGATTAAGTTGGCCGCTCTGTGTCCTCCTGTGTGGCATAGGGGCCTAGCACATAGTAGGTATCAATAAACCTTCGTGAAATAAAAGAGAAATTGAGTCATTAAAAAAAGAGAGAGAGACAAAATGAAGAAAAGAAAGCAAGAATCTATTGACCGCAGCACACGCTACTGAGGCCAGTGAAACAGGAGGAGCAGAGAGGAAGCCACAGGAGGCCCCAGGCCGCTGCTGGCTCCTGGGAGGTCAGAGAACAGGGGGCCTGGGGCGCGGGTCAGGGGTCAGCCTGCCGGTTGCTCCCTGGTGGCTGGTCCCCTGGGGCCCCTCAGGGGTTAGGAGGCGCCGCCTGCGGGGAAGGAGAAGGGGTGGGAATGGAAGGGCTGGTCCCTGGAGGGAGAGCACTGCCCCCTCCTGTTCAGGGTTAAAGGCGGGTGTTGAGGGGAGGTCTTAGGGGCAGATCAATGGATTATTCATCAGTGTTTTTGCTGATGGGCCCAAATGAGACTTATTCTCTCAATTTGCCTGTCCTGGGCGTGGCTGGCGATGGCACTGAATGGGTTTCTGTTCTCTTCGCCCTAAGCCGGGGGATTTCAGCGACTTTCCCCGAGGCTGGGGAGGAGCACAAAGCCTTTACTCGGGTCTCCCTGGTGCAGGGGAGCCAGGCCTGACTAGGTGGCTGCAAACTGCTGTCCGCTTCCTGGACCTTCCCTGGCTCCTCTATTCTATACCATCTGATGCGGGGGGGGGCTCCTTGCACCCCGGGCACGGCGGCGGGCCCAGCCCGGCAGCGCCCACCGCGGACAGTGCCCGCGGGCCTGGGCCAGAGCCTGCGGGAACCGCCGGGATCGGGGCTCCTCGGGCGCTGGCTTCCCGCCGGGGGTGGGCGGGGACCCCACCGGCGCCGCCTGGAGCCCAGCTCGCCGCCCAGCTCCGCCGGGAGGAAGCGCCGGGAGCGCACAGCCCCGCGGCCGGTTTTCCGCCTCCACCGCCCGCCCTTCCGCCCTTCCGCCCGCACCGCCCGCCCCGGCTCCCCGCGCCCCGCCCCGCCCCGCCCACACGCCACTGGCCCCGCCCTCCAGCCCTGCCCCGCCCCTCTCCCCGCCCACCCGGGGCCTGGGCCCGCCTCTCCCGCGCCTCTCCGCGGAGGCCTGCCCGTCACAGGCGCCGCAGCCAATCAGCGCGCGGCGGCCCCGCCCTCGCCCCCGCCCCCGGCCAATCGCCGCGCCCGGCGCCTCGGCCGCTCGGCGGCGCTCGGCAGTCTCCGGCGCTGGCTGTGCAGGGCGCCCGCTCGCGGCCGGCGCTCTCCTTTCCGGGTTCGGAGCCTCCGGGGCCGGGGCGCCCGATGCCTGGCCGCCGCGGCCCGGAGCCCGTACATGGATTATCTGGTAGGTGCGGGGGGGTGCCG
Organism: Nyctalus aviator; assembly: GCA_036971965.1. NCBI lineage: Eukaryota > Metazoa > Chordata > Mammalia > Chiroptera > Vespertilionidae > Nyctalus > Nyctalus aviator. The sequence goes on along the minus strand of CM072926.1, from coordinate 100,819,289 downwards.
CCGGGCCGGCCCCGCTCCTCCCCGGACCCGATCCCGACCCCGAACCCGATCCCGGGGCGCGGGGCGCGGGGCGCGGGGCGGGGGGCGGCCCTCCCGGAGGCGGCGGGCCGGGGCTGCGCGGCGGGGCCGGGCGGGGCTGACAGGTGAGGGCGCGGGCCGCCGGGTCCCCTGTGCAGCGCGCCCGCCCCGATCCCATTAACCAGCCGTCACCCCAGTGGCTCCTGAGTGCCCGGCGGCCGCTCATTTGGGCGATTAGATCTCGGGAGCGGTGACCCGGGTCCGGGGCCAGGCTTTAAAAGCCATAAAGCGCCGGCCGGCCTGCAGCCCCGGCCCCGCCGGCCCGCCGCTCACCTGCGCCCCCGGCCCGGAGCGCCCTCCCGGCTGACCGTGGACGTGGGGGTGCGGGGGGATCGTGCTGACCGTGGACGTGGGGGTGCGGGGGGGATCGTGCTGATCGTGGCCGGGGGGTGCGGGGGGCGTCGTGGGGGTGCGGGGACCGTGCTGACCGTGGACGTGGGGGTGCGGGGACCGTGCTGACCGTGGACGTGGGGTGCGGGGACCGTGCTGACCGTGGACGTGGGGTGCGGAGACGGTGCAAGCACCTTGCCTGGCTGCAGACCTCAGGCTGCCCGGCTGCAGGTGCAGGCTCCGGGCGTCCCGGTGGACCGGGCCCGGCTGGTCCTGGGAGGTCACCAGGCGTTGCCCTGCCAGCCGGACCCGAAGGCCATGCGAGAGGCGGGGGTCGGCCGCAGTGACCCTCCTGCTACCCTCCCGTCCCCCGGTGGTGGACAGATGCCCTCGTTGTGCGCGGCCGATGGGCCTTCTAGGAACTGGGCTCGTGCTGGCGGACAAAGGCCGCCGATGCTCTCCGGACGGGCATGCCGGGTGGGCAGGCGGTGGTGCTGGTGCCCTGGGGGGGCTCAGGCCGGGGAAGGAGACGCCTCCCGCCTCCCCGGAGCCTGGGAAGCCGGGAGCCGCAGGCAGCTCCTGGAGAGAGGAGAGTGCTCTGGTTCCAGCGCTGTTTGCTGTCCCTGTGCCGAGGCCAGTGCCGCTCTGTGTCTGGGTGATGGGGGCACGGGTGCCGCCTGCCCGGAGCCGGGGGAGGGCCTGTCTGAATGTGCCAGTCTCTTCTCCGCCGGGGAGCTGACTTCCACACAGCGCCCAAAGCCGCCTCGGCAGTGCCAGCCCCGCCAGCGCGCCTGGTGGGAGGAGAGGGAGGAAACCGTGGCCGGCCAGCGGCCGGGCGGCTCCGTGCTGAGCGTCCACCCAGGAGCCGGGGCGCAGGCCGGGCCCCCGACGGGAGGGATGAGGAGGTGGCCCATCCATGATCCTCTCTCATCGCTGACGTTTCTCTCTCGCTCTCTCCCCCCGTCCTCTCGGAAATCAGTGAGAATATATTAAAAAGAAAAAAAAAGATGTCAGTCTTTAGAAAACACACAAAAACACCAAGCCCGCCGAAACCACACTGACAAGCGGACACACAGGCTCGGGTGGTCGGGCTCCTTTCGCTGGTCCTGCGGGAAGGCCGGGCCTCCCTCCTTTCTCACCGCCCAGGCCCGAGCGGCGGCGGCGCCGGCGGGATTCAATGGCGCCCGGTCACAGCCCGGCCCCGGAGAACGAAGGTCGGCTTCGTTGACTGTATCGGGATCCTGTTTTCAGAATTCACCGGGCCCCACGTCTTCACTGTCCTCCAGGGAAGCAGTGCTTCTCTCTCTCCGGGGCTGAGCCTCGGGGGCGCCGAGCGCGGGGCCAGCGCCAGCTCCCGTCTGCCCGCAGACACAGGTGATGCGTGTGCCGTGTGGCCTCGCCTTTCTTTGTGGTAGATGTTTGATTTTCTTTTAAAAAAAAACCCTCACGCTGTGTTTTATTGTTGTTTTCAGAGAGAGAGAGAGGGAGGGAGACGGGGGGGGGGGGGAGAGAAGCATCCACTGTCTGCCTTCCCCTGGGAGGGAGCCTGCAGCCCGGACTGGGATCCGAACCAGCGACCTCTCGGGGCCTGGGATGATGCTCCAGCCGCCAGCGGCCAGCCAGCGTGCGGAGTGACTTCCTGTCGCTGCTGGGAGCGGAGGGGCTGTGTGTGAGCTGCCATTGTTTGTGGGGCTGGATGTCGCCGGAGGAGAGCGGGGAGGAAGGGAACGGGAGGAAGACGGACGGGCTATTTTTAATTGTTTTTAATAAGGCTGCGGATGTGACGAGGTGAGGACGCTCTCTGATTGTAGAGGCTGCTCTTGATCTCCTAACTTCGAGGAACGATCTCAGTGAGAGGGACCGGGCGGGGTTTCGGTTGACTTCGGTTGGAGGAGAAGGCGGCCGCACGCATCGCCGGCGCCCAGCGTGGCTGCCCAGCGGCGTGTGTGTGAGACGCGGGCACTGCCCTCACCAGCTGCTCCCGAGGGAGATAGGATCTGTTTGGATTCAGTGTCCTGTTCCGGGGAATGCAGAATGTAGCCAGCCTGTAGCCGTCTCCCTTCACTGACGGCGATCGAGATAGCAGGGGCGCAGCCGGGCGGCGGCGTAAACAGGAAAAGCCCGGTTTTCCCGGCGGCGAGGGGCTCTGCCCGCGGCCGTCCACCCGCCTCCCACGCTCCCGGCGGGCTGTGAGCCCCCTTCCTGCGGCCCGTCTGAGGGTGAGGAGGCTGCCGCTCCAGCAGGCGGCCGGCCTCTCTCCGGACCGGCGGGACCAGAGGAAGGCGGAGGCCGTCAGTGACCACCTGCCCGTCGTGGTTAGGGGAGGTAGCGGAGGGAAGGAGCTTGGAAACAGCATGCTGCCTCTCAGATGGAGGACGGGCCGGCGGGCGCCGCGGCGGCATTGCCAGGCCGTCCCCCGCGGAGGGACCGCGCCGGCTGGGGGTGCACACAGCAGGTGCGGTGCCCCGTCAGCGGGAGGTCGAAGGCTCTTGGGGGTTGGTTGCCGCCTGTGAGACTAAACCGCGTTCTGGGCTCACTGATCCACTCAGCCCGTGTCCCTGGAGCCCGCGGGTGCGTGGCCCTGACCGTCACGAGGGGGTGAGAGGGGGGGTGCCGGGCGGGTGGCCTTGGCCGTGGGCTGTGGGGCGGGGCGTGCTCTCCGGGGACGGGCTCTCCGGGGACCGGCTGGGGAAGGCGGGGGCGGGGAGGCCCTGTGTGCTGCGCCCGGGCCTTCGGGAGGGGCCCCCCCTCACCTCCTGTGTCCCTTTGTGTTCCTGTGACCTTGAACGCCGAGGGAGACTGGACAGGGTGACCGGTCCCCGCGTGGGGAGCCGGGTCAGTGGCCACTGCTCGGGCATCGTGCCTGGGGTTAGCGAGGCCTGGGCTCTGGCTTCCCCCCGGTGGAGACGCGGGCCCGGCGGCTCTCGATCACAGGCAGTGCCTGGCGTTACATATAAAAACACGCGTGTGAGGGGGCGCTCCGCTGACAGGAAGGAGTTCTTGCCCATCACCGCTCGCAGGATAAAGACCAGCTGACCAGCCGGCTGCCAGCCGGCCGGGGAGCGGACTCGGTGACGGGCTACGGCGGGCCGGGCCGTGAGGAGGCCGGCCGCCGGCCGCCACGGAGCCGGAGGCACACGCGTGCTTCCGTGTGCGGCTCGCCTGTCCTGACGGCGCGCTGTGTTCGCTGTGCCTGGGGGTCTGTTCCCAGGGGGTCACCCGGACACAACGTGCTGCACAGCCGAACCCTCAGTGCTAACTGGATTGGCCAGGGTCAGCCGTGCTCCTCTGGTCATAAACAGTCAGGTCTCCACCGCGGACTCCTCGGGAAGGGCCCGGAGACCACCGTCCCGCGGGCAGGCCTCCTAGAGGCTCAGCTCCCTTCTCCGGCGCGGGCCCGCCCGTCTTCTTTCTTTTTTCTTTTATTACAATTTTTAAAATTGACTTTTTGAAAGGAAGGGAGTGAGAGAGAAAGAGAAACATCGATTTGTTGTTTCACTTTTTAAAAAACCCTCTACCTGAGGGTTTATTGATTTTAAAGAGAAGAAGAGGGAGATCAGTGTGAGAGAAACATCGGATGGTTGCCTCCCTTACGGCCCCTAACCTGGCCTGGAACCCGCTCCCTGGGCGTGTGCCCTGCCTGGGAATCGAACCCGAGACCCTTCAGTTTACAGGATGACGCTCTAACCAACCGAGCCAGGTGGACCACGCTGTCACTCATTGGTTGCTTCTCGGACCTGCCCTGACCCCGATGGACATACCCCGTTCCTCCCGTCTCCTGTGAGTGAGGAGAGGGCGCACGGGCACGGCTGTGCCCCTAGGAGCCCGTGGCGGAGGGCGCCGGCCGGGTGGGGAGGGGCAGAGCGCAGAGCTTTGTGGGTGACATCAGAGAGCGCCCGCTGTGTGCCACACCCCGTGGCGTTCGGCGAGGCCGCAGCTGACATGGCACAGGCCTCCCCCCCACGCCCCCACGGTGTCCGGCGATGGGACGCGGTGAAGCGGACGGTGTGTCCCACGTAAACGCGGGGCCCCATCCTCGGCACGGCCTGAGGGGCCCGGCCCCTGCCGCCCACGGGGCTCCCGGCGCCCGGGCTGGCCCCGCCGAGGGCCTGAGGATGGGCTGTGTGGAGACACCGCTGGTCCTGCCTCCGCCGCGTCCGCCCGCCACCCGCTGACCTTCAGCATCTGACGGCGTCTCCTCTGACGGCGTCTCCTCTGACGGCGTCCGGGCGCCCGTTAGCCCCAGCCCGGCTCCGGGGACGGGCTCCGGCCCTGCTGCTGAGCCCCGGTCTGTCCCTCCGCGCCCCTCCCCAGAGCTGCGTGCGGGGCCATCCCCGCAGTCCAGGCCACCGCCTCTTCCTGATGGATGGCCGTAGGCAGAGGCCGTGACGACCAAGCTAGCCGCTGCCCGGAGGTGGACAGGGAGGAGAGCGGCGGGGGAGGGCGTGGTGCCCGCGTGGGGGGTCACGGAAGCTCAGGTCCCGGGACGGCCCCCGCTGGCTGCGGGGGCTGTGACTGCGCTTGGAGCCCTCAGTGGTTCTGCTCTGCACCCCCGCCCGGCGCCTCCCCGGATGCGTTAGCTTTGGGGGAGCCCCAGACCGAGTGTCCGGGAAGTGTTGACCCACTGACGTCCCCCGAGGCCGGGCCTGGGAAGGGTCCTGCGTGGTTCAGGGTTCCGGTTCAGGGCTCGGGCTCTGGAGAAGGCCGCCCACAAATGAAAGAGACCAGAAGAGCATTAATGTGGGAATATGGGGGCCGGGCGGGAGCCCACCTCCAGGGGGAGGACTACGCCTTGCTCGGGCCCTGCCCTCCCTTTCATTCAGGTTTGGAATGCACCCATCGCCCTAGAAAGGTAATCCCAGTAACAGGCAGGCAGAGTGTTTTATCGGCGAGGATTTACGGGGTTATTTGGTGGGGAAGCTGCCCGTTACCATTGTCTCAGTTAGCGAGGGCGTGGTTGGCTCTGACCTCTCAGAGTTCAAGGCTGACCAGCCTTCCACACCTTTCTGTCACTGAGACGGTGATCCTCTCCGTGATTGGTTTCGGGGCAGGGCCCGTGGCCGGGGCTGGGCCCATTGGATGCTCTGCAGTTACCGTTGGACAGTTTGCACGTTTGGTGCTTTGCAAACGGTTTGGTTTTGCTCTGGGCTCCACACCTTATGCGCCGGCTCTGACCGTAGTGCTCAGGTCTAGACACTGGCGTCACCGGCCGGCACGGCTCCTGCTGAGCGTGGGCCTGGGAACCCGGAGGTGATGGCTCATTCCCACGCAGGGCATGCCGGGTGTGGGCCTGATTCCCAGTGCGGGGCGGGCAGGAGGTGCTGACTTTTGTTTGTTTGTTTGTTTGTTTGTTTCTTTTCTTTTCTTTTTTTTTTTAAATACTTTTGTTTATTTCAGAGAGGGAGAGAAATGGAGACATCAGTGATGAGAGAGATCATTGATCGGCCGCCTCTGTGACCTCCTGGCTTATAGGTCAGTGCTCGCAGCTGAGCCACACTGGCTGGCTGGAGTTTGATTTTTAATAAATGCAAGTGTTCTGATCCTCGTGCTTAGAAAAGTAAAGGAAATAAGGAGACACATCTGCCTGCGTACAGGCCTCCCTGACTGAAGTCGTTAACATTTTGCCATTTTTACTCAAAACTGATGTTCTTGACAAAGGAAAGGAAGCTGTCGCTTCACGCATGTATTCAAACACGCTGTATGTCCCTGCAGCTGCTGCCATGAGCAGGGCGGTGCGTGTGCCTGGGTGTGTGCTGGGTGCCCCTGGTTCCCGTGCAGGGCTCACCGGGTGCTGGAGGCGCTCATGGGGGAATGGGTGCTGGAGGCGCTCACGGGGGAATGGGTGCTGGAGGCGCTCTCGGGGGAATGGGTGCTGGAGGCGCTCACGGGGGAATGGGTGCTGGGGGCGCTCACGGGGGAATGGGTGCTGGGGGCGCTCACGGGGGAATGGGTGCTGGGGGCGCTCACGGGGGAATGGGTGCTGGGGGCGCTCTCGGGGGAATGGGTGCTGGGGGCGCTCTCGGGGAAATGGGTGCTGGAGGCGCTCTCGGGGGGAATGGGTGCTGGAGGCGCTCTCGGGGGGAATGGGTGCTGGAGGCGCTCTCGGGGGAATGGGTGCTGGAGGCGCTCTCGGGGGGAATGGGTGCTGGAGGCGCTCTCGGGGGAATGGGTGCTGGAGGCGCTCTCGGGGGAATGGGTGCTGGAGGCGCTCTCGGGGGGAATGGGTGCTGGAGGCGCTCTGGGGGGGGGAATGGGTGCTGGAGGCGCTTTCGGGGGGAATGGGTGCTGGAGGCGCTCTGGGGGGAATGGGTGCTGGAGGCACTCTGGGGGGGGGGAATGGGTGCTGGAGGCACTCTGGGGGGGGGAATGGGTGCTGGAGGCACTCTGGGGGGGGGAATGGGTGCTGGAGGCACTCTGGGGGGGGAATGGGTGCTGGAGGCACTCTGGGGGGGGGAATGGGTGCTGGAGGCACTCTGGGGGGGGGAATGGGTGCTGGAGGCACTCTGGGGGGGGAATGGGTGCTGGAGGCACTCTGGGGGGGGGAATGGGTGCTGGAGGCACTCTGGGGGGGGGAATGGGTGCTGGAGGCGCTCTCGGGGGGAATGGGTGCTGGAGGCGCTCTCGGGGGGAATGGGTGCTGGAGGCGCTCACGGGGGAATGGGTGCTGGAGGCGCTCTCGGGGGAATGGGTGCTGGAGGCGCTCACGGGGGAATGGGTGCTGGGGGCGCTCTCGGGGGAATGGGTGCTGGAGGCGCTCTCGGGGGGAATGGGTGCTGGAGGCGCTCTCGGGGGGAATGGGTGCTGGAGGCGCTCTCGGGGGAATGGGTGCTGGAGGCGCTCTCGGGGGAATGGGTGCTGGAGGCGCTCTCGGGGGAATGGGTGCTGGAGGCGCTCTCGGGGGAATGGGTGCTGGAGGCGCTCTGGGGGGGAATGGGTGCTGGAGGCACTCTGGGGGGGGGAATGGGTGCTGGAGGCGCTTTCGGGGGGAATGGGTGCTGGAGGCACTCTGGGGGGGGGGAATGGGTGCTGGAGGCGCTCACGGGGGAATGGGTGCTGGGGGCGCTCTCGGGGGAATGGGTGCTGGAGGCGCTCTCGGGGGGAATGGGTGCTGGAGGCGCTCTCGGGGGGAATGGGTGCTGGAGGCGCTCTGGGGGGGGAATGGGTGCTGGGGGCGCTCTCGGGGGAATGGGTGCTGGAGGCGCTCTCGGGGGGAATGGGTGCTGGAGGCACTCTCGGGGGGGAATGGGTGCTGGGGGCGCTCTCGGGGGAATGGGTGCTGGGGGCGCTCTCGGGGGGAATGGGTGCTGGAGGCGCTCTCTGGGGGGGATGGGTGTTGGAGGCGCTCACGGGGGAATGGGTGCTGGAGGCGCTCTGGGGGGGAATGGGTGCTGGAGGCACTCTGGGGGGGGGAATGGGTGCTGGAGGCGCTTTCAGGGGGGATGGGTGCTGGAGGCGCTCTCTGGGGGGGGTGTATGTGTGGGGGGATAGGTGCTGGCGTTGAGGCGAGGTTGTGGTGTGTTTACTTGTTTCCAGGTCTCTAGGAGGAAGCACCTCAATTATTTAATGAGGTTTTATTATATGCATTACGTCTTATGATTCTCAAGCTTGTTTTGCAGTGTATCGCAATCGTTTTGTAATCATGTTAACACAGGGATACGCACATATATTCTTGCCCACCTAAGGCCCAAGGTTATTTCGGTAACAGGTTTGCTATTGTTAAAGTGAAAACTTGTGAGGAGTCTCAGAGGGAAGGCAGGGGAGGGTGAGTGGGTGGGAGGTGATCAAAGAACACGTGCACGGGTGGGTCCCTAGGCCTGGCTGGCGATTAGGACTGATCCGGGCCTTCCATCTGCAGACTGGGGCCTTCCTTTGTTCCGTGCTGCCCCTGGTGGTCAACGCACATCATAGCAAGTGACCGAACTCCCTTGGAACTCCCGAGGGGACACTTTGCATATTAGCCTTTTATATACACTGAATGGCCAGATGATGATGATCTCTTAACGAATAATAATCTGACCACTCAGTTTATATCCTATATACTAAAAGACTAATATGCAAATTGTCCCCTTGACCAGGAGTTTGACCCGCAGGCAGGCTGGCCAACCAGCCATGTCCCCTCCCCCTGGCCAGGCTGGCCGTACCCCACCCATGTAGGAATTCATGCACCGGGCCTCTAATACACACACACAGACACACACACACACACACACTGAGTGGCCAGATGGTTATGCATTCAGAGATCATCGTCATCTGGCCGCTCGTGCATGTAGAAGCTATGCATAACGCGTGGATAGGAGCTATAGGGTGGTGAAGGCCTGGGGTGGGGACGGCCGGAGGGGGTCAGTGGGGAAAAGAGGGGACACATGTAACGCTTTCAACAATAAAGATTAAAAAATGCAGTCAAAGCTCAGTGAAGGGAATGCAGAAAGCGTAGCAAAGGACCCTGGGAAAGACACCTGCACTCCGGCGGCCCGCAGAGGGCGGCGGAGCCCCTTCGAACCCGGCACCGCGGTGAGGATGGGCTTCGAAACCTGCTCACACTCACGGTTACAGTGTCTTCCACGCACTCGCTCCTGCTTTTCCCATCGCCTGGTGGACTGCTGTGTGTTCGCTGCGATCGGGCTGTTACAACAGCTCTGCCGTGAGCCCCCGCCCCGTCCCCATACGCTCTGTGGGGTGCCCGGCCGGCAGTGTCGGGCCCTGTCCTCTGGGAACGTGGTGCCGGGCCACGGAGATGTGGAAGCGGGTCAGAGTCGGGCGCGTGTTTCCGGAGGCCCTTCCCTTGGCGCCTGCGGGGCTGGCTCCCCGAGGGCTTGCCTGCAGGGTCCTGACGCTTCGGCTATTTCTGCTGTAGGGTCGCGTTCTGGAGGAGGATGTGTAGGGTCCAGAGGGGCTGTAGGGTCGCGTTCTGGAGGAGGATGTGTAGGGTCCAGAGGGGCTGTAGGGTCGCGTTCTGGAGGAGGATGTGTAGGGTCCAGAGGGGCTGTAGGGTCGCGTTCTGGAGGAGGATGTGTAGGGTCCAGAGGGGCGGTACCCTACAGCCCTCGGCATTGCTCAGGCGAGCGAGGCCTGTGGTGGCCGAGGGCAGCCCTGCCTGCGTGCGTGTGTGTGTGTGTGTGTGTGTGTGCATGTGTGCGCGCCTGTGTGTGTGTGTGTGTGTGTGCAGACGCACTTCTTTCTGACCCCCAGTGTGTGTGTGTGTCTGCGTGTGTGTATGCCTGTGTGTGTGTGTGTGTGTGTAGACACACTTCTCTCTGACCCCCAGTGTGTGTGTGTGTGTGTGTGTGTGTGTAGGCTTGTGTGTGTGTGTGTGTGCAGATGCACTTCTTTCTGACCCCCAGTGTGTGTGTGTGTCTGCGTGTGTGTACGCCTGTGTGTGTGTGTGTGCAGACACACTTCTCTCTGACCCCCAGTGTGTGTGTGTGTCTGCATGTGTGTAGGCCTGTGTGTGTGTGTGTGTGCAGATGCACTTCTTTCTGACCCCCAGTGTGTGTGTGTGTCTGCGTGTGTGTACGCCTGTGTGTGTGTGTGTGCAGACACACTTCTCTCTGACCCCCAGTGTGTGTGTGTGTCTGCATGTGTGTATGCCTGTGTGTGTGTGTGTGTGTGTGTGTGTGTGTAGGCCTGTGTGTGTGTGTGTACGCAGACGCACTTCTCTCTGACCCCCAGTGTGTGTGTGTGTGTCTGCATGTGTGTAGGCCTGTGTGTGTGTGTGTGTATGCATGCATGTGTGTGTGCGTGCGCAGACGCACTTCTCTCTGACCCCCGGCCCCGGAGCCGGGTCTGAGGAGCCGCCCTGAGCCCCAGCCCCTCCTTATCCAGCCTGGGCAGCGCAGCCTCTGCGAGGATTCGCTCTCCCTAAGGATCATCATCACCACAGCGGCCTGGGAGCCCGGGCGGGCAGAGCGCCAGCCCCACAGGCCGAGGTTGTGGGTTCGACCCTCGTCGGGGCACCTACAGGCGTCAGCGAGCGAATGCCTGGGTCAGTGGGAGCGCACGTCGATGTTTCTCCGTGTCTCTGCCTCGCCCTCCCTCTCATCGGTCAGTGAAAAAACACGCGCAGTGACTGCCCTTTCCGTGCTGATCGGCGCTGCCCTGTGCCCAGTGCCGGTGTGGCCTCGGCGGGGTGAGGGGGGCAGCGCCTCCCCCGTCCTTCGTGTTCTCCCCCCCCCCACGTCAGCCACGCTTCGGGGTTTTGTCTTTCCAGAGACGGCAGCCAGTCTTTGTGAGGCGATCCGACTGAACGCCGCCGAGGAACACGTTCTCTCTCCCATCCAAGTACTAACCAGGCCCGACCCTGCTTAGCTTCCGAGATCAGACGAGATCGGGCGCGTTCAGGGTGGTATGGCCGTAGACAACACGTTCTCTCTCGTCCGCGTTGGGAGCCGGGCGTTTAAAGGCTGTCCCTGACCTTGGGCAGTCTGGAATTCTCCTTTTTGTCTGTTCTGTAGTTTACTGCTATTTTCTGGGTTCAAGCTGGATGTCCAAGTTTATTTCACTATTATTTTTTATTTCCTCCCCTTTTCCTGACCCGATTCAGAACCTTTTCTTTTAAAATCCTCAGCAGAGGGTATTTTTTTTATTGATTTCTAGAGAGTGGAGAGGGAGGGGGAGGGGAGATGCCGATGGCGTGCCTCCCCACCTGCCCGCACGGACCTGGGTCGGAGGCACGTGCCCTTGACTAGGAACCAAGCCCTCTAACCACTGGGCCACACCGGCCAGGCCAAAGACATTTTTTTAGGTGGCATTTATGACTAGTAAGTGATCTGTTAATCTTATAAAAAAAAAACCTTTAATGTGCATTTTAAAAAACATTTTTATTAATTATTATTATTTTAAAATACATTTTTATTGATTTCAGAGAGGGCGGGAGAGGATGGAGAAAGAAACATCCGTGAAGAGAGAGAATCAGGATTGGCTGCCTCCTGCACACCCGCCCTGAGGATCAGCCGGAAGCCGGGCCTATGCCCTGACGGGAATCGAACCCGGACCTCCGGGTTCCTAAGCCGGCGCTCCGCCCCTGAGCCACGCGGGCCGGGCAGCCTGTTCTCTTTTGTGTAGCTACGTATTGTGCTGCTTTTCTTACTGACTCTTTTAGAGAGAGAGGAAGGGAGAGGGAGAGGGAGAGGCAGAGAGAGAGAGAGAGAGACAGTCAGACATCACTCGGCGGCCTCCTGTATGGGGCCTGACCAGGGACCTGACCCCAGCCTGTGTGGGCGTCCTGGCCAGGAATCCACCTGTGACCGCCCAGTGCGGGGCGATGTCCCAGCAATGAACACCCCCCCCCCCAGACTCCTTCAGGCGGCAGGCCCGTCCCGAGCCCGTGGGCACCTGGACAGCGCAGAGGCAGCCGCCTGCCGGCCTGGCGCCTGCGGCGGTGAACAGCTCCGCTCTGGAGACTCCGGGCGGCGGCTGCAGCGGGTGCAGCGGGGTGCGGGGTGACGGGCTGCAGCGGGTACTGCGGGGTGAGGGGGTGCGGGGTGACGGGCTGCAGCGGGGTGTGGGGTGGGGGGTGGGGGTGACGGGCTGCAGCGGGGTGCGGGGTGCGGGGTGAGGGGTGACGGGCTGCAGGGGGTGCAGGGGGGTGCGGGGTGAGGGGTGACGGGCTGCAGCAGGGTGCAGTGGGAGTGAGGGGTGTGGGGGTGATGGGCTGCAGCGGGTGCAGCGGGGGTGAGGGGTGAGGGGTGACGGGCTGCAGCGGGGTGTGGGGTGTGGGGTGTGGGGTGTGGGGTGCAGGGTGCGGGGTGAGGGGTGACGGGCTGCAGCAGGGTGCAGTGGGAGTGAGGGGTGTGGGGGTGATGGGCTGCAGCGGGTGCAGCGGGGGTGAGGGGTGAGGGGTGACGGGCTGCAGCGGGGTGTGGGGTGTGGGGTGTGGGGTGTGGGGTGCAGGGTGCGGGGTGAGGGGTGACGGGCTGCAGCGGGTGCAGCGGGGTGAGGGGTGAGGGGTGACGGGCTGCAGCGGGTGCAGCGGGGGTGAGGGGGTGAGGGGGTGAGGGGTGACGGGCTGCAGCGGGGTGTGGGGTGGGGGGTGGGGGGTGTGGGGTGGGGGGTGAGGGGTGACGGGGTGCAGCAGGGTGTGGGGTGTGGGGTGGGGGGTGACAGGCTGCAGCGGGGTGTGGGGTGTGGGGTGTGGGGTGTGGGGTGCGGGGTGCGGGGTGAGGGGTGACGGGCTGCAGCAGGGTGCAGTGGGAGTGAGGGGTGTGGGGGTGATGGGCTGCAGCGGGTGCAGCGGGGGTGAGGGGTGAGGGGTGACGGGCTGCAGCGGGGTGTGGGGTGTGGGGTGTGGGGTGTGGGGTGCGGGGTGCGGGGTGAGGGGTGACGGGCTGCAGCAGGGTGCAGTGGGAGTGAGGGGTGTGGGGGTGATGGGCTGCAGCGGGTGCAGCGGGGGTGAGGGGTGAGGGGTGACGGGCTGCAGCGGGGTGTGGGGTGTGGGGTGTGGGGTGTGGGGTGCAGGGTGCGGGGTGAGGGGTGACGGGCTGCAGCGGGTGCAGCGGGGTGAGGGGTGAGGGGTGACGGGCTGCAGCGGGTGCAGCGGGGGTGAGGGGGTGAGGGGGTGAGGGGTGACGGGCTGCAGCGGGGTGTGGGGTGGGGGGTGGGGGGTGTGGGGTGGGGGGTGAGGGGTGACGGGGTGCAGCAGGGTGTGGGGTGTGGGGTGGGGGGTGACAGGCTGCAGCGGGGTGCAGCGGGGTGCGGGGTGAGGGGTGATGGGGTGCAGTGGGGTGCAGCATGGTGTGGGGGTGAGGGGTGACGACGGGCTGCAGCGGGGTGCAGCGGGGGTGAGGGGGTGAGGGGGTGAGGGGTGACGGGCTGCAGCGGGGTGTGGGGGTGAGGGGTGACGGGCTGCAGGGGATGCAGCGGGGTGTGGGGGTGAGGGGTGACGGGCTGCAGCGGGGTGCGGGGTGGGGTTGGGGGCAGCTCTCTGCAGAGGGTCCGCTGGCCACACAGTCTCTGTCCCAGCTGCCCAGCCGCTCCGAAAGCAGGCCGGGGGACATGTGAGCAGAGGCTTGTGGCCTTGTTCCAATAAAGCTTTATTCGCAGCCGCAGGCTGGGGCCACGTGGCGTTGCGGGAGGTGCACCTGCTGTCTGAGCTCACCACCCGGTCTCTCTCCTGCACGTCCTGCCCTTTTCTCTGCTCTGTGGCACTGTCCTCTCCCGCTTGGCTTCTGGGTTGCTTTCATGTCCACTGCCCTCCTGCCGGTTCTCTGAGAACGGTTTGGTGCGCGCAGGCTCCGCACGGGCCGGCCTGGCCCCGGCGGCGCTCGGGTTTTGCCACGAGAGGGGGGGGGCCTTCTGCCGAGCGCAGGTGCCTGCAGCGCACCCACCATCCTGAGCCTCTCCCGGTCCGAGGGGCTGGGCGGGCCTGGGAGGGCCTGGGAGGGGCTGGGAGGGCCTGGGAGGGGCTGGGAGGGCCTGGGAGGGCCTGGGAGGGCCTGGGAGGGGCTGGGAGGGGCTGGGAGGGCCTGGGAGGGGCTGGGAGGGGCTGGGAGGGCCTGGGAGGGGCTGGGAGGGCCTGGGAGGGCCTGGGAGGGGCTGGGAGGGCCTGGGAGGGGCTGGGAGGGCCTGGGAGGGGCTGGGGAAGGGTGCTTCAGCCGGCACGGGGGGGGGGGGGAACGGAACTTTCTCTGCCTCCGGTTCCTGAGACAGACCTGTGACCCGTAGGAAAGGAGGTCTCTCCCACCCCAAACACCAGACCCAGCGCGCAGGCCTCCCCGGTCCCCCGGTTCCCGCCGCGCTCCCGTGACGCTGACCATGGCAGGCTTCTCCCCTTTCCCACGGAGAGGGAGGGCCCGGCTGGTGGACCGGCCGGCATCGCACCGCGGGGCTCCGTCCTCCCTCCGCCCCCCGTCCCGCGCTCACCCAGCTGCGCTGAGGCTGGCGGGACTGTTCGCAGGCTCAGTCCATCACCCTGCAGGGGGCAGAGGCCGAGCTCCACCCTCACCTGCTGTGTGTGTGACTGTGTGTCTGTGTGAGTGTCAGTGTGTGTGTCAGTGTGTGTGTGTGTGAGTGTCAGTATGTGTGAGTGTGTGTGTGAGTGTGTGTCTGTGTGAGTGTGTCAGTGTGTGTGTGTGTGTGTGTGAGTGTGTGTGTGTATGTGTGTCAGTGTGTGTGTGTGTGAGTGAGTGTCAGTATGTGTGAGTGTGTGTGTGTGTGTGAGTGTGTGTGTGTGTGTGTGTGAGTGTGTGTGTGAGTGTGTGTGTGTGTCAGTGTGTGTGTGTGAGTGTGTGTGTCAGTGTGTGTGTATGTGTCTGTGTGGGTGTGTCAGTGTGTGTGTGTGTGTCAGTGTGTGTGTGTGAGTGTGTGTGTCAGTGTGTGTGTGTGTTAGTGTGAGTGTCAGTGTGTGTGTATGTGTCAGTGTGTGTGTGTCAGTGTGTGTCAGTGTGTGTGTATGTGTGTCAGTGTGTGAGTGTGTGTGTGAGTGTGTGTGAGTGTGTGTGAGTGTGTGTGTCAGTGTGTGTGTGTGTGTTAGTGTGAGTGTCAGTGTGTGTGTATGTGTCAGTGTGTGTGTGTCAGTGTGTGAGTGTGTGTGTGAGTGTGTGTGAGTGTGTGTGTGAGTGTGTGTGAGTGTGTGTGTGAGTGTGTGTGAGTGTGTGTGAGTGTGAGTGTGTGTGTCAGTGTGTGTGTGTCAGTGTGTGTGTGTGTGCATGTGTGCAGTCGTCTGCTCTGTGTCAGGAGGGGACCCAGCCGGTCCTTTGAGAGCAGCTGCCTGGCGCCCGGCCGGCTGCTCTGCCTCTGGAGGGGCCGAGGCTGCGGAGACAAGGCCGCTCCCTCCCTGCCACCCGCTGAAGTGTCTTCTCCTTTGTTCCATGCTTGCCTCTGACACTTCTTAGGGAAACACCACCAACTGTAAGTAGTCACGCCACACCCGCCTCCCGTTGCGTGTCTCCGTGTGTGTGTGGGTCCCGTGATGCCTGTCCCTGCCTCCGCAGGTGTCCGCGCTGCCCCGCCCCTACCCCATTGGGGTAGGTCTGCCCTCCCCCGGCCGCTGGGGGGGTAGCGCGGGGACGGAGTGCTGTTGGGCTCCGGGCCGGGGTCGCTGGGACAGTCACTCTAACTGGGCACAGCCAGCGGCCGTCTCTCACCCCCGCTGTGGCTCCGGCCGCAGGGACAGGTGCTCGCACCAGCGCCTCTCGGGGGAGACTGTGCACTGACCACTGAGGTGCATTACCCGCTCCCGTCCCAGGACCGGAGCGGCGTGGCTTGCTCTCAGATCCCTTTCTTTTTTAAAATATAGTTTATCGGTTTCAGAGAGGAGGGGAGAGGGAGAGAGAGAGAAACATCAGTGATGAGAGAGTCACGGACCAGCTGCCTCCTGCACGCCCCCTACTGGGCATGGAGCGGGCACCCCGGGCCTGTGCGCCGACGGGACAAACCCTGGCCTCCTGGCTCCGGGCCCACGCTCAGCCCCTGCCCGGCGGCCAGGCTCCCGCCGTTGACTCACACACGTCAGGGTCTTCGCGGTCTGAGGGGCGGCCTCTCGGTCCGTCAGACGCGCTCCTGGCGCCGGCAGCCTGGGGCCGCGGAGGGAACGGGGTCCTGGGCCCCAGCCCTGGGCCTGTGGGTGCAGCTGTGGGTGCTGAGATGGCGGCGGAGGCATCCTGGGCCTCTGGCCGCGGGAAACGCAGGCACGGTGCCGGGCGGTGCCACGGTAACCTGCCGGCCGGCCGGCCAACAGCCCCCGGTTTACAGGAAGTTGTCAGCGTTCCGCGGGGTGAGGCGGCCCTGTGAGCGAACACGGGCCCGGGCACCGAACGCGCTCTGGGAGGGAGTGTGGTTCCGAGGCCAGCGCTGCAGGGCTCGTCTGAGAGCAGGGCCTCGGTCCTCCCCGCCCTGCCCCGTCCGAAACCGTTAGGGTGGGACTAGGGTCACCTTCTTCTACAAAGCTTCCTTTCCTATGGGCGTTGTAGATGTTTACACTCTGTTCTGAACAAAACGAAAAATGCTCACAAAACTAATTTCTAGCCCTAACTGGTTTGGCTCAGTGGATAGAGTGTCGGCCTGCGGACTGAAGGGTCCCAGGTTCGATTCCAGTCAAGGGCATGCTCCTTAGTTGCAGGCACATCCCCGTGGGGGGTGTGCAGGAGGCAGCTGATCGATGTTTCTAACTCTGTATCCCTCTCCCTTCCTCTATAAAAAATCAATAAAATATATATTTTTAAAAAAACCCTAATCCCTAGCAATCAAATAACTTACCATGAACATTGGCTGTTTGAACAGGACTTAAAGCAGACAGACCGGGCCGTCCCAGCAGGCACCTCTCCGTGGTGCCAGGAATGGCCGGGCGGCTGGGGTCCCCGAGGCGGCGGGCGGGCACTACGGCTCCCTCCTGTCGGGCAGCCGGCCTGCGGAAGGCGAGGGAGGGAGGGCTCGGCTGCCCGCCCCCCAGGCCGCCCGCTCCCCGGGCCGCCCGCCCCCCGGGCCGGGTCAGAGGGCAGCCAGATGGGGGGCCGTCGGTTCTGGGGCCCTCAGGGGTAACCTCGCTCTCGTTTCAGTCTCTAGAGGATGTCGGAATGTCTCCAGATCTCACTCGCTGTCTGTAGCCTGGGCGTCCGCACGGTAAGCCCGGCGCCGGGTGCGGTCCCCAGGCGGGAGGTGTGCGTGCGGAGCTGGGCAGGGAGCGCCAGCGGGACGGTCCCCGCGGCCCGGACGGGGCTCCTGCAGCCCGGACGGTCCCCGCGGCCTGGACGGGGCTCCTGCCCGCCCCGGGGAGCGGGAAGCTCGCTCTGTGGGTCTGACCGGGCCGACCACCCCGGCCCCCGAGCCGCCCGGGTGGCTGTAGGGGACCTGCCGACGCCAGGGGTGGGGGTGTGTGTGGGGGTGGGGGGTTCCAGCAGAGGCGTTTGTAAAAGCGAAGTGTCAGCAGTGACGCAGGTGCCGTCGGGACGGTTTGGACCCGTGGATGGTGGGTTTAATTTCTCCGGGAACCGCACAGCAGCGGAGACACAGGAACGGAAAGTTGGGTGGTGGCTCTGGGTCGTGGCTCCGGGTGGTGGCTCCGGGTGGTGGCTCTGGGTCGTGGCTCTGGGTGGTGGCTCCGGGTGGTGGCTCTGGGTGGTGGCTCTGGGTGGTGGCTCCGGGTGGTGGCTCTGGGTGGTGGCTCTGGGTCGTGGCTCTGGGTGGTGGCTCTGGGTGGTGGCTCCGGGTGGTGGCTCTGGGTCGTGGCTCTGGGTCGTGGCTCGGGTGGGTGAAGTGGAAGAGCTCAGATGGGGTCGCCCCTGACAGCAGTGCTCGGCGGGGAGAGCCAGGGGGAGCGCCTGGGGTGGCGGGTGGGCGGACGCCGGGGTACTGCCGAGCCCCCAGCAGTGCTGGCTGGCACCTGAGCGCCCTGCCCAGAGGCCGGGGCGGGGCAGCCCTGGCTGGCGTGCAGGGGGGCAGAGGCTCGGGGCGGGAGGTGAGTGCCTGTACCCCGTCCCCGCCGGAGAGGACAGGGTGCGTGCTCAGTCCTAGCGGGGAAGCGGGAGGGAGCCCCCCGCTGGTTTCTGGGCTCCGGGGGGACAGGCCGGTGGTGGGGGCGCCCTGGCTGCTGACGGGGGGGGGGGGCGGCGGGGAGAAGGCCCTCACGGCCAGGTCCCTCCCGGAGGCCCCTCCGGCGCGGGCCGTGCTCCCTCGGGCCAGGGTGCGGGCGCAGGAATGGTCTCTGCGAGACAGAGGCGTCCCGTGGGTCTGGACCAGCTCACGGGGCTTTGGGGGGGGGAGGGGGAAAAGGAAGAGGGGAGGATGGGGGAAGGAGGAACAAGTCCAGCCGAGAGTCCGCAGGACAATGGCGGCTCTGTGCGTCCTCAGACCTGGCAATGGGACCGGCCACACTTGACAATGGACCTTGACGGGGGCCTTCCGGACATCCGGGGCGAGGTCAGCTGTGGGTCAGAGGGCACCTCCCTCCGGGGTCAGGGCGAGGTCAGCTGTGGGTCAGAGGGCACCTCCCTCCGGGGTCAGGGCGAGGTCAGTTGTGGGTCAGAGGGCACCTCCCTCTGGGGTCAGGGCGAGGTCAGCTGGGGTTACTGTGGGTCAGAGGGCACCTCCCTAGGAGCTGGGCCCGTGGCTGCCCCACCCCTCTCCACGGGCACGGCCAGGGCAGAGCGTGGGTGGGACCTGGGTGTGGGAGCAGGGTGAGGCTTCCTGAGCCCCCCACCCCCCTGTGACCAGAACTCGCAGCCCCCAGCCCCACACCTGCCGGCACTCAGGTCCCTCAGGGCCAGTGCAGTGTGCGCTGGCGGCGCCAGGAGGGCCCGGTGTGGGGGTGACCTGGCCCCTGGTAGAGCGGCGTTTGGAACGGGCTCGGCTGGGACAGTGGGGCTCGCCGGCGGGCCGCTGGGCTGGAGGGGAGCTGAGTGGCCGGTGTGCTCTGTCCGGGGGTGATGGCCGCTGCCTCGGCCGCCACCGGCACGCTCAGGGCCGGCCGTGGGTCGTGGCCACCGGAGGCATCTCCGTGGAGAGGAGGTCTGACCGCGGCGTCTCTGAGAGCCGGGCCCCGGGCGCAGCAGCGAGCTCGCCTCCGGCGGTGGGTCACCCACTTTTATAGAAGGCGAAGCGGAGGAGCGGGCACAGCCCGGCGCTCCCACAAAGGCCTTTGTGCCGCGCCTGATTGCCGGCCGCTGCGAGCCGTGGGGGGCTTTTCTCGATAAGGAACGCGGGGAGTGTTTGATTCGGGAGCGCGCAGCATTTCTATTTTCCTTTTACGGACGCGGTGGCCCCGACGGCGCCCGGGGGTGGGAATTCCCACCGGGGACGGCGTGGGTGTGCTCCTGTCATGGCGGTGGGTCTGTTTCTCTGTCCTCCCCGGGATATTGTTTCCCACTGATTCGTTTTTAATAGAGAGTGGGGGTGGGGGGGGGTGAGGGGGAGAGAGAGAGAAAGAGAGAGGGAGAGAGAGAACAGCAATGACGAGAGAGAATCATTGATCAGCTGCCTCCTGCACGCCCCCTACTGGGGATCAAGCCCACAACCCAGGCCTGTGCCCTTGACTGGAATAGAACTGGGGACCCTTCACCCTGTAGGCTGACCCTCTATCCACTGAGCCACACCAGCCAGGGCTGAAAGGTTCTGTGTCAGAGAGCCTGGTCTGTGGGAGAGATCGCCCAGTTCCCAGGGTGGCATTGACAGGTCAGCGTTCGGAGGGGCCGGAGCCTGCGCCTCGGAGGCTCGGTGTGGTGTGGGGCTCAGAGCAAATGGCCTGGGCCTCGGGCTGGGGCTGGGAGTCGTGTGGGAACACCTTTCCGAGGGCAGCGGTCGGAGGCCAGGTTTGCCGCCATTTTTTGGGAAAAAATGGGGGCTTTTTAAAAACGCCGCTGGATGCGGGACAAATTGTTAAAAAGTGGGACGTGCAGTCCCCTCAGGCTCGGCGGCACCGCTTCCGGCCGCTCCTGGCCCGGCCGTGCGCCCTCACCATCGTCCGGGGTGGCCGGGTGCCTGGCAGCGCCCGGGAGCATGGCCCTTCGCTCTCGGCCCGGTGGTCCCTGGCTCCCCCTCCGTCCGCCCGGCTGGTGTGGACAGCGGCCGGCAGCACAGCCCGCATCTTCCCTGTCATCTCACGGTCGAGACTCAAACACCGCCTTCCCCAGCCCCGGCGTCCGGGTGCCCGGCCCTGCCCGCTCCGCGGGCAGAGGAGTCTCGCATGTTTGCGTCTGCGTGTCACTGCCCTCACCTCCTGCTTGCCAGCCAGAGGGAGGCTCTCGGGGAGCCCTCTGCCGCTTTCTCTGCCATAACGGTGGGCGGGTGCCACAGAGCCACGAACACGGACCGGGAGTGCGCGTCATTCACGTGTGTCACACCCCGCGGTGCGTTGCTGCCGGCCCTGTAATCGCCGCCGCCACATTTCCCGGCTATTGTGGCCGCCACGGGCGTCCGCGCCCCTCCGCCTGCAGGCCCACCTGGCCGCGGAGATAAGGGCCGGCCGCGCCCGGCTCCCCTCGGCCCGGCGTCCCAGTGCGTGCCGGCGGCCGGCGGCAGGTGCCTCTGCTCGCCGACCCTCTGCCACCTCTCTGCCTGCACTTTAGTTTGGAAGGAACAGGAGCTGAACTTTTTTGGGGGAGGGGGAGCTAATGTGGGAATGAGCGGGACCTCTCACCGGTTTGGAACTAGAAAAAGGCCGGGTTCTCAATCTTCCTCATGCGGGACCCTTCACTACAGCTCCTGTGTGGTGGTGACCCCAGCCATAACACTGTTTTCGTTGCTACTTGATAATGTAATGTTGCTTCTGTAATGCATCGTAATGTAAATATCTGTGTTTCCCGATGGTCTTAGGCGACCGACAGGCTGAGAACCAATAGCAGGGTCGCCTAAGGCCATCGGAAAACACAGATATTTGTGGACAAACAAAGAGATGGTGGTCATGGAGTGTGTGTGTGAGAGAGACAGAGAGACAGAGACACCTGGAACGTGTGGAGCGCTGCCCGGTGCCGCCGAGGGCTGTGCCGGGGAGGAGGGGGGACGGACCAGGTGCCCGGCTGTGCTCAGGGCACGTGCCGCCTGTGGCCCTGGAGTGACCGGACCTCAGGCTCGGTCTGTGGCACCAGGTCCAGCCTCTCCAAGCCCCCTGCCCGGTCCCGCTGGCCAGGGCCCATCGCACCTCCACGCTGCGGACGGACCGGGCCTGCTCCGCGTGGCGCAGGAAGTGCTCCCGACAGGAAGCCGCCCAGCGCTCCCCGGGGCTCCGGGCTGCCAGCCGGGGTGTGGACGGCCCAGGCGGCCCACACTCTCCTGGGATGCGGCCCCAGGGAAGTCACGTGCGTTCCTGTTGGCCCTGAAACGGGAAGTCTGAGCAAGTCACCCACAGCCTCCACCTGCCGTCCCACTGCAGTCGCAGGGGAAAGATTTTGGGGGTGAGGGTTGGCATGGGAGGTGCCCTGGAGGCACTTGGGAGACACCAGTGAGCAGGGCCAGGTGGGGGCAGGGCCAGGAGGGGGGCTGGGCCAGGTGGGGGCAGGGCCAGGTGGGGGCAGGGCCAGGTGGGGGCAGGGCCAGGTGCGGGCAGGGCCAGGTGGGGGCAGGGCCAGGTGGGGGCAGGACCAGGTGGGGGCAGGGCCACGTAGGGGGCAGGGCCAGGTGGGGGGCAGGGCCAGGTGGGGGCAGGGCCAGGTGGGGGGCAGGGCCAGGTGGGGGGCAGGGCCAGGTGGGGGCAGGGCCAGGAGGGGGGCGGGGCCGGGTGGGGGCAGGGCCAGGTGGGGGGCGGGGCCAGGTGGGGGCAGGGCCAGGTGGGGGCAGGGCCAGGTGGGGGGCAGGGCCACGTAGGGGGCAGGGCCAGGTGGGGGCAGGGCCAGGAGGGGGCGGGGCCGGGAGGGGGGCAGGGCCAGGAGGGGGGCAGGGCCAGGCGGGGGGCAGGGCCAGGTGGGGGCAGGGCCAGGAGGGGGGCAGGGCCAGGTGGGGGCAGGGCCAGGTGGGGGGCAGGGCCAGGTGGGGGCAGGGCCAGGAGGGGGGCAGGGCCAGGTGGGGGCAGGGCCAGGTGGGGGGCAGGGCCAGGTGGGGGCAGGGCCAGGAGGGGGGCAGGGCCAGGAGGGGGGCAGGGCCAGGAGGGACAGGGCCAGGTGGGGGCAGGGCCAGGTGGGGGCAGAGCCAGGAGGGGACAGGGCCAGGTGGGGCAGAGCCAGGAGGGGACAGGGCCAGGTGGGGGCAGGGCCAGGTGGGGGCAGGGCCAGGTGGGGGCAGGGCCAGGAGGGGGGCAGGGCCAGGTGGGGGGCAGGGCCAGGTGGGGGCAGGGCCAGGAGGGGGGCAGGGCCAGGAGGGGGGCAGAGCCAGGAGGGGACAGGGCCAGGTGGGGGCAGGGCCAGGTGGGGGCAGAGCCAGGAGGGGACAGGGCCAGGTGGGGACAGGGCCAGGTGGGGGCAGAGCCAGGAGGGGACAGGGCCAGGTGGGGGCAGGGCCAGGTGGGGGCAGGGCCAGGTGGGGGACAGGGCCAGGAGGGGGGTAGGGCCAGGTGGGGAGCAGGGCCAGGTGGGGGACAGGGCCACGTAGGGGGCAGGGCCAGGTGGGGGGCAGGGCCAGGTGGGGACAGGGCCAGGTGGGGGGCAGGGCCAGGTGGGGACAGGGCCAGGTGGGGACAGGGCCAGGTGGGGGGCAGGGCCAGGAGGGGGCAGGGCCAGGTGGGGGGCAGGGCCAGGTGGGGGGCAGGGCCGTGGGGGCAGGGCCAGGTGGGGGGCAGGGCCAGGTGGGGGACAGGGCCAGGTGGGGGACAGAGCCAGGTGGGGACAGGGCCAGGTGGGGGGCAGGGCCAGGTGGGGACAGGGCCAGGTGGGGGGCAGGGCCAGGAGGGGGCAGGGCCAGGAGGGGGGCAGGGCCAGGTGGGGGGCAGGGCCAGGTGGGGGCAGGGCCACGTAGGGGGCAGGGCCAGGTGGGGGGCAGGGCCACGTAGGGGGCAGGGCCAGGTGGGGGCAGGGCCAGGTGGGGGCAGGGCCATGTGGGGGGCAGGGCCAGGTGGGGGCAGGGCCAGGTGGGGGCAGGGCCAGGTGGGGGGCAGGGCCAGGTGGGGGGCAGGGCCAGGTGGGGGCAGGGCCACGTAGGGGGCAGGGCCAGGTGGGGGGCAGGGCCACGTAGGGGGCAGGGCCAGGTGGGGGCAGGGCCAGGTGGAGGTTTCGGTCCAGACGCACGTGTCCTTTCACAGGGGCCTTCTGCGTGGCTCAGGGCTCCTCCCAGGCTGCCGCCCGCTGTGCCCCAGCTGCAGGCGATCAGGGTCCCAGGGGGCGGCCAGCCGCTCCCTCCCTCCTCTCCCCGCACCCCGTGTTCTCCTCACTGTCCACAAGCTGCTTCGGCCCCGGCACTGTACCGGGCAGCTCGCTAGAAGAGCATGGGAATTACATGGGCACATGCCCGCGGGCACGGCTCAGGGGTCGAGCATCACTCACGAACCTGGGGGCACGCGCCCAGGTTCAGGCTCCATCCCCAGGTGGGAGCGTGCAGGAGGCGCCGATCAGTGTTTCCCTCTCCTCGGTGTTTCTCTCTTCCTCTCCCTAAAATCAATAAAACATTAAAAGTAAAATGAAATGCCCCGCTCCCCCGTGCGTGCCCACCGGTAGGCGGTGGGTTCGGCACTCAGAGCTCTGCCCGCAGCTCCGCCTCCGCCCACTGTGTTCTGCAAACGCCAGGTGTTACTATTTTGGCAGCAAGTAGAGTAATCAACCTCGGCTGTTTCTGTGCGGCCGGAAGGGAGCCAGAGGGGGGAGACCTGCAATTGTGGTCTGAGCAGGGACCTGCCGCCCGGAGGCTGGGAGGGAGGAGGCCAGCTCCTGTGGGCGCGGGGCCCCTGCCCACTCTCCTGGGTCATTTCTTACCCAGAACATTCGCATTTGTTTTACAATTATCTTCACAACTAGAGGCCCAGTGCACAAAATGTGTGCACGGGGTGTGTGTCCCTCAGCCCAGCCTGCCCCTCTCCAATCTGGGACCCCTCAAGGGATGGCTGACATCCCTCTCACAATCCAGGACTGCTGGCTCCCAACCGCTCATCTGCCTGCCTGCCTGATTGCCCCTAACTGTTTCTGCCTGCCAGCCTGATCATCCCCTAACCATTCCCCTGCCAGCTCAATTGCCCCTAATTGCCCTCCCCTGCTGGCCTGGTCACCCCTAACTGCCCTCCCTTGCCAGACTGGTTGCCCTCCAACTGCCCTCCCCTGCAGGCCTGGTCCCCACCCCCCCAACTGCCCTCCCTCCCCTGCTGGCCATCTTGTGTCCACATGGGGGTAGCCATCTTTGACCACACGGGGGCGGCCATCTTGTATGTTGGAGTGACGACAATTTGCATATTACTCTTTTATTAGATAAGATAATCCAGCAGCTCTCCTGCTGACGTGCAGTTGAGCTTGGTCCCGCATGGTCACTGGCCTCACCTCGGAGGCATTATAGGATCTGGTCTCCAGATGGGAGTTCCGGGAGGAGAGGGACTCAGCCCTCTGTCGCCAGCTCATCGCAGGGGTGAGGGCTGCTGGGAGCCCCTCCGTGCAGGGTTTTCCCGAGTCGGCGCTGGGCCAGGCTCAGGGCATGGCTTAGTGGGGGTGTGGGCAGCGTGAGTTTCCCATGTGAACGTCTATGATTATTTCCTCCAATCGAGCCCCTCGGTGTGAAATGTGGAGTCCACGGTGTGGGCCATTTTAGTTACTTATTTATGTAGCCATCTATTTATTTATTTTAAATATATCTTATTGCTTTTTAGAGACGAAGGGAGAGGGATAGAGAGTTAGAAACATCGATGAGAGAGAGTCATCGATCAGCTGTCTCTTGCACACCCCCTACCGGGGATGTGCCTGCAACCAAGGTACATGCCCTTGACCGGAATCGAACCTGGGACCTTTCAGTCCACTGGCCGACACTCTACCACTGAGCCAAACCGGTTTCGGTTATGTAGTCATCTATTTGTTTACCTATTTAACCTTTGCCCAAGGACATTCTTCCGTTGGTTTTTAGAGAGTGGAAGGGTGGGAGAGAGACAGGCAGGAACACCGATGTGAGAGAGACACCTCCATTGGTCGCCTCCCGCACGCGTCCCAAGCAGGGCCGGGGATCGAGCCTGCAACGGCGGTACGTGCCCTTGACTGGACTCGAACCCGGGACCCTTCTGTTCGCGGCCGACACCGAGCAGCCCCGGCCAGGGGGCCGCGGGCGTTGTAACGGGAAAGCGCGGTGGCTGCCAGGAGCCGGAGATGACATTCCCGCTCCGGTGCCCCTGCCCGCGGGGCCGTGGTCTGTGGCTTTCCGGAACGCTCACAGGCGGCTGGCCACGGGCCCCGGCTGTGCCAAACCCCAGCCCAGACACAGCGAGGGGCAGGCCGGTGCCCTGGGACCCCGATGCGTTTCTCAGAGGCCTCCCCTGGGGGCGCTGCAGAGAGGCCTCCCCTGGGGGCGCTGCAGAGAGGCCTCCCCTGGGGGCGCTGCAGAGAGGCCTCCCCAGGGGGCGCTGCAGAGAGGCCTCCCCTGGGGGCGCTGCAGAGAGGCCTCCGCTGGGGGCGCTGCAGAGAGGCCTCCCCTGGGGGCGCTGCAGAGAGGCCTCCGCTGGGGGCGCTGCAGAGAGAGGCCTCCCCTGGGGGCGCTGCAGAGAGGCCTCCCCTGGGGGCGCTGCAGAGAGGAAGCCGCCCAGGCCCGTGCCCCCCGGGGGACAGTGTGCCTTCAGTCTTGTCTCGCTGAGTTTGATTACTGTGTGAGAGCATCCTCCCCCGGGAGCAGGTAATCACATGCAAATGAGTACCTACCATCCCGGGACCGAGAGAGGCGGGCCTCTGACTTCCGCTCAGACAGGCCTACGGTTTTCTCAGCGCCAGTGGACTTTAAAATATGCACATACTGTACTGGTCTCAGAGAGGCAGGGAGAGGGGGAGAGAGAAACATCAGTGAGAGAGGACCGCTGACTGGCTGCCTCCTGCACGCCCCCCACTGGGGATCCAGCCCGCAACCCGGGCCTGTGCCCTGCCGGAATCGAACCCTGACCTCCTGGTTCTCGGGTCGATGCTCAGCCCCTGAGCCGGCTGGCCGGGCCCCCCGCACGTCAGAGCATGTGATGTCACCTGGAGAGCGCGAGGCCTAATTAAGCTCACATCATTGTTTGCCCGCTTCCTGCCTCGTGGGCGGCCGTGAGTCACTTCCTGGCGGCGTGCCCGTGGACGGTGTGGGCACCGGCTCCCGAGCCCGAGCCCGGGGGGAGGGAGAGGGCCCTCCGTTCCCGCAGCCCGTGGGCGCCGTGTCTGTTCGCTCCGGACGTGCCCCGAGGCCCGGCGACCTGACCGTGTCCGTCTGTCCTTCCGGGCCGCCTGACCGTGTCCACCTGTCCTTCGTGTCCACCTGACCGTGTCCACCTGTCCTTCTGTGTCCACCTGACCGTGTCCACCTGTCCTTCCGTGTCCACCTGACCGTGTCCACCTGTCCTTCCGGGCCGCCTGACCGTGTCCACCTGTCCTTCGTGTCCACCTGTCCTCCCGTGTCCACCTGACCGTGTCCACCTGTCCTCCCGGGCCGCCTGACCGTGTCCACCTGTCCTTCCGTGTCCACCTGACCGTGTCCACCTGTCCTTCCGTGTCCACCTGACCGTGTCCGTCTGTCCTTCCTTGTCCACCTGACTGTGTCCATCTGTCCTTCTGTGTCCGCCTGACCGTGTCCACCTGTCCTTCCGTGTCCACCTGACCGTGTCCGTCTGTCCTTCCTTGTCCACCTGACCGTGTCCGTCTGTCCTTCCTTGTCCACCTGACCGTGTCCGTCTGTCCTTCCGTGTCCACCTGACCGTGTCCGTCTGTCCTTCCGGGCCGCCTGACCGTGTCCATCTGTCCTTCCGGGCCGCCCGGAGCCACAGCCTCCATCTGGGCCTCTCCCCGGCCCGTGACCCTCCACCTCCATCGCCCTGCCCACCCGGCCAGCTCCTCGCCGCCACTCGGCGCCCCCGCCACGGCGTGTCCCTGCGGCTCCTCCCTCCACGGCCTGGTCTCCTCCGGCCCCGGCTGCAGGTCCTTGCCTGCGTGGTGACCTTCACCCCCTCAGAGGTCGCCGCGCCTGTCCTTCCCCCGCCTTCGCCGCGGGGGCCCCCAGCAGGGAGCGCCTCATTACCCAGGACCTCCGGCTCTGTCCTCCTGCCCGTCCCCCTGTTGTCTTCTCCCTCCCCGCCCGCCCGCCGGGCCGTCCCGGTCTCTCCCTCTTCTGTCTCCGGTCTTTCCTTCGCCGCCCACTCCGGCCTCTTCTCTGGAAAGACCTGCCCGCCGGCCCGGCGTGGCTCGGGTTGAGCACCGACCGTGAACCGGAGGTCATGGCTGGGTTCCCGTCAGGCCACACGCCCAGGCGGCTGGCTCCGTCCCCAGGGGGTGTGCAGAGGGCAGGCGCCTCTGAGACCTGCACTGTGCGTGCCGGTTGGAAGGGTCTGGAGCGGACGGCTCAGTGGGCGGGCTGAGCGGGCAGCGGGGTTCTCCCGGGGCCGGGCCGAACGGTGACCGGGAGTTGGGGCACTGTGGCTGCTGGGGCTCCGTCCCAACACGTGGGCGTGTTCTGGGCGGATGAGAAACAGCTTCTGGAAGCAGCAGGCGTGTTAACAGACACGTTAAGGTCATGGAATTAACACATGCTGAGACAGGGCGACGGGCTGTGGGGGGCGGCTGGGTGCTGGGCGGGAGGGCGGCCAGGCTCGAGGGGGGCAGCGGGTGGCGGCCTGGAGCCGCGGTGGGACTGGGTGTGGGAGCGGGGCCGTGCCAGCCCGGGACCACGGCTTCCGTCCCTCGAGAGGCCGCGTCCAGAGCCAGGCGCTGCCCCCACCCTCGAACCCCGCCTTCAGCTCTTCTCTGTCACGGTGGCCAGCGCTCAGCTCGCTCGGCCCGCCCCTCGGCTGTTGTTGGTTTCCTTTCGTTTTGTTTACCTTGTTGTACGTTTTGTCTCT
Organism: Nyctalus aviator; assembly: GCA_036971965.1. Lineage (NCBI taxonomy): Eukaryota > Metazoa > Chordata > Mammalia > Chiroptera > Vespertilionidae > Nyctalus > Nyctalus aviator. Next base: position 100,791,550 of record CM072926.1, on the reverse strand, counting down.
GACTTGAGGTCTTCGCTTCATGGTTTCCCCACCTGGCCCATCAGCCATCGAGCAGTGGGTGGTGTGAGCAGTGGGGGTGTGGGCGGTGGGTGGTGTGAGCGGTGGGTGGTGTGAGGGGTGGGGGTGTGGGCGGTGGGTGGTGTGAGCGGTGGGTGGTGTGGGTAATGGGGGTGTGAGCGGTGGGTGGTGTGGGCGGTGGGTGGTGTGAGCAGTGGGTGGTGTGAGGGGTGGGGGTGTGGGCGGTGAGTGGTGTGAGCAGTGGGTGGTGTGAGGGGTGGGGGTGTGGGCGGAGGGTGGTGTGAGCAGTGGGTGGTGTGAGGGGTGGGGTGTGGGCGGTGGGTGGTGTGGGCGGTGGGTGGTGTGGGTAATGGGGGTGTGGGCGGTGGGTGGTGTGAGCAGTGGGTGGTGTGAGGGGTGGGGGTGTGGGCGGTGGGTGGTGTGGGCGGTGGGTGGTGTGGGTAATGGGGGTGTGAGCGGTGGGTGGTGTGGGCGGTGGGTGGTGTGAGCAGTGGGTGGTGTGAGGGGTGGGGGTGTGGGCGGTGGGTGGTGTGAGCAGTGGGTGGTGTGAGGGGTGGGGGTGTGGGCGGTGGGCGGTGTGGGCGGTGGGTGGTGTGGGTAATGGGGGTGTGGGCGGTGGGTGGTGTGAGCAGTGGGTGTGTGGGCGGTGGGTGGTGTGAGCAGTGGGTGGTGTGAGGGGTGGGGGTGTGGGCAGTGGGTGGTGTGGGCGGTGGGTGGTGTGGGTAATGGGGGTGTGAGCGGTGGGCGGTGTGGGCGGTGGGTGGTGTGGGTAATGGGGGTGTGGGCGGTGGGCGGTGTGGGCGGTGGGTGGTGTGGGTAATGGGGGTGTGGGCGGTGGGTGGTGTGGGTAATGGGGGTGTGGGCGGTGGGTGGTGTGAGCGGTGGGTGGTGGGCAGTGGGTGGTGTGGGTAATGGGGGTGTGGGCGGTGGGCGGGGTGGGCGGTGGGAGCGGTGGGTGGACATGGGGGGGGCAGAGGTGCAGGAGACCCAGCCGCTGGGAGAGTGGAGTTGGTGTCTCAGCCACGTGTCCACCTTCCAGAGCACCGGCCGCTGGTGAGGAAGCAGAGGCTGTCCGTGCCCCTCCCCACCGGTGTCCAGCTGCGTCCGCGCCCCCTCCCGCCCGCCCGCATGGGCGCTGGGCCGGTTTGGCAGGGAAGCGTGTTTTGTGTTGGAGTTGCCGGTTCCCACCGCCTCCCCCGGCACCGTGTTCCCGGCGTGTGAATCGCAGGATGTGTCCGGGGTCCCCTCCCGCAGACCCCGCGGGCTGTTCGGGGAAACTCGCCCGCGGCCTCTGCGGTCCCAGGCCGGACAGGAAACGGGTGTAAATAACCAGTCTACTCTGGTTCGGTTCCCACGCGTGTTTACAGTGCATTCACACGCACGGTTTTGTCTGGGGAACACACTCCCGGCCCTTCTGAGAAGGCACTCTTCCACCCGAGGTCTTTCCAGGCACCGACCTTCCTTCAGCAGGGCCTGTGCTCTTGACCGATCCCTGGGTGGACAGACAAGTGGAAAACCAGCCACAGCCAGTTCGGCTCATCGGCCTGCAGACTGGAGGGTCCCGGGCTCGATTCTGGCCAAGGGCAAATGCCCGGGCTGCAGGCTCCATCCCCAGTAGGGGGCGTGCAGGAGGCAGCCGATCCATGATTTTCTCATCATTGATATTCTGTCTCTCCCTCTCCCTTCCTCTCTGAAATCAATAAAATATATTTTAAAAAGGGAAGATAAATGAAGGCGTGCAGAGGCCACATTCCGGATGACCTGCTTTGAATTCCGTGGGGATTGGCCACGACGGCACCAGAAAGGCCGGCAGAGGCCGCGGAGAGCCGTTCCCGCGGTCAGACACCCGGACGGACCCTCCTGGGCCGTGACGCTCGGACCGGGGCCGAGCAGGCCCTGCTGCGGCCGCACCTCCTCCGCCGGACCCCACCTCTGTCCCTCCCTCGGTCCACACGTCCTGCCTCTGAAAAGATGGGAAGCCTGTGGGTTTTGTTTGTCCAGAGAGGCTCTGAGCTCACTGAGCCGGAGTGGGGAAGTGAAAAGGTTTCTTATTCAGTCCGACTTCTGTCCAGTCTAACACCGGCGAGAGCCGTGACCGTCTGAGCGGGCACGGTTCCGACTTCCCTCGCGTGGAGTCTCCGGGGCTCGTGGCCGCCACGCACTCATGTCAGGCCATTAATTTCTCCGAGTGTCACAGGACCCGTGCTGCCAGCTTCCCCGGGAGCGGGATCTAGAGGAGCTGGCGGAGGGGAGAGGGGCGGCGATGGCAGCGATGAGACATGACCCTCCCTGGGGCAGGCAGCCCCACCCCAGGCCGGACCCGCTCCACAGGCGATGCACCGGGGTCGCCAGGGGCTGTGCTCTCCACGCGTCTCAGAGACAGAGCCGCTGAAGTGCACGCAGGTCAATGACACCGCCCGGCCGGTGTGGCTCAGTGGTTGAGCGTTGAACCAGGAGGCCACGTTCAATTTCCAGTCAAGGCACATGGCCTGGCTGCAGGCCTGATGGGGGGCAGGTGGGGAGACTGGGGTGTGTGCGTGCAGGAGGCAGCTGATCAATGATTCTCTCTCATCAGGGATGCTTCTATCTCTCTTTCCCTCTCCCTTCTTCTCTCTGAAGTCAATAATAATCCTATATAATAAAGGCCTAATATGCTAAGTGTCCAGTTTGACTAGTTGGCCATTCAACTTTTCAAAGCCTAATATGCTAACATATGCTAAGGCCACTCAACCGCTTGTTATGACGTGCACTGACCACCAGGGGGCAGACTCTGCGACCAATAGGTTAGCTTGCTGCTGGGTTCTGGCCGATCAGGACTGAATGAGATAGGCCAGACATACCCTGGAGCCTTCCCTCAGTCCCTCCCCGGCTGGCCAACCTCCCACGTCTATATATACTAGAGGCCCGGTGCATGAACTTTGTGCACGGGTACGGTCCTTCAGCCTGGCCAGCGATCGGGCCGATCAAGTTCTCTGTCTCCCGCTTTCCCCTTCCCTTGCTCCCTCAGTGCCCTGCCACCACTGCTGGTCACCTGCCATGGTCCATGCCGCCCCCTGATGGTTAACATACGTCATAGCAAGCGATCAAACTCCCATTCTCCTGTCAGACTCCCAAGAGGACCCTTTGCACGTTAGCCTTTTATATAGATAGTTAGATAGATAAAGAAATGACATCTTCCATTTCAGAAGCTAACATTCTGAAGACCCTGGGAACGCTGGCAGGGCTGGGGTCTCGCTCCTGCTGACGTCGATCTTTAGTGGTGCCTCTGCGGCTGCCTTTTCCCTGTCTCCCCCCCCCCCAACCCCCCGCCCCCCATGTGGGAATCAGGGACGTGGCTGATGGGGAAATGGTGGGAGGGGCCGGCGGGCGGGTGGGCGATGGTAGCGCTTGGGCCTCGGTTTTCAGGGCCCATGCAGGGTTCTCTCCCGGGGAGTTTCTGAGGGACAGCCCGGCACGCCGTGCTTACAGCAGGAAGCCATGTGCTGTTGCTGGTCTAGACCAGTGGTCGGCAAACTGCGGCTCGAGAGCCACATGCAGCTTTGGCCCCTTGAGTGTGGCTCTTCCACAAAACACCACGGCCTGGGCGAGTCTGTGTTGAAGAAGTGGCGTTAGAAGAAGTTTAAGTTTAAAAAATGTGGCTCTCCGAAGGAATGTCAATTGTCGCACAGTTGGTATTTGGCTCTGTGGACGAATGAGTTTGCCGACCACTGCTGTAGGTTGTCTTCACTTGACCGTCATCGTGTTCTGTTTTGTGACCGGCTCTTCCCAGCGCGTGGTGCAGATCCAAGCACCGCCTCCCGTGGCAGGGAGCGGCAGGAAGACACATTTGTTTTGGGCGGTGGCGCTCCACGCTCCACCGGGGACTTCCCGGGGCGTGCGCTGAGGCGTGCGCTGAGGCGCGGTGCGCCTTCCCAGAGGGGCGCTCCTGCTCGGGGCACAGCCCGGGAGCCTTCGTGGGCGTTCCCACGCCGGCGGCCCGCTCCTGGGCGCCTGAGGACGGTGCCGAGGGGTTTGCTTTGCTTTTTTAACCCAAAACGTGTTGTTGGGATGATTCCCCCCGCACCGGGATTCAGTGCTTGGTGCTCTTCCTGCCGAGGGTCCTCCTGTCCGCCTCACTGCTTCTGCTGTGACAGAAGACACGGGGCGCCAACACATTGCCTACAGTGTCATGTCATCACCTATGGTGTGATGTCATCACCTATGGTGTGATGTCATTGCCTACGGCGTGATGTCATTGCCTGTGGTGTGATGTCATTGCCTGTGGTGTGATGTCATAGCCTGCGGTGTGATGCCATCGCCTACGGTGTGATGCCATCGCACCTGGGGCACCTGGCACCGCGAGGCCGGAGCTGCTGCTGTGTGTCCCTGCTCCGCTGGAGAGGGTGGGGGACCCTTAGCTGGAGGGCGTCGCCACGGAAAAGGCTGTGCTTTCTTCGGTGACGTCTGAGAGGAGCACCTGCCTCAGACCATTCACTGGTGACAGAGCCCCCAAAGCCGGGCGTCATTTTTGGGACACCCTGAAATCTCAAAAGGGGGCGCACTTAATAAGGTATAATTAGTGCTGAGGTGTGCTCACCTTTTGGAAAGCCTCGCGCGCTTGCAGCGCAGCGTGTCCACACACGTGTGCTGCGTGGGGCCTCCCGTAACACGAGTGCAGTAATGAGGCCGCTGTGAGCCGGCCGCTGATGGAGCTGAGCCGTGCGAAAGACGGATTTATGTTCCGTGCCCTTCGGAGGCAGCAAGTTGTACAATAAGCCCCATCGCCCGCCGCTCCGCCCACCGAGACTTGGGATCCAGCCTGCAGCCTGCATGTGCCCTGGACCAGCATCGAACCCGGGACCCTTCGGTCTGCAGGCTCACGTTCTGTCCACCGAGCCACCCTGGCCAGGACGGTTTTCAATTTCATTAAGCTCAGGGGCTGGGTGACCTCGGGACAGGCAGGACGCCTGTCCGGAGTTAACGATTCGGAAAGAATGCCGGTGCTTCCTTCCACGGGTGCCGCCCGCCCCTCGGTGCATAGAGAGCATCACCGTTATTCCCAGTGGCCGCCAACCCGCGTACAGCTTCACTGTTTACATTTAAACTTTGGTTTCCACGGGGCCTGCCGGCGTGGCTCAGCGCTGAAGCACCGGCCTCCTGCTGGGATGCTGTCCCGCTGCTCCCCTGTGCACGCTGGCCCGGGACCTGCGTCCGCCTGTCCGAGCCCTCACCTGCGGCCTCCTGTGTGCGGGCGCGTTCCCGCCGGGAGGGGGAGGGAGGGGGGAGGCGGGGAGGGAGGCGGGGGGGGGGGGGGGACGTGGCCTCCCCCGCTCCCCGGGCAGCCCGTGGCTGCCGGAGGCGGGAGTCGTGTTCCGGGTGGACCGTGTGTCCAGCTGACACCAGAGCCGTCTTCTCCGCCCGATGTCCTCGGGTTTTCTGGGACCGGGCCAGGCGGAGCTCTCCGTCCATCCCTGCAGCTCCTCTTCCCGGCTCCGTGCGCTTCCGTGTCCGCCCACGAGAGGGCGCCCTGCACTCCCTTCACACAGGCAGCTGCTAATGGGGGATCTGTCTGGGTTTCCTGGGGCTGGCGGGTCAGGGCTGTCAGGGCGGAGGCTGAAGGCCCGCTCGCCTACGGAAACGCCACGGGAGGAAGGTGGCCCGGAGGCCGCTCCCAGCTCCGCGCCAGGACTCATCCCCGCGGCGAAGCCCGTCCCACGGGAACTCAGGGCGGGCCCTGCGTCAGGGACCCGAGTCCGGATCTGCTTCCCCTTCGCTGACCCGCGGCCTCTGCCTCCAGCACGTGTCCCCGAGAAGCGCCTCCATCGCTCCTGCACCCACGGACGGGGCGGAGGAGACGGCGAGGGGAACGGCGCTCAGACGCCGGGCCGCCTCTCAGCCGATCCTCCCTCGTAGCCCAGCCTTCCCACTCTGCCCACATCTGCCGCACCGCGTCTGACCCGGAGCAGGCAGCCGGCTGCAGGGCGTGGGCTGGGGCCGTGGGCTGGGGCCGTGGGCTGGGGGCCGTGGGCTGGGGGCCGTGGGCTGGGGCCGTGGGCTGGGGGCCGTGGGCTGGGGCCGTGGGCTGCGGGGCTGTGGGCTGGGGGCTGTGGGCTGGGGGCCGTGGGCTGCGGGGCTGTGGGCTGGGGGGCCGTGGCTGCGGGGCTGTGGGCTGGGGGCTGTGGGCTGGGGGCCGTGGGCTGGGGGCTGTGAGGCCGTGGGCTGGGGGCTGTGGGCTGGGGCCGTGGGCTGGGGCCGTGGGCTGGGGCCGTGGGCTGCGGGGCCGTGGGCTGGGGCCGTGGGCTGGGGGCCGTGGGCCGTGGGCTGCGGGGCCGTGGGCTGTGGGCTGCGGGGCCGGGGGCTGTGGGCTGTGGGCTGTGGGCTGGGGCCGTGGGCTGTGGGCTGTGGGCTGTGGGCTGCGGGGCCGTGGGCTGTGGGCTGTGGGCTGTGGGCTGGGGCCGTGGGCTGTGGGCTGTGGGCTGTGGGCTGGGGCCGTGGGCTGTGGGCTGTGGGCTGTGGGCTGGGGGCCGTGGGCTGGGGGCCGTGGGCCGTGGGCTGCGGGGCCGTGGGCTGTGGGCTGGGGGGCTGTGGGCTGGGGGCCATGGGCTGCGCAGTGTAACCGGCGCCGTGACTATGCAGCAGCTGCAGCTGTGGGAGGGCCCGCATGGCGGTCAGGGCCTGTCGCCCCGGATGGTGGTGTGCTGTTTGGTGGTCAGCTATAGGAACGTGTTCTCCCCACGCTTTGAAGATCATAAGCCATCGTGGTTTTTATGCAGAACAACGAGGAAGGTGGCCGTTCCCCCCGGTGCCTGGCGAGGCCCCCCACAGGGCAGACTGTACGGTGGAGGCTGGCGGTGTGGCGCTGGGTTTTGCTGGTGGCACTCAGGGCTTTGAAAGAAAACGCATTTTTCGGGCCATAATATTTCCAGTGCGACTTTTGGAAATTATTGAAGACCCCAGGGTGAACTATTAGTCGTTGCTGTTACCGTTCTTCTTCTCCTTCCTTTTGCATTCCTTTGCTTCCCCCTTGCCTGCCCTCCCCCCTTACTGTGCCGTGCCTTCTTCGTTCGGATGCCTGTCGGATGCCGGTGGCACTGGTTAAAGCAGAGCCCAGACCCAGGGAAGCCCCGCTGACGAGGCGTTTAACGAAGGCTGCCCTCCTCGGTGGGCGCTGGCCCGCTCCTGCCCCCACCTGGAAACGG